>VWZV01005319.1:47778-65278 GCA_013397155.1 Irena cyanogastra | reverse complement strand
CACAGCCACCCCCACGGCCCCACCGCGGCCACACCACAGCCACGCTGCAGCCACCACCATGGCCACACCACGGCCACACTGCAGCCACCACCATGGCCACACCTGCAGCCACACCTTGGCCACACTATGGCCACACTTCAGCTCCACCTGCAGCCACACCACAGCCACACCTGCAGCTTGCACCCCAGAGCTGCCCTGAGCTGGGATTCTGCATGGAGTTACTGGTGCCCACAAACAGTGGCATCTGAAAGCCAAGGGGATCTATTGAAATGTTGCTTAAATGCACTCAGCTTGGGATTTTGACACAAGTTAAGTTCTGCCTCCAACAGAGGAACTGATCAGAAGGAAATAGGTTAAACAAGGTGAAATGATGCTTCTGTCCCAGGGGGTTTTGGCCACCTGCACGATCTGATATCAGCCATAACCTGACCCACTCCTGCCCCATCTGTGTCCTGAACACAGACACCTCACCAAAGGTCAAAAGCTGTAAGGCCTGAGCAGTGTCACAGGTCTGTAAATCCACACTAAGCACCTCCTAATGGGTGTGCAGAAGTGATTCCCAGTGGGAAGGGTGGCTGAGGGACACAAACCACACAGTGGCACTTTGCCCACGTACCTCAGATCCAGGCATGGAGAACTGGAGCCCGTCTGAACCAACATCAGCTTCTCATCCCTCAGTGCAGAGCTGTTTAAAAAGACAAAAATATTAAACAGCTGCTTCACCAGGGCCTTGCACATCTGGGAATAAGGCAGAGAAGCAGGAATATCGAAGCCTCTTTTGCAAAGGCTTCCTTTGCTGCAGGGACTTCACCAGGAAACGCCATGTTTCCTTGAGCATCCTCTCCTGGGGACACTCTGTGTGTCACATACATGGATTTGCCTCTAGTAACATAGAAAGTTCCTGGGAGAGCAGCTGGAGTGCTTGTCAGGGAAGACACAACAAGAAATATAACTATGGGTGTGCCAGAAAGACCCAATTTCTATGTTTTTCACTTGAAAGAAAGCAAATGCTCTGCCTTGGGCTGAGGCTGCAGGTTACAGAAGCTGCTGAGCAGTGAAATGCAAAGGCAGGCTGTGCCCAGGACGTGCTGTCCCCAGGGAGGTGTGACAGACACACGTGGTGCTTACTGGATCACGGGGTCCATGGCCGCGATGCGCTCGGTCACGATCAGGGACTCGCTGTAGGTGACGTCGTTGAGGGCAGGGCCAGAGTTACAGGCCAAAATCACCTGGGGGAAGGTGACAGGAGAGGTCACACAGTCAGACTCTGGCATTCCAGGTGCTCGGATTATTCCCAGTTTGGCAGAGAAGTGTCCTGCTGGTGGGCAGTGACACCTTCCAGCAGTTACCAGAACTCCACAGGAATTGGCAAGGAAAACCACTCACCTCTGTCCCTCTAGAAAGGAGCTCTCGGACAAAAGGAAAGACTCCTAAAATTATGTCTATCCCACTGTTATCTGCGAAAATTAAGGCACATTTATGAGGGGGACCCTCCTGCAAGAGAAAACCAATGCATTCAGGATGGAGCACCACTCACCTCAGGGATGTTTGTTATTCACAGCTACTCCTCCAAACCCCCACATTTTATACCCTCAAGCACCTGAGCCTTGGGGTCTGGATTGCACCAAACTCCCAGCACACACCAGTGACAAACAGGAGGAATGGGGCTCCCTGATGGTGTCTTTGCACAGGGGTTTAAAACAGCCTCGAGTTCCTGTGCTGTGCTTGAGACAGGGCTCTCAAACTCCAGCAATAAAATCTCCACCTGCCAACTCAAGCCAGGCCTAACTGCAGAGTCAGCCTGTGATCCTGAACGCGCTGGGTGCCAGCTGGACCTACCTTGGAGGGTGTTTTAAGCCAGCCTGGTGCTGGCTGAACAGGATTCCCTTCTGCCAGGAAAGGGCAGGATGGACTGTGGGGGCAGTGACATCCTAAAATGAAAAGACAGTGCCTATTCTCCATTAACCTCTTCATTTGCTCTCAACCTGGTGTTATGAAACTTAGTTCACTCCAGTTCATACCAGCAGAAGAACTGAAAAATGCTTAATTCCTAATAAAACCTGACAGGACAGTGCCTGTAGTTCCCTAATTATCCCTGTTACACAAGATTAGCTGGTGCTTTGTTTTAGCATGGTGTATGTAATGATTTGCCATAGTCTGCTCATCCCCAACCTTTAGGCTGCCATTTTTAACAGAGGGATTTACACAAAGACACAAAAGCTTTTTAATAAATCTTAATTAAATGGTAAAAGAGATCACATGGGAAAAAAAAAAAAAAGCTTTGCTAATTGGCAAGTTCATTACTTCCAGCAAGCTCCTACATTAATGCCAGTTTTAGGTTGGCTACTCAGGGGGAGGAACAACTCAAACACTACATTTGGCCCCAGGTTTTTAAATTCAAGGGTCTGGGTGTATGGAAATAAGAGCCTTGATAAGGAGGGGGCTCCAGTGGGAACTCAGGGAAGCAGCTTGGGAAGTTTAGACTAATCCCTTTGCTCCTTTCTTTATGGTGAATTACTGGGATTTGTTTTGGGCTGTCTGAACAGAGCTCTGTTCCAACCCCACGATTCCCAAGGTGGTTTGGTGATTAAGGTGATTAATTAGTGGGTTTAGGGCCACCCAGGCTCGTACCTTCAGTCGCTGCAGCCACTGGCTGTAGGAATCTTCCAACCAGGGACGTTCTGTGGCACAGACAGAGCAGTGTCAGCATTTCTTATCAGCAGCCACTAACTCTTATCAGCAGTCATTCTGCACATGGCACAAGCAGGAGGTTCATGCTGCACTCTCTGAAGCATTGAAGCATTTGAGCTCAGGTTTACAATGTTAAATGTGCAGGTTCACAGAGTTCCCAAGCTCTTGTTATGGGAATGGCTCCATGAGAGTGGGCCTGAAGTGGAATTTTCACCCTGAAGCCCTGGAGTGGTGTGAGCTGGACCCCCCAGAAACTGTCTCCTGGCAGGGACACAACAATCAGTGACCATCTCTTGTTTAAGGAGAGAGTCTGCAGGTTTAGTTCCTTTGGAGCATTACCCAAACTCTGCATTTAGATAACCCTAACGAGTCCTATGGTTCCTTGTCACCTGGGTACCAGAACTCCCACCACCATTCCCACTCCATTCCCTCATTAACATCCAGCTCCAGCCACCAGCACAGATCTCCCCTTACCTTGGAGCTTTGACTTGGCTTCTTCAAACCCAAACTGTGGCTCAGACTCTAGAACACTGGGACAGGAGAGAAACAAAGGGCACTCAGTTCAACACCTCCATCTCACATCAGTGGAATTCCAGCATTTCTTTAGCTGGTGCCCAGCAATTTTACTGTACTGCTTATACTGGGGGTGACTGTGGGTCCCAGGACTGGGAAATGTATTTTGTGATCATTTAAAAAACAAAAGGCTCATCAGGACATTAAATCAGAGTTCTGATGCTAAAAAAAAACAGCCTCAGCAATGTACAGATGTTTGCAGGCAGTAGGCTACAGGTAAAAAAGACATTTTTGGGTCTGCAAACCACCATGCAATGTAATGAGTTAAACCAGCTGCAGGCAGTAACAGTACTGTACAAAGGCTGATGGGGAGATTGAGGAACTTTATTTTTTAGAAGAAAACCCACAGCTGGGCATTCTGTAGCTTAAAGGGTGCTGTTAAAGGATGTAACACCTACTCTGAGACTGCCTTTGCTCCCCAGTCAAAGACATTCCCTGCCAGAAGTCCTTTCACCAGTGCAAACTGCCTCTCCTCCCAGCCCAGGGAATCCAGGGACTCGATCACACTCTGGAAACACTTTAAGGCTATTCCATTTTCTTTCTGCTTTACCTGTAAGACAGACAGGACACATTGGATTTACAGACCAGCATTTTTTACCCAGCCTTGGCTGTCTCAGTCCCAAGGCCAGGTTCAAGCATCTCCTCTGTGTTCATGGCCTCTCACAAACCAACCAATTACTGCTGTCAGCGTGCTTAGGACCAAGAAAAAACTTTCCTGCATTCTCACAAGAAATGTCATGAGTGCCAGGATATGATCTACAGCCCAAGAATTACTTTTCTTAGCAAGTTACAGGTGCAATAGATTTTAAGCAGATTGGGGAATTGTTCTTGGGCAAGGTGGGGAATGGATGAGTAGGAACACAAAAACCTTCTAGCAGTAACATGATGCATCAACCCCAGGAAACCACTACCAGCAGTCCCACAAAATCTGAAGGGTGGGTTTTTTTTAATTTTGTTTTCCATCATCCCAAATTCTCAGCAGCTTTCAGATTTTTTTTTCCTCTTCTCTGTCTCCAGTGAGATCACTGTTACACAGTGAGTTCTCTTAGAAAATTTAAAATAATTCTGGGTACCATAATCTTCTTTTGGCAGTAAACTTGTCTGAATTACAAGAAGCAAACATAAGCAAAAGCTCACATGTGTTTTAGCCCTTTCTCAGAGTACCACATGACAGTGCAGCCAGGGAGAACTTTCTCTGTATTTTGCAGAAATATGTCAACAGTCAGGAAAAGAGTCTTGGATCAGCCACTAGCACTGTTGTTATTTATATGTCACACAAACAAGTGGTGAGGAATGGACATACAAAAAGTTGTTTTTTGAGAAATACTGACCAAATGTCCTCTCCCCAAACATCTCATGTCACAGAACAAAACACAGAGAGAAAACAGCTGCACAGTGGCAATGAATGTTTTCAAGAGCAGGAGGCTGTGCATTGTGTCCACTCCAACCCAGTGCTGAGACCTCACAAGTGACAAAAGCAGCCACAGAGGAGTGAATTAGAGCAGTGTCAGCCTGGTGACAGTGTCTGGTGACAGCCACCACACTGCTCAGGAGCAGGCCTGGCACCAAGACTGGCTTCTCAGGGCTGTCAGGAGCTGAAGCTGGTGGTATTTTTGGTTATCCTTATCCCCAGCAGGAGCCTGGTCACGTGAAGGGGTTTATGTCCCATTCCCCAGGGCTGTTTCTCCTCCCTCAGCTGCTCACAGCCAGTGCAGGAGCTGGTTCCTAATCCCTCCCCTCTGAGCCATCCATCACTTGTACAGTTTCAGAGTATTGGAAAAGTGTCTTGAACTCACCTTGGAATAGGGATCTGGAAAACTGAACTCATTCAAGCAGTGTTCCCTTGTATCCAAGAGACTTCTGACTGTTAAGGTACCATATGCACTTTAAAAAGGGAGAAGGGGGAAAAAACAAATCAATTACTTCAAACAGAAAAAGTTATTTTTCCCTCTGTTTCCTCTAAGTCACAGCCCCTCACATGAGCACTGAAGCTGAAATTCACAGGTGCTAAACCCTGGCTCTACAATAAGATTATTGAATCTACAATTAAGATTATTTATTGTAGATTCTTATTGTAGATTCAATAATCTTAAATCTACAATAAGATTATTTAGATACAGAGAGGGAGAATGTTCAGAATTAACTTGCAGCTATTTTTAATAACCACGTACAAATTTTTAATAACAAATTTTCTGCCAAGATAGATTTTCTCTGCTCAACTCCCAACACATGAAATCCAAAATCTCTGTGCAGAGGATCTGATGTTTGGCACAGAAACTTGCCTGAGCCTTCAGCCTACTTGGCTTTGCTCTGCTTCACAACCTAGTTTGCTTTTGGTGGGCTTTCACTGCTCAAGAGAAGCAGCAAGTGATGCAAAAGGGAAAATAAAACCACTTACAAGGGCTGCTGCCTGAGTGTCTGGAGCTTATTCCAGTATTTCTGCCGGAATTTCTCAGCTCTCTCCTCTGCATCCACAGAGTCTGGCTGGCTGGCTGCAGCTCGCTTTGCCACCTGGCAGAGGAAACAGGCAACACTGGAGTTACCAAATTAACTCTTCCTCCTTGTAATTGATGTGAAGTTCAGTCTGAGCAATAACCCCTCCATCTGCCTGCCTGTTCTGTGCCTGCAGCCTGGCTGCTCCCTCCCACACAGCACCTCCCAGCCTCCCTTCATTCCAAACAGTAAACAAGAATTTTATTATCTCTTTTCATCCCAAAAGACTTAAAGTTTGTTTTCCAGACTGTACTGACAGAAATTAAGCACAAGTTCTAACTGCTTAGAGGAGGGGAAAAAATAACAATGCACATTCACTAAAGGAGAAACAGCAGAAATTTAATGATGCACGTCGACCCCTTGTGTTCCCTTTTTGTTTACTCCAGCAAACTGCCTGAATCAGCTTCAGTGCAGAAAAAAATAACTTGTGTCTGGTTCAATTGCGCTCTTCCCATGGAAAAGTGTCTGTGAGGCAGCAGGATTGCTCCCAGAGGAGGAACAACCCAAGGATCTCTGGCCTTTGGTTGTGTAACTGTCCTGCTTGCAGCTCTGTACAGAGAGGTCCAAGTGCCATTAAAGAGAGAAAATGCTTTGAAAAGGCACCACAGAAGAACATTTCTGCCTTTGAAGGGGCCAAGCCCTTCCTTAAGAGACTGGGACAATGTCAGGTGCCTCTGTTCCAGGGAAAGAGGGGCTGCACTTCCAGAGGAGTGACACAGCAGGAATGTTTTAGAGGACACACATGCTGCTTCACAGAAGACTTGTTTCCTAAATAGCTGCATCACTCACACAGGAGTGTTTTGTGACACTTACCCCATCCAGTGCCTCCTCAAAGCAGGTGAGCCAGTATTTTCTGGCCATGGCATCATCTGTGAGGTCAACAGTGTCTGGGATATAGGTGGAGGGGTCTTTCAGCAGTGGCAGGTTAACAAGTGGTCTCTCCAATCTGTCCATTTCCAGCATGTCAAACTAGGGGAGAAAGGAAAGAGATGGATTAGAACCCACTCAGAAATTAATTCACAGTGAATTAAATTAGCACACGGGCTACAGAAGTCCAGTCACTGTTAAGACTGACAGATTTGCAGACAATTATAGGTCATCATAAATAATCCAGTTCCCTCTGTGGATTATTTTATCCATGCCCACCCTACAGACAGAAATTATCCAGTGTGAAAATAATCCACTGTGAAATCAGAATTGCTGTACTGTCAGTGACTTTAAGAGATGACTGGGCTTGTGCTCTTCTGTCCAATCTTGTATTTGCCTTCTCATAAGAAGCAAATTAACACTGCTTAAAGATGGTTGAACATGAAATTCCAAATTCTGAGGTATTTCAGCTGCAGCAAAATCCAGCTGCTCCAGAGAAAGGGCAAGAGACAAACATTCACCCCTACTTTGGTGAAGGGGAGCAAGACAAAGCAGCAGCCAGTCTGTTTTATGAAATATTCCATCCAACACCACACAGGACACGAGACAACACCACAGCAGACACCAGACTGGTCACTTCTCTGGGAAGCAGGAGCCCTGGGGGCAAGAAGGAACCAGCTGGAGAATAATCACCTATGTCCAGGTCACCACAGCTAAGAGAACACACACAGGTCTAGGAAAGACAGCACATACTGTACCACTCCGTGTTCTCTGCATGGGGTAAACATCAGGGGATGTGCTCATAAGCCCAGAACTCCCAGCATAATTCTCTCCCCAGCTGTACTGGTTTGGATCTACAAAAGAGAAAGACACAGACACACATAATCTGAAAATAAAACTGAGAATACTCCTGTGAGTGAGTCTAGAGCCAGCATCCCTATGAGAAGCTGCTGCACTACACAAGCCAGCTCCCCTTGTCTTTAAAAGCAAACAGAATTTTTCCCTCTAACCCCCAAGAGATGTTTCAACCACTCAATGAATTACCTGCTCCAAAGAGCTTCAACCTGAATGAGACAAGAGACAATTTAAGTTCTAAAATCATTATTTTTAACCCCATTTCCTTGTCATTAATCAGCATGCCTCAAAATCACTATCACTGAGCATTTCTTATTTCTAAATCTAGATCCATTATTAACAAAATAGTATTACAGAACTCTCAAAGCACAATGTGAGCTTCAGAGAAACGCTAAAGTTATTTCTAGATTTGCTTTATTTGAGAAAAGTTTGATGAGCTCAGATGTACAGTACATGCTGCAGAAGCAATGTCTTTAATTCCTCAGTAGCTGGTTCCTCTCCCATCTCTATCAAACGGGCAGGAAAAGAATTCCACATCCATTTTTTGGAGGTGTATCTGATACTTACTGAGCTAAGTACCATCAGCAGCCTGTGGTTGTGCCACTGTAACCAATGTACTGCCTGGCTTGCCAGTACACAACAAGGGAAAAGGAAAACTAAATAGGCAGAATTCCACCAAAGCACCCTGGATGCAAGGGATCTGCACAGAAGGGTCTCCTCTATGAGGCTTTTCTCTCCCAAACACAGGTTGGAGATGCTGGTCTTCCTCAGTACATTAAAGGAATTCAGAAGTGGCCTCTTGAAGAGGAGGAAGTTCTCCAAACCCACATTTCTCCAGCTGCATTTAGAGCTGTGACTGCTCTTTGCAGAAGTGTAGAGAAGAGAAGAGCCCAGTCCTGCTGCCTTCTCAAAGGTGAGCAGGAAATCCAGTAAGAAATTAAGATGTCCCTGCTAGAATGTATAAAACCAAAGCCCAGCATCTGTGTTTATTAGTGCCAAATGGATTCATTTAGGCAACAGCTTACATGCAGCCTCTTAAGAGAAACTTGGACAGTACACTGACATTTCAGAACACAGCATATACAGAACAGAGCAGTGCTGTACTTACTGTCTTGTTCAGCTCCTTTTAAAAATGCCCCAATGGCTCCCAGGTAGCCTTCATGTCTCAGGAACAATGCCTGAACCTCTCCCTGCCACAATATGAAACATTGCAATTGGATGGTCCCTGAGGGCTAACAGGCACTTCTTTGTCACTAGTTTCACACTTTAATTTAATAGAAACAACTAGAAGATGGTAATAGTCATTTGTGCTACATTCTCACACATTCAGCAACTTTAATGGTGCTTCTGGAACAGCTCAGGGAGGAACTGCTCACACACATCATTCCCCAGTTACCACACAGCTGGAAAACACCCATGCACCAGTGGTGTGTGCTCTATGGCCTTCCCTGGAAAACACCACTGCATCATTCCATGAATATTCAACTCCTCTTGCTTCGACAGGCTGGAAATGCAAGGTCATGTGATTGCCAAGGTGAGTGTGTGCCACTGCAGCCAACACTGCTCATTGTTTGTTTCACTGCACTGCTCTTCAACACCACACAGACACTGGGCATTACCCACAGGCAAGCATTCCCCCATCCAAATAATTCAATTATTAATGCAAAATACAGGAATGCTGGGGAGGACAACCCTCCATCCTCACAGCAGGGCCCCTCAGCTTTCCCAGGCTGGGTGAGACATGGCCTTTTCCAAGGAATTCAGCAGTGGCTGTGGGAACAGCTCAGGGAAACAGCAGCTCCAGCTCACAGGGAGATTTGGATTTCAATCCCTGGCAAAGTGTCTCTTACAACAACCTAAAGCTGCAGTTTTGCAATAGCTCTCTTGGAACTCAGCAAGTTTTACAGAAAAAGACAACAATGGTGAAATAAAGAGGGGGAAAAGCAGCACACGGGAGTCTCTTGCATGAAGCACTGAGATGAGAAAAAAAAATGGTATCATCTACTCTACAAAATTCCCAAAGTGCAGGACTAATCTACCTGTAACAACCATTAACGAGCTTGTGGATTGGACCTTTGTCCTAGTCAAAAATCTTCAGTATTTTCCACAGCTTCAAAACCTGCAAAGAACTTCAGCTTGGTTGATTTGAGGTTTGATTTTCTCTTTAGTAACAAAACCCCACTGATGCCAACTGTCTCAGCAGAACAACCCCACACTGCATGGCCTGGGGGTGGAAAGATGCAAATCAGCAAGAGGAATTGAATAATGATGGTGACTATCTAAGAACACAGTGGAAACTCATTACTTGGAGCTACAAGACAGACTGTCAATCAAAAAATAATAATAAAAAAGAGAGAGAGGGAGGTAGGGATAGAGAAAAAAAGGTCAGACACAACTCCCAGACACTTCACATTGATTTCACCCCTCCCACAACACCTCCCTGCCTTACCTACCTAAGGAGCAGCCTTCTAAGCTTACTTCATGTACAAATGCATTTATTAAGGTATCCCAAGAGCCTAGAAAAATACCTAAAATGTGACTTTGCTGTGGGGAACCCTGCGTTTGCCTTACCTTGGAGAAGAAGTTGATGCTGTAGGTTATTGTGCGCATGGTGACGGGGTGGCCCCGGATAAAGAAGCCTCCAAAATAGATTTTATCCAGGCTGTGCAATTTGGCATAGAGGCAGGCCAGCTGGCCAATGTCATTGCTGATCATGTGGAGCAAACTTTTGGCCATGTCTTCTTTGGAAAACTCTGGAAGGCAAGGAAGAGTAAAGCAAATGACACACAAACTGAGGAAGTTCCAGTGGACTTTGCTTTTCTAACTGAACCTGCAGCTGGGGAAAGAAAAATCCAGGTTGGAGCAGTTTTCCTTATGTGTGCAGAAGGAAAGTGTTACCCCCTAGGAAAACCTCACATATATAATGTACTTCTAACAAGGAGGAGTGTGATTTGATTGAAGATATCAGGGAAAAAAAAACCTCACTAAGCCTATGTCAAATATTTATTGAAAAACCACTTCTCGGATGGCAGGAATCCATTTCTTCTCTCTAGGAGCCACAGGTGAGGGCTCATCCATCCCTCATGGCCTGAGATGCACTGCAAGTATTTCATTAAGATACTGCAAATTGTAGTAAATCACTGCCAAAGGGCCTTTCTGGAGCTCAGAAAGCCACATCTATTTCCCACAAGAATGAACTAACCAGATAGCTATTTTTTAATTTTCCCTTGCCTTAGGTAATCCCAAACTGAAAATTTAAATGTCTGCTTATAAAGCAGTACTGCATATTTTTAATCAATATTGTGCAGGCAAAACACAAGATCATGAAAGAAGCTGGTGATTATTCTCAGCTCTACTTGTCAGATCAGTACAAAGTTGATTCCAAAGAGCCAGAGGAGATGTTTGGGTAGATTTTTTCATCCCAGTACCTTTGTCTGCTGTGGTGGACTTGCCAAAGCTGCTGGCAATGAGATTCCCACTGAGCCCCAGGGTCTGGTAGGCACCTCCATACACGTCCTTCACCAGCATGTCCACGTTGGTGTGCTGGCCCTTTGAGGCCAGCTGCAGCAATTCATCAAATTTCTGATGGTGAGAAGCACAGTTACTACAGCTGACCTGAGCCAGAGTTCTGCAGCATCTTTACTGACCAAAACCAGTCTTAGAATTAACCCTGCCAGCCAAAGACAGGCTATTTCTAATTGCAAGGATGTATCCAGAGTCCCTGACTGATCAAACAGACAGATCTTCAGTGGAGCTCCTTTAAAGATGAACACCACAATCAACCTCTTTGTTATCTGCAGATATTTTGTTGAATTTCCCCTGAAAACTATGGTGGGTCAGCACATATAAAACAGTAGAGGCCTCATGGCACCCCTTATCTTGAACATCAGAAACACAGGAACTAAGAGGAAATAGAATTTTGTCTTCCTGAAGCACAATAAAAGAGAAGTTTGAGAAAAAAGTCTCAGTGTGCCTTTACTGTTGCAGGATGTATCACTGTCCCTGAAATTAAACTTGCAGGCAAGCTCCATTATCTCAATACTTAACTTATAATCCTGTTAACTTGAATTTCTTCTACAAAACCAAGAGAGAATTAAGAGCAGGCACTGTCATGTTCTAAGATTTCTTCTTTAGGAGCATCAAACAGAAAGCACAGCCCAGGCTGTGCTCTCCCTTTGACATTTTCTTATCTGGTGCATATGTAACTCTAGCTTTTCCTACTCTGCTGACATTTAGGACACTCATTTAAGCCACATGGCTCTTTGGGAAGCCCAGCATGATGTCAGAGCTGGGCTGGGCTGAGCAGGACTGGGTCAGGCCTTGTTCATCAGCCCAGGATTTAAACTCACGTTGGCAACCAAGGAACCAACCATGAGGCAAAACTTCTCTCAGCTCCCAGACATTTTGCAGCAATTTGTGCTCCCTGCTTTCTTCTGCAGACAGTATTGCAGGAACTGGGCTGGCATTTTAAGTTGAAAAGAGAACAAAAAATTACCAGGCCACTTGGAGGAGGCTCTTGTCCATCACTTGAGCCCCAAGCAGGATTGCTTTTGGTCACAATAAGCATCTTCTAATTCTTGTCCCTATATTCCACCAGTGTCTTTTTCCATGTAAAACTTCCTTTTATGCATCAGAAGTGTCAAAAATGAGCACAAGTCCAGAACTCAGCCTTGTTACCTAACATTCCAACATTTCAGGCTTCCTCCCAGCATTTAATTTGATCCCACCCCCCTTAAAAGAGACATTTGGGTACCTTTGTTTTGGTGAGCAGAGCTCCAAGACCCCAGAAGGTTCCACCTCCAATTGAGCTGCCCCCAATCCATTCAAATTTGTCTTCTGTTTCTACCTGTGAATCAAACAAGGCAGATTCATTTACAAAGTCCTTTTGTAATGTTTAACACAGATTTAAATGTCACAGTGTGCAGGGTTTTGGAAGAGTGAAATCAGTGGAGATGGAATCCTTCCATTGTGGAAGTGGCAGGTGAGAAGGGCACGTTGCACATACAGCACGAGCAGTTTTGGAAAACTTTGCATTTAATTATTGGCAAATAATGCTAAATATAGACATTAAACTTGGTCTCTTCAAAAGTGTGACAAAGTAAACATCAAAAATCACTTTGATCTGACAGCCTTTGTCCTCATCAGGTAATCTAACCACTTCTCTAAGCATCAAATTAAACGTAATTAAAAAAAAAAACAGGGAATGGAAAAGCATTCATAACTCTAAAATTAATAGAAATAAACTTTTAAAAAGGCACAATTTTCTTTTTAAACCTTGCATTACCCAAGAAGAAACAAGCACAAATCTGAACCAGGGAGAGGTTTCAGATCACCTTTATCAAATCTCCAGCAAAGCATGTTGGGCACCACTCACCTTCACTATGGAGACCCCCGAGCCAATGTTCACCAGCAAGTAAGGGAAAATGTTGGGGTGGTTTGTCTGGAACCGGAATTCTGTGTCTGAATCCTTCTGGTAAGCAAACACCTCGTGAGGGATGTTCCTCAGCACAAAGTTGCACCCCTTAATTAGGCAGGTCATTACATCTTCCTTATCAACTCTGAGGGGGAGGAAAAAGCCTTAAATAAATGTCCCAGCCTTCCCGATAAGCAGTTTGCTTTTGGTGCAGGAGTTTGCACAGACTTTGCAGACGGGAATTTTCACACCACCTGGCACAAGCCCAGCTCCCTGGAAACATGAAACCTCCATCTGCACATGGGCTGGTGCTCCCCTCCCATGTCAGAACTCCAGGCTGGAGTTCTGTTACACAGTAACTTTAATCATGTTGTCATTAAAAATAATCCTGTTTGCTTGTTTACACTGCTCTTTCCTGCCCTGCTCCTTTCATGCTCTGTGCGCCCCTGCCATAAAGTAGGTCAGGAAGCTTAGCTAGAAATTAACCTCAGAAAAAAAATTTCCCAACATGGAATAATTGTCTGTTGCTCTTCCCCTGCCTCCTAATAAAACACAAAAGGCCCCCTCGACGTTTCAGCACTTGTTTAGGACAGATTCAAGGGGCTGGGAGGAGCCTACGACTGGGATTAGCAAAGACAGAAAAAGAGACTTCTCACAAGAGTAGCAGGATTGACAACAGGACACATCCCCAGTGTGGACTCTGGGAATATAAAACCCGAAAGTGATACAAAACTTTGAGAAGATGATTGATAAGTCAGCTAACACACGCTGACTTCTGTGAACTTCTGTGTCTCTGTACTGTTATTGATTTATGGAAATTCTTTCAGGAAATATCCTGAGGCCTGTTGGAAACACATAAACAAGGCACAAACTCATCTCAGCTACCACAGAATGATTTGTGTGTTCCACGATGGAGAAGCTGCTCTAGTTTGGACCTGGAGAAAAACTGAGTATGTCAGAACCAAATAAAAACCAAAACCAGGTGCACCACACGAGATAAGAGGGGAAAGTGCCTCCTTATCTTGATCAATTGATTGTTAGTAACAGCCAATAAGGTACTAAAGGGTGCTGCTGTGAAATAAACAGAGTCCAGCTTATCAGGAGAAATAAGTAATTTGCAAAGACAGAGTAAAAAATGAGCACAGGCCCTCAGGGGCTGAGGAAGCTACTACACAGAACGCAGCAGGAGAGATGCCTTGAAGCTCACCCCAGTGATGTTTAATGTTGGGGTAAATTAATGTTTTTCTACACTTACAGCATAGAAAGTGTGAATTTATAGGCACCACCATCTGTAGCTTTGGACTCTGCATTGATAAGATGACCATTGATGAAATCTAGGCAGGCTTCAGTGTAAGCTTTTTAGTATTTGGTGTTTGATAATGGTGCTTGAACAGTAAACTTATGAGGCTGTAAATTCATGGGGCTGCCCTTTGTTCTCCTGCAAGCCTTTGCATGAAGTTTAGGTAGGAGCTATACAATAAATGACTGTCACATGAATTACCTCTGAGCATGCCCAGGAAAACGACAAAAGCTTTTGGAGTAGGTGTAAATTAATTCCTTACAGCAGAAAAAGCAGTTCCACTTACTTCAACCCCAGTTTCTTCTCAATAAGGTCTTTGAATTTATAGGCACCACCACCTGTGGCTTTGATGACTTTTGTCTCTGTATTGACAAGATGGTCTTTGATGAAATCTAGGCAGGTTTCAATGTAAGTGTTTTCAAACTTAATAAAGTGAAGTCGAGCTGTAATCTCCTCCTGAACAGATATTTCATACAAAGGTTCATTGTCTATGTCCTTTAAAAGAGAAAAGGATTTCTTAGAGAACATTCTTGCAGAAACAAGGTTAAATGCTGAACTACTGAACATCAATACTTGTACATTTTTGCCCTTATAACTGTGTTAATGCCATTAAACATAACACCTCAAGCTATGTCAAAGAAGAATAGAGTTTCACAGGTCTTAATTCTCCTTAAGCTGAGATAATCAATTCTCCCATGCAGCTGATGTGCAGGAAATTCCTCTGCAGGAGGAAAATTATGTCTGCACAGGAACAGGGTTTGTAGACAAAACTACCACACTTACACTTACTATCTGGAAAATAAATATTTCAAACAGTACCTGGCAATACAAACACTTCCCAAAAAGTTTTATACAGAACAAGTTATTAGATGGGTTTGGATACGATTTCTGTTCTACCCAGTCCAGAACCTCACTCCTGTGAGTCAGTCACATGCAGCTGATCCCTGATGGAATTCTCACCTTTCCAGAATGATCAAAGGATCTCACTCTTGCCACTTTGTGCTGTACAGTTGAGTAATAAGCCAATTTGGTTAATGAACCACCTGTTCATAAAGAGATGACAAGTTATGATTAATGCTTCACCTTGCAGCAAACAATAGAACTCATGTTTATGTCAGCTCTTGGTTCTCCAGGTTTCCTCAATTAAAGCCAGAGAGAATTAATGGAAATGCAGAAAGAACCTTTGCTAAGGAACTGCTTGGCCTGGTTAATTCCCAGAGCGTGGCAGGAGGGAAAAGCTCCATAAATTCAGTTTGGGCCCAATTGATGTGGGATGAGGATGAGCAGTGGAAATTCTTAATTAGCCAGGCCAGTATATGTACTGCTGTTATTCACCTTGTTCGGAAACTTTCTGAAACCCCCCAAATCTGTACCAGGATTTTCTCAGCTGGTTTGCCACCACTGAGCAATGCCCCCCATGTGCACAGAGTGTTTCAGCAGCAACACCTAAATAACATTCTTACCCTGCTTCTTTTAGTGACAAGTCTGCAAACTCATGGCTGGTTAGAAAATGACCCTCTGTTTAGTAATTATTGTGCAACACTGGTCTTGGCTTTGGGGTAAAGAATGCTCAGAGTGATGTTTCTCAAGCACACAGCAGTTGGAGATGTTAGCAATGTGCAAGTCTGAGCAGAGCAGCCTCATCATCCCCTCCAGGCCTCCAGTCTGCTCATGGCAATAAAACTTTCAACTCTCCCCTTGAAAGAGAATTCAGCCCCTTACCCTGTCTTTGCATATGACCTGCAAAACTGGATTTCTGGGGTTACACTGAATAACTTCAATGTTTTCCACCACAGTGCTCCAAGTCTGAGGGTAACTGTGATCCACTACTGGGTTAACATTAAAGTCCTGAAAGTAAATAAAAACCTGGCAACGTTAGGTCCTAAATAATGGCCAAATTCAGCGGCACTGCACTCTGCTGCCTAATAAAATCCAAGAAATGAAGCAGCAGAGGTGAAAGGTAATCCCTAGAGTGTGTAGCTTTGCCTCTGTAACAGCAATGTCAGCTCTTCCACAGTGCTCAAATATTTTTGTTAGGAAAATATCTGCAACCTGTAGGAGAAAAACAGGCAGCTTACTCCAGGAATATTTAAGTGAGGTCAACATAGAGTGACCGTGGGCAGACATTTACAGTAACAAAAGCAATAAAGCTTCCCTGACCTTGGATCTGATTTCAGTGTCCCAGCCAGTGCTTTGAAGTTTCTGGTAAACACAACCCACGGTCTGTTCTGCTAAAAGGTGAAGGGTTGCACAGCTTCTTATGGAAAAGCTTCCCTCCACACCTCCAAACTGAGTGCTGGAATGCCACGCTCTTTACAGCGACAATGACACAGGTGCTGCAGGAATTCACCAGCAGATCCACGGCATGCAGAGCCATGCTTTGTGCATTATCCCCTTCCTCTCCCAGTTTTTAAAGACTTAAATCCATTCAGAACACCAGCTGAGACATGTAACTAGGTTTTATAACTAATCCCACGGCTCTAATTCCGAGCTGACCCGCACAAAGGGCCGGCTCTGGCTGTTTGTCATTTTCACAGGCATGGAACCAGCAGCTCCCGAGGGGCTGAACTAACTGGTGACACAAGATTTTCTGTTATGGTGCAGGTTTTCTCCCCTCTGTCCCTGAGTCTCCAGCACACAGAGCAGTGTTCACCTGAGGAGTAACAGCTTGGTTTTCTTTTCCCTGGCTTTTCTCCTAAAAAGTCCCACTGATCTCGAGGCAGTAAAACGGACGGAAAACGCGTGAAATGGCACTTTTGGCTTAGTGGGTGTCCCCAGGACGACTGCTGATCCCCGCACGGGAGAACTGGAACAGGCTCAGCCTGTCCCTGCACAGCTCCCGGCTGTGGCACGCAGGTGTCACCCTGGCGTGTGTCACCCTGGCGTGTGTCACCCACCCTGTCCCTCGGCTCAGCATGTGGGAACCCGCAGTGCCGGGTGCTGGGGTGTCCGCACAGGGCAGCGGGTGTTTGTGGGGGTGACTGAGGCACCAGTGACAGACCCGACACACGCCAAGCCCCGCAGCCGCCCTGCCCTGCCCGGGCATTGCCACAGCCGCCGTCCCCGGCGCTTTTTGCTTCTTCCAAGCCGGTTTCGGGAGCCGGAGGAGCGCCCGCAGCATCCCGCGGGGCGCGGCCTGGGGCGGGGGGCGGCCGAGGGGCTCCGCACTCGGGCCTGGCGCACTGGGACAGGGCCCGGCGCGCTCTGAGGGGGTGCAGCCAATTCCCCCCAGCCCCGCCGTCCCCCGGCCGGTCCGGCCGAGCCTCCCGCGCTCTCCCCCGTCCCCACTTGCCCGCCAAGGGCAGCCC
>VWZV01005319.1:0-46941 GCA_013397155.1 Irena cyanogastra | reverse complement strand
GGAGAGGGGTCGGTGACCCCCGGGGGGGAACGGCGGACACCCCGGGGAGGGGTCAGTGACACCCGGGTGAGGTCGGGGTGACACCCCGGGGAGGGGTCGGTAACACCCCGGGGGGAACGGGGTGACACCCCGGGGAGGGGTCGGTGAGAAGGGCAGAGAGATCCCCAGGGAAAACAGGGGAGGGGGGGAACGGGCGGAGAGGAGAGACCCTCGGGGGAAATTGAAGGGACCCCAGGGAGGGGGCGATGAGAACCTCGGGGGCAGCGTGGGGGGACGGGGAGAGACCCCGGGGCAGAGACCCCGGGAGCAGCGAGGAGGGGGGACAAGGACAGACCCCTGGTGGGGTCGATGGGACCCTGGGGGAGAAACTTGGAGGGGTTGGGGAGAGAGACCCCCGGGAAGGGTAGAGAGAACCTCGGGGGGAACTGGGGGAGAACGGGCAGAGACCCCCGGGGAGGGCAGAGAGACCCGGGGGGGATTCCCGGTAGCTCACGGGGCCCGGGGGTCCAGCCCCACGCGTGTCCCCTGTAGCCAAACCCCTGAATTTTAACCCCCCTCGCGTTTCCAAGTGTTTTGTGACCCAGACACACCCCTAGAAATGTGAATTTGTGCCTTGGAAAACTTTGTCTCTTAATCAAAAGTATTTTCCGTGTTTGGTGTCCCCGCCTGTCACAAGGGGTTGGAATTAGGTGATATTTAAGGTCCCTCCCACCAAGCCATTCCATGATTTTTTTCACTCTTGCAGTGACCTTTCTTGGCTCTGAATTCCCAGGGAATTGGCTGCTCGGGCGTGCTGTTATTTTTGTCTCCCATTGAGAGAGCTGGGGTTCAATATTCCCGAGCTCTGGAAAGCAGCATTGCAGGGAGTCCCGATGGACACAGACCTGGAGGGGAAATTGGTGGGTGTCAAATCTGAATATCTCTGCTTTCACTGAAATCTGTCTCGTGTCCGTTGACCACGGGGAAACCAGCTATAAAAACTACTTTAAAGAAGAATAACTTCGGATTGATTAAGCAGATTTTTATTTATTTTTGACCGTTAAAAGTTTCTGCAACTTCTGATGTATGGCACAGGTCATACATTGGTGCAGCTTGCACAGAACACACCATAACATCCTCCAAGGACAGTAACAAATTCCCATTTTCCCCTGGCAAAAGGGTACCAAAAAGTAAATATAATTTATACATCTGCCTTTCATGAAAGACTTTGACAAATATTTCTTTTATAACGGACAGCACAGCCGTAACTTCCAGTCCTACAAGGACACAAAAACGAGCTCCCGCCTTTACAAAAAGCACACACGCATCCTGAACCTCACAAACAGCCCCGGCTCGTGAGCAAGACATCCCGAGGAATTTCCTCTACACAGTTTGGGATTTGCTTTAACCGCTCTCAGAGCGAGCTCAGTCCAGACTATAAATATTATAGAACCCCTCAGTGGGAAAGCCAGGTTCCCAAACGGGACCAGCGATACCCCGGGTGTGGGTGCTCCCGAGGAGTCAAAGGCTCCTCCCGCAGGGCCCCTGTCGGGAATTCTGCCCGTCCCAGGGGTGACAGAGGCACAGGGACAACCTCGCAGAGGTCGGGAACAGCCCCTCCAGCCCTCCCAGCAGGAGGATACAGCTCACATTCCCCCAGAACAGCTTTCTCTCCCCGCGGTGGGAGAAGGGGAGCTCACAGCCGTGCAGAACCACGACCTGCAAACGGGAAACTTTCTTCCCTACTCATGAGAGGAGCGGGGGCGACTTGTACAGCAAGTCACGGTCTCCTCTGGAACACGGGAAACATCCAAAAATCAGGGAATCCTCAACTGCCGGTGCCTCCGAGGCTTTGGCTTCGGCGCTGCTGGTTTTGCGGGAGGCTGGAGGTGCGTGAGGAGGAAGAAGCAGAGTCCCCAGGTGCCACCCGCGACCTCCGGGAGTGGCAGCTCAGGTTTCCCCGCGGAGCGGAGGGATGGGAATTGCGGAGCCGCTCCGGGGCACCGCCCGCCAGGATCATCCCGCTGCGGGCTCTCGGCGGGGGCTGCGAAAGCTGAAAGGCAGGAGAGGAGAAAAGTGTTACACGGGGAGGCCCCGAAGGAAAAGGCAGGGAGAGGGATGGGGGATGCGGTGGGCAGCACTCACCTCGCCCATATCATCCCGGCTCGCTCACAGCCATCCCCCAGGATTTCGCCTTTCCCCAGCTCGGAGCTGGGCTGGTGCCTCTGAAATCCCTTCTCCAGAGCAGTTCCAGCTGCTGTAAATCCCCGAGCTGTAACACAGAAGGGGGAGAAGGGAAGGTGAGCAGCGAGGTTTCCCCACCCCAGAGGCGCGGCCCTTCCCGGCTCTCAGGTACTGACTCTGCGCTTCCCCGCGGGCGATGGGATGTCCAGGGAGACAGCACCGTTATCCCAAGGGCTGCTCCCAGCTCCGAGTGGAGAAGGGAGCCGGGATCTGCCCCATTTATACCCAAGGGCCGCATTACAAAAGTCTGGGTCCGGAGCGAGCCGGAGTTTCCCACAGTCGCCAGCCAATCCGTGCGCGCCCGGGACAATGGGCAAGCATCCATTACAGCATGGCAAATTGACTGTGAATTGCCTGGGGATAATACCCCGCTCCCAGAGGAGCAGGTGGGCTGGGGAGCGGGGGACACAATGGGTTTGGCTCGGCGGCGCTGGGCAGGGAACGTGGGAAAGCGTTGGGCCGGCATTATCATCCAGCTCCTGCCCGATGTTGGGAGCGTCAACATCTCAATGCGCTGCCTTTTCCCAGGCCGTGCTGAAATTAAGCACAGAAGACTGATCCCAGGAAGAGATAATGCTCTGCGCCCCAAAGAGAGGGTGAAAAGGGAAAGATGCAGAATTAGAGGGACTAAACCCTTTCATTGACATTAAACCGTGCTTAGATGAATACAGTACCAGATAATTTTCAGGCAAGGAGAGACTAAAATCGAGGGAAGAGCCCTTCAAATAGTTAGCCTGAAATATTTTCCTCTCTATTGTTTAAAGTCCCTCTGTAAGTTATACCCAGAGCTCTTCCTTGCTTTTGTTTGGGTAATCTGGGCTTTCCTACAGCAGCCCGTGACATGTAATGATTGTGATATCTTTCCCAAACACATCCTGCTTAATTTCATGCCACTTTGTAAATGCCTCACTGTTCCTGAGTCTCCACCTAAATATATCCCCCTTTACAGACAGCTGAGAGGTAGTGAAAAGTCAATTCTTGACTATTATTTTGCTGCATTATCCCCTTTGCAGGATCTACCACAGGTGTGAGGCCCTCCTGTGACTCTGCTCAGTCTTGGGATTTCTCACCTCTGTCACGAAGGAGAAAGGACCAGGCAGGGTCCTGGATTGGAGCTGCCTTGTAGCAATATTATTTTTTTTTCCAGGCTGTTTTAAGCCGCCAGCTCAGGTCTGCTGCCCTCTTCCAGCACAACCCAGCACAAACTCAGCTATGTTTAGGATCTGTCAGTCAGACATGGGAGGCCTCATGCAGTTTTTGAATACCTGTTTCTTACAACTACAACATTGATGGAAACCCTGCTTATTTCTTGTGTCTGCCTTTCAAAACCAGACAGCAAATCTTTAATTTCCCTGTCAGTTGCAGGCAGCCAGTTCCACCAGCTCTCAGCATCTCTCCCCTGGCCAAACTTGTGTCTGTGGATACCTGGGTAGCAAAGTGTCCCACCACACAGAGGGCTGGTGAATAAAAGGACATAATTCTGCAAAAGATGATCCTGTAACCTGTTATTAACCTGAGGATTTTAAAGCTTTTTTCACTGCCTGGATCCTTGTGGATTTCCATGAGCCAGGTGTATTCCCTTCCCAGCCCAAAGATACTTTATGTTTAGATGGATCACTTAGGGTACAAAAATTTTAATTCTTGATGGTTGTCAAAAACTATAACTGAACACAGACCATGAGTCCCATTCAAAATCAGCTGGCTGAATTATTTTGCCAGCTTGTAAACTGCAGTATTCCTTGGAGCTGGGGCTATCCCTGGCTGCATGTGTGGGAAATGGATTTGTAGAAAATTCTTGAAATTTGATAGAAGGTTTCTATAGTGTGTAAGTTTCTATTTGTATAAGTAAGTAATTTGTATAATTTCTATTTGTGTAAGCTTCTATTTGTATGTAAATTTTGAGATAAGAAATATTGACTTAGAAATATCATAGAATAGGATAGACATTGTTGAGAGAGAAATTGAATTAGAAATAAGTTTTAAAGGATGGTTTTGTAAATAAGATTAGCTATTTTAGAGAAATAGAATTATGAAAGATGTATTGTAGTAGGATTTATGAGGGGTAATTTTAGATTATTCATTTTAAGCTATTTATAGTATGGTGTGGTTAAAGTTGACAGGCTGAGAAACGCCTATAGTGTATTGTAATTAAAAAATAATTAACTTCTAAATATAATAACACAAATTATAACATCTGTATTATCTCCCCCTTCTCATAAGACTAAAAATAGAATAAAAAATTTTTAAAACACCTCTCAGTTACCCCCTCCCTAAGTCAAAGAAGAGTTAAATCCAACATGCACGTGCTTGTGCCGGTGCTGCAGAGGGAAGTGAAGCACGGGATTTTCTGGATCCCTGCCGGGATGCAGGGAGCAGCTCCTGCCAGGCACCGCACGGGAAGGAGGATGCTGGCGGCACGGGGAGAGGGGAGGGAAGCTCTGACCCAATTTCCAGCCCTGGAAATATGAAATGAGCGGTTTTAAATAATGCCACGCCGTGCGCAGCACAATGGCCCGGCCTCCAAAGGGCTAAAGCAGCTCCCAGCGATCAAAGGCTGATCCCGTCCTTGAAGGGCCGGGCAGATGGTGCCGCTCTCCCCGGGACCCTCCCAGGCACGCTTCTTTTGTCGGGAATTTAACAGCGTGAATGGGAAATGCTGCGAGCTGCGGGCTCGCACCATCTGATGGGAATGGTGAGCCAGGCACCCTGCCCCGCTGCCAGCACAGTAAACGCGTGTCCAACAAATAGTTAACAAAATTATCGGCACAGTGTTCGTGGTTCAAACAGGAGGGGGAAGTGTTGGAACCCCGGATGCTGAGAATTTTAAACTTTCTGTGCTGAAAGGAACAGACCTGCAAAAGAACACTGCATTTCACCTGAGGCTGTGGAGAAGGCTTTCAAAATTAATTAATAACACTGAGATTACAGGTGTGGAGTTGGTTAGACGTGTGTGATGTCACAGGGTGGAAAACTTAGAGTTTGGGGGGTTGGAATATAGTGATAAATATGGGGAAAGATGGAGGTTTTAGGGCAGAGACAGGTTGCTCTTCTTCACCTTCTTCTTCTCCTTCTTCTTCTCCTTCTTCTTCCTCCTTCTCCATGGGTTTGGGTGGTGGTTTGTAATTAGACAGAAAAGTCCACACTGCGGGCTTCAAGTGATCAGTTATTACATCAAAAGAGAAAATAATTGTGGTGTCATTTCTTAATTAGAATTGCCAAGAAGGCCTTATAGCAAGAGATAGTTGGCAATTTTGTGCCTTGTTAGTGAAAGACTGGACAACAATTGCTGTGAGACTGTAGCATTGCTAAGAAACAATAAACACCTGAGACTGAACTGGAACTATCCTCTCAAGTACCTTCAATCCCAACCCCGACAGAAGTAAAAAAAAAAAAACACAGAGAACCCACAGCTATTAAGACCTGAAAACTTAATGGCAGCAGCATTTCCCATGGTGGTTGTGAATAAAAAATTGTCTAGACTTGGGCTGTCCCTACAGTATATTGCTTATGGAGTGCAGAATGCACTTCCTGCAAGGATTTCAGTAAGGAAATATAATCCTCTGCTGTAGGAAGTCCATTTAGTCTTTGCTAACCAAAAATATGTACTTATGGCAGTTAAATAAAACTACTATCAAAATATTTTTACTTTATGTGATTAGTCAAAAAACTTCTAAAGTAAGTTATAACACTAAGTTCTACAACTACGACCAAAGACAAAGACTACTAATATCTTCCCATTGTCCTAACCATGTAATAAGATTGATACTAAAAAATAAACGACTCAAAACAGGTTCCACAACATCCCATTCGTAATTTTATACATAAACCTCTAACCAACACCAGTGGGAACCTGTGGGGTTGCTGTGAGCTGAGGATCCAGGAAAGGACGCAGCCACCCCAGGACTGTCACGACAGGTTGGTGTCCGTGACAATCCATAAATCAGAGCAGCTGGAGGACCCTGAGGAATTGCTGCTGGGCCTTTCTGCTCCTGGTTTATGGGCGGTAGTTTCAGCCCAGGTGAGGATTTACTCTGCACACAGTTTGCACAAAAACTGTAAAACCAGTTGGCAGCTTTCGAAACCCACCTGAGCCATGATTTTCCACAGAAGGGAACTCAGTGTGCTGCAATGGAGCAACAGGTCTGGAGGAGGATGAATTACCAGCAAAGAGCGTGGAAAAGCAGAATTTCCTTGTCTGTGTCATGCAGATTTAAAAACCAGTGCCCTGTACCTCTGTGGCTGTGCTTCCAGCACACAACTCGATGGCTCACACCAATTTTAGAGCATTTTTATTATAGACCATTTCCTACATTCATGCCAGCCTGTGTCCCAGATGCCATAGCTGGTGTTTTTAAAGAAATAATTATGATTTTTAAATGTGGTTTTTCTTCCCTGTGCCTTCCTTAAATGGTTTAAAATCTTTCTGACAACCCCTCTCCAGACACCTATTTAGTGTCAAAGAGCATAACGTTCCCAAGTTTTAAAAGGGCCTTCGCATAATACTGATCGATCAATGTGCTCCTTGGGAAAATAGCTCTCCAGATGGTCCATCGGGACAGGAATTGCTGGTCGCCACAATGCGGAGCCAAAAAGCGTCACTAATGTGGGCTGTTGTGAGGCACGCTTCCTTTGTGGGCCTCTGAATGCCCTAAATAGGGAAGAAAGTGTGGGAAACTCCGAGAAACTCAGGCCCACACTCTGAGGTTAATAGGGGCTTTGTCAGGACAGTATTCCTGAGCTGTGGGATCAGCATAATAAACAACATCTTCCCTAAGGGTGGGAATGTGTTGGGAGCAGGGGAGAGTCACCCCAGGGGCCGGAGGAGCCCTAAGAAGCTTTGCGTTCAATTATGAGAAGTGATAATAATTAATAAATTGTAAACATAACCTTTGCTGCCCCGGGGCCAGGCAGGCCGGAGCTCTGGCTTTTAGCTCTGGGGAAATCGGTAAATTAAAGCCCAGAGGGGCAAGTCTGTGCTTGATGGAAAGCAGAAGGGGAGCACTTGCACCGCGGTGGATCTGACTCCTCGGACCACAAAAAGCAGCTTTTCCAGCGGGGTTTGGTCCCTTCCCACTGCCCAAGGAGGAGGCATTCACTGTTTCTGAACATTACACTCTTTTTTTACACGACCTGCAGAGGTGCTGGCAGCTGTGGAATCCCACCCCCAGAAGAGCAGCAGCCTGCTCTGTGCCACGTGTGGCTGTGCTCCCAGCGGTGCACATCAGGCTGGGCTGGGCTTTGGGGCACTCCAGCTGAGCCTGAACTCCCCCAAACCGCCCTAATTAGGCTTGATTTAAAACCCCACAGGCATGGACAACAGCTGGAGTTTTGCTGGGATGCAGAAGCCTGTGCTAATTGGCAAGGACAAGGTTGAGCACAGCGAGGTTGAAGTGACTTCTTCAAGCTTGCTAAGCAACCATAAAACCCAAAAATATCTCTTATGAATTATTTAGCAGTTCATTAGGAAGAACAAATCTGGAGCAGTGGTAGAGACCTGTACCAAACACCCCCTTGCACTGCACTGGCAGAGAGGTGAAGAGCACTCAACCAGCCTGTGCACAAATAAAACCAAAATGATCCATGGCCCAAAAGGAGGCAGAGCAGCACATCCCTGACACAGCTGTTTGGTTTTTGGGGCCTTTCTGTGTGGTTAACAGAGGATTTCAGCACAAACCCAACGAGGGCTGGGCAGGTTCAGTGTTGGATACAGTTTGATCTGTCAGCTGAGCAGATCTCAGGTTGCTCAAGTTCAGGTATTCAGTGTTTCATTTTGTGTGGGAGCAAACCCTCTGTGCTTGAAATGCAGATTTTCAAGGGCACTTCTCCCATGGAGTCTGACGAAAGTTGGATTGTTGACCAAATATGTTTCATGCTGTTCCTGTATCTCTGGAAGAAAGAGAGGGCTCCCTGTCATAAACCCAAATCAGTGAATTACTGTGGTTAGAGAATAGTTGTGTGAAATGATTATTTGTGCAGATTTATTTTGAAGGGAAGGTAAAATAAAAGGAAATAATTTAGAAGAGGAAAGGCTTTCTCAGTCTCTCCTACCTAATTGTACTTTTAGCCATATGTGGGCTAATTTCACTCCAGTAAAGGGAGCCTAACAGAATTTGCATCATAAAATTAAGACAGCAAAAATTAGTTCACCCCATTGCAGGTAGCTTCAAAGATCCCCAAGCTGGGGCAGGTGCCAAACTTTGGAAGTTACTTGGAAGTTTGCACAATATCCCCTTCCAAACAGGCAGAAAGCACAAGGCTGATCTCAGCTTGGTGGAAAAATTAGTGGGGGAAATGAAGTGATGGAATAAGTGATTTGTTGGAGGCTGAATAGGTCACTGTTAAATCTGAAAGGCTGACACTTCTCAGCACCTCACTTCAAGTCCACTTACATTTTGATTTTTTAATAGTTTTTCCAGAGGTTGCTTCCTTACAGGATCTGAAAGCTAGTTCTGCTAAAGGGATTTCAAAGGTATATTTAATGTATTAGAGTGAAGGGCTCAGAACTGACACCTCCTGATGGCTTCCCCACTGCAGGAG
The DNA here is from genome assembly GCA_013397155.1 of Irena cyanogastra. Classification (NCBI taxonomy): domain Eukaryota; kingdom Metazoa; phylum Chordata; class Aves; order Passeriformes; family Irenidae; genus Irena; species Irena cyanogastra. The sequence goes on along the minus strand of VWZV01005319.1, from coordinate 38,181 downwards.
AGTCTGCATGCACCCAGTCCAGCCCTTTTAATCATTCCAAAGCAAAGCATTAATGACTAAAACCATTTTTATTGTATTGTACAGTGAAGACATGCAAGTTGAACATCACACAGGATGAATACATCACAACTTTATAAAAGCTTTTTAAGCTCCTTAGCATGCTCAGTGAATGATTATAAAGTACTTATTGCCTCCCTTCCTCTCCCTTTTCCTTAAGGTATGGCAGAGGTATTTCCTTTACAAAAGGCACCAATTATCCCTCAAATGAGAGCAGCACAAAGTGACATGAAGAGAATGGTCCTTAGAGCTCTCTGTGATCATCACAACTTTCTGTAAGAAGGATACTAAAAATAGCAGAGGAGCTTCAGAAGAATCAGCATTTCTTAATAACATCTTTCACTCGAAAGGGAAAGGCTCAATCCTCTCTTTATGATACAAAATACATTCTCCAAAGGGCTCCTTCTTGAGGAAGGTCAATACATTATCTAGAGACAATGGAGCACTTGAACCTGTGACCCAGGCAGTCCGCAGAAAGATTTCCACTGACAGCCACAGGCTCAGCAGCCTGTGATGGAAACCAAAGGGCATTTGCTCTCTAAATCACCACAGAACTTGGTCCTGTCTTTGGCCAGGAGCCACCAATAAAAGCAACAAATTTGCTGCAAGATATACCCACAGTCCTTCACTATGAAGGGAAACCACCCAGCGACCCTCATTTCTGGTGACAGAAAAACAATAACCGCCCCCTCCTCCCACCTTTGGAAAGCAAAGTTTCCTACTTCAAAGAGGAACTAATAAACCACAGGTCCCTCTAGTTTTTGTAGCAAAATGTGGGGATAAAGTTCAGCGGGTCTACCAGGGCCTCCAGATGGTCGGAGCAGCAGCCACGCTCTTCTGGGCAGCCTGTTTTCTGGGAAACACACAGGGAGACAGGGGGGAGCCCCGCAGAGCTGGAGGGTACAAGGCATCTGCACCCAGCTGAGCCTTGCAGAAGTGCTTGATGAGCTGGACCTGGGTCTCCTTCTTGGGCTCGTAGTAGGACAGAAAGTGCATGGCTTCCTTGAGGCACCGCAGGTAGCCGCTGTTAAAGTCCTGCTCTGGGTTCTTGTGGATGAATGCTGAAAGAGAAAGAAAAGCAAATGCAAGGGGTTAAAATCATGACCAAAACGTGGGGCAGTGATGATTTGTGCAGGGACTTTCACATGCCTGGGCTCAGGGTGTCTGGGAGGACACAGCCCTGGGAGCAGGTCCAGGTGTGCAATACCTGCTCTGCACTCACTTTTTTGGTCCTGCTGCTGGCTCTGCTGCTTCAGGTAGCTGACAGTCATCTCCAGGATGTCAGCTTTCTCCAGCTTGGAGTTGGGCTGGTGCCTCTGGAACTCCTTCTCCAGGAGCAGTTTCAGCTGCTCGATGCTGCTGTTAATCCGGTCCCGGCGCATTTTCTCCACCACTGGCTTCCTCAGCTGTGAGAGAGGGAGCAGATTGTCAGGGATTTGGTGACACCCGACCCAATTTCCCCTCTGATGCCCTGATACACCCATCTTCAAAGATGCTTTTTTTTTTTTAGAAGGAGAGCTGCATGATGCTGCCTACCCATTCCCCGTTCATTTTAAATTTTAAAAATCTATATAATCCCCCTTATCTCTCTTTAACATATTTGCTTTCCTCCAGACCACTTCCCCCATGTTATATTTATTTGCTAGGGGCAGGCCAGCCTTTCCAATCCCCTCCGGGGCTCTACTCACTTTATTCTTTTCCTTTGGCAGCAGCTTCTCCTCCATGTGGATCATGAGCGCATTGCTGGGAGCCATTCCGAGCGCTCAGCCCTGGGCACAGACCCCAGGCAGCTGCTGTGCCGAGCGTGAGGAGATGCTTTGGCAGCTCCCAGCTGCCTCTATTTATACCCGGGGAGCCGGGGCAGATACGTGAGTGTCGGGATCGCCGGTGTTTCCCACAGCCCCGCAGCCAATCCAGGCCCGCAGCGGGACAATAGAGGAAGCATCCATTAGTGCATGGTGCATTGATTGCCAATGCCCCGGGGAGAATAACCTTCTGCCCACGCTGCTGGTGGAGTGTGCGGCGTGGGGAGCTGGGAAAGCACCGACCCTCCAGCTGGCTGGGCTGGGATCAATGGCATTCCTGAGCCCCGCATGTGCCAGGCATGGCGTGGAGGTGGCACGCTTTTGGGGGAAGGTGGAAAAGGGAGGGAAGCGCAGCTAAAGTTCAAATCAACAGCTCCGGGGACATCTCTGCCCTTCCCAGAGCCTGGAGGAGCTCTGTGTGTGTGTGTGTCCATCCAGTCATTGCACTTTAATGGGTGACCCGAAGTGTGACCACAGGTTTCTTTGCAGGACATTGCTAAATGGTTGTTGGATCAACAGCGTGGATAACTAGAGAATTGTAACCCCACTTTCTCTCTTCTCCATAACACACCAGGGTCTGTGAGCCCGTGGCACCCCTGTTCCCATTGTCCCCACTGAGGACAGCCCACACCTCCCAGCAGAGCTGGGCCATGCAGAGGCATCCCTGTAGCTCGTGCTTTTCCTTTTTCTCATCTATCTCTTCCATACAGATATTTTCAGGAATGATGGTTAAGATGGGCTAAAGGATGGCATAAGGCTCAACCCAGAATCCTGGGAAGCCTTGGGAAACCAGAGGTGGGCCATGAATGGGATTTAGCAGCTGAGGCCCATCTTTGGCCCTCAGTAAGGTCGGTTCTGCTTCTTGCTGAGGTTTCAGGTGTGCTTGGTTCTGACTTGGCCTTGCTGCAGCCTGGCCCTGGCGAGTGCTCTGAATGTCAGATCTCAGACACCATGTACCTGCCTCGCTGTGTAACCCTCAGCACATCACCCCCACTCCATTTTTTAATCTGGAAAATGTGCTGCCTGCTTGTATCTGCATGGAAACACCAGGATGAATTAAGCAACCATGTCTTTTGTGATAAAGGCAGGAAAAAGAACAAAGCTGTGAGGGCACTGGAGGTCAGTCCTGATTTTGTGAGTAAAATATCTGCTGGGTACAGCCCTTGGGGCAGCACCAAAAATAACCCAGAAGCTACCTGGGGAAAGCTGTGCTGCATCCTGCCATGTGTGGGTCCAGCCCGGGGTGCCCCAGGCAGAGGTGTGCTCCTCCTCCGAGCACCTGGGCATGGCAAGGGAGGAGAGAAGTGTGCAGTGAGGTTAGAAAGCCAAAGAATTTCTTGTTTGGAAATGCTGCAAAGAAGCCCGAGGGTAATGGGCAGTTGACAGGAAGGAGGGAGGTGTCACTGCTATAGGCAGGACGTGGGACTCATTGTAGCAGCCTGAATGGACTCAGCTATTTGTCAAGGGCAGATGTTGTCCTTGGAGCCCTTTATTCCCTGTGTTGTGGGAAAGCCAGGAGACAAGACATCTCATGGACACTTTGAAGCAGTCAAAGGATTATGATACAAAATAAGACACAGCTCAGAGACCAAGCCCCAGCTTCTGCCAGCTTTAATGAGGTGTTGCCTGTTTTCCTGTGTTCTCTGGCTGGCCTTCCTCCAGGAGCTGATGTCCTGCGTTATCCCTTTCCTAGCAGGGGAGCCACGCTGGCAGACAGGTAGGCATGGACCAAGCTGGTTAAAGACTCTTCAGTGTCAAAAACCATCTTTTTCCCAACTCCTGAGAAGCCCTGACCTTTATTGCTGTATTAGAACTGATAGCCAGATGGTCTTTTGGGAGTTGGATTCTTTCCCTTTAAATCATTCAGGCTCAAGCACCGTCACTAATGTCGGGAGTAGTTGCAAGGCACACTTCTATTGTCCCAGCGAGAAACGTTATCAATGGGGGAAGAGTATGGGAAAGGCAGAGAAATCCAAACCCACACAGCCTGGCGCTAATAACCCCTTTGTGGAGCTGTGCTGCTGTTGGGGCACCATGAACTCTGTGGCTTTTTCACCCAGGAAGGCTGAAACGGGCACGTTTCACCATCCAGGGGCTTCTCCAGAATCCGTGTGCATGGGGAGAAAGGGGTGACAATGGCAGGGACACCGGTTTATGCAGGAGTGGCTGCAGGAATGCTGAGCTGAGCTGCAGGTCAGGCTATCCTGGAGCTCTGGTTTGCTCTACTGTGCCTCAGTTTGCTCTCCTGGGAAATGGGAGAGCGGTGCTGAGCTCTTCCACAGAGCCCTCTTGGAACTGGGAGCTGACCTGTGCCTGTGGTGAGAAGCAGGGATGGGGCTCATGTGGCCCTTGGGCTTTTCTGGCATCACCTGGGAACACCTCAGGGAGCAGAGTGGAGGAGCAGCAGTGCTGGGGGTGCTGAGAGGGCCTCTTCTCCCTGTCTGTTGGGAGTAGGGAAAGCTTTTTCACCCAGGGAAACAGAGGGAGGTCAGGATCAAGGCAGCTCTGATCTCAGTTTAATGGGGAATGTGCTGGTGGCAGCAGTAACACAGCCAGTGTCCCAGGCAGACACACCTGAGTGGGAAATGTTATCTTTGAATGCTATTCAAAATGATGAACCCTGGTAAATTACTGGGTCTGTATGTCACTGCTGGGTGGACCTGATCTAACAGTTAAGATTCACAGATTTCAGCACCACAAATCCCCGCAGTGTTAGCACATCCCTTCATCACCCTCATGTTCTCACAACTTCTTCCCTGGAGGTTCTTGGCCAAGGCGTGAAAAGACAAGGAATACCTGTTTGAGGTGACCCCTAATGATCCTCTGATAGCTCTTCATTGAGGAGCCACTGCTTCCTTTGGTGTCTCAGATGAAGATCCCTTCTCCCAGCCCTAACCCTGCCCCTGCCCTTAACCCCAACCCTAACCCTGCCTATCATGCTCTGCTCAGGGTCTTTCAGTGACATGACATTCCACACAGAAAATAGTATAATTTTTTTTTGGCTGGAAGGCAATATATAAAGAAATAACCATGTAAAACTTGTTATTCAGGACTGGTTTCTGTTCCCACAGGGGAATCATAACTCTGCATGTGAAGCAATGGAGTGGGAGTCGAGGGAAATCTGCCTCTTCCAGGGGAAAAGGTTATGCTGTTATTAGAGCTGTTGTATGAAATATTCCATTGAATGTCATTAACATGGCATTATCTTGCCTCCTTGAGACATCAGAACCCACTCAAAAAGGGGTCTTAATACTGTAAAGTACATTCTTCACAGATTTAACCTTTTTTAATTAGTTTTTCTTCAGATCCAGAATGTTTAATATACTGCCATTCCCAGGTTCCTGAGTGAAGGAAAGCAGACTTTGATCATTAAGAAACATCTGAGACAACTTGATCTGCATTTTTAGGGCTGTTAGAGGCAAAAGCAATTTCTATAGCTGCTTGTGTGGTGACCCCCAAGTAGTCATGCCCCAATGACATAGTCCTTTTACAGTGAGTATCACAAATAATTAAAAATTAAGGACAATTTATTATTTTTCTACCCAGCTGAAATTCCCACAAGTCACCTCTTGGCATATTCAAGAGTGCACAAGAGGGATTTATTATTTCCTGGTATATTGACTCTGAAAGGTCTGGGGATTACAGCTGCTTTGCACATGAATAGCTGGAGTGTGTTGTACAAAAGGCATGGTCTGTGGGATAATGGGGTTGGATGTGGGAAAGCGCTGACCCTGGGGGAGAGCAGGCTGGTGCCTGATGGCAGGAATCAATTATGTCTCAAAGGAACACATTGCCCTGGGAGCAGGCTTGGCGGGAGCCACCATGTTCTGTGTTTACCACCCTCCTCCTTCCAAACCCGCATAAAACAACCACGGGATGCATCCTGTCCTTCTGCTCCTTCCTGGGAGTGCTGAATTACTGGGGATTTTGGAAATGCTGCTGTTCCCCATCTCTGGGATGGGGCTGAGGGATCTCCCACGTGCTGCCAGCTGGGTTTGAGGTTTCTCCCAAGCACCCTGGATGTGCTGAGTTCGCTGGGAGCTCCCTGAAAGTCCTCTGGAACTTGCCATCAGTCACCTCCCCTGCCCTGCCAAGGAAGGGAACAGCCTGTCACTGACAATGCAGTGGGGGCAGCAAACAGAAGCTGCTGGGTTCACGCACTTCTGTCATTGTTTGGGTTTGGGTGGGTTTTTTGGGAGATGGTGCCATTCAGCTCTTAGGATGGGCTCTGCACCTCTGCGGGTCAGGCAGTGCTGCCAGCCTTTCAAATGTGAAAATCTGGGCTTTGAGGAAGCAAGAAATAGGTTGAATGTCACAGAGGTTTAACAAAAACAATTTGATGTTTCCCATAAAAAGAAAAGCATTTTGATTTTTTTTTTTTACCAAGCATTTGGACTTTGGATTGATAGAATTAGTTTTCTCTCTTTATAGAATTATGAGGCTTGGATGTGAAGTCCTGCTGAAGGCCCTAACTATTATGAGTCTCCTGATAAAAATCACAAGACTCAGCAAACAGTTCTGCCAAGCTTTTGGCAGGGAGCAGAGATCCTGCAGAGAGGATATTTCAGCGGAGCAGGTTGGGAATAGGGAATGTGGCTCCTGAAGTCTGGCCCCAGCAACCACTTACTGTCATTAATGAGAGGGGAATGGTGTGTCTGTGCCAGACAGGAGGGCAGGCACCTCTCCCCTGACAGGAGCAGCAATTAATCCCATCTGCATGGGGCAGATATTTAATCAGTCAGAGGCCAGTAAGGGCAGTGGTGGGAGATAAGAGCCACAGGCTTCCTGGGTGTCCCCTGAGCCTCGTTTGCTTGTCCCTGCCTTGGGAACAAGTATGTAACCTGAAGCTTTATGTCCCAGTGGATTGCTCCCCTTCCCTTGAGCTCAGCCCGAGTTTTGGGGTGAGTTTTGGGGTATAAGCTCCCACTGGAACCCGTTTTCTTGTGCTTGGCAGCCGTCAGTCACCAGCTGCAGAGCACAATGGACCTGTGTCTGGGGAAAGTGTCCTGGGGCTCCTGTGAGGTCCTGCCCTGCCAGGCAGGCAGGTTTTGGAGACATCTTTGCCACACTCAGCTGGCAGCAGAGTGAAGAGAAGGTGTCTGATAAAAGCAAGAAGGGTTTTTCAGGAGGTGGATAGCCTGGTCCTAAGCTAGGCAAAGGACTGGCAGAGGGGCACACATGAGAGCTGTCAGGCCATGAGCAGGGTTGGGTGCCCTCATCTCCATCCACAAGGAGATTTCCTCATATTTCCATGTTGTCAGATTTCCTCATATTCCCTCAGGAGTCCGTGTAATTCAGGGCACACTGCATCCCCTCCCCGAGGAGCTCCAATCCCAGGATAACCATACCTGCTGGGAAGCAGCTGAGCAGAATTCCATGGTGCTGACAGACTGATTTGCCCAGGGACTATGCACAGCTGCAGGTCAGCAGGAGTATGAATAAGCAAATGAAAACTTAGTTTACTTTCTGGAGAGATTGAGTTATTTTCTGTTGAACACAACAATAGTATTTCCTGATTGGGGATTTGAGTTTATCTTCCTTTCCAGCTGTTTCACGGGCTTATAAAAATTATATTAAATAATATTTTTAAACCCCAGTGCTGCACTTGAGGGCAAAAGAGAACTTTGGTATCTGCTTATCTGGGTGATGCATGGCTGTGAGTGTGGTCCAGCCTGGAAATTCAAGTCCTCCCACAAGCAAGGGAGCTGGCCCCATTCAGAGATGCCAAAGCTAATTAAAACAAAAGTGGATGCTGAGCATTTTTGCAAACCAGATGTCTCAAACAACCTCTTGGCCATAGAAGCCTGTGACCTGTAGGCTGTTTGAAATCTTGAAATCTTGGTTTTCTCCTCTCAGCCTCATTTTCCCGCCTTTGTAAAACACTGCTAATAATACACCCTCACCCACGGAGGAGGTTGCTGAGAATTCATTAGCTGGTATTTGTAAAGCACTTTGAAAATGCAAAGCCAGTGCATTATTCCTACTCTTCTGGATGCTTTCCATGTTATTAAAATCAGGATTTCAGAAAGGCTTATCTGGGATCAAAATAGCATCCCAAACTTGAAAGGAAGCAGGACTGTTAAACCATCAACTGTCGCCTCCCCCTCCAGCCAGATGTTAAGCCCTAAAGAACTGAAGTGGCACAAGGAATTGCTTTCCCAAGTTCCCCCAGCTGGGCTGACAGGCCCTGATCAATGGTTTTCTCCACGGTGAGGGCTATGCAGATGGTCTGCCCAGAGCAAGGTTTCTGTGGAGTACAAAGGGAAGTCAAACACCGTTTCTAATTCAGCTTGTAGCATGGCACACTTCCTTTATCCTGTGCCTGAATGCCCTGAATGGGAGAGCGGTGTGGGAAACTGGAGGGAACTCCACACTCACCAGGGCTGTGGGGCTCTGAGACACCCCTGTCCTCAAACCACATCTGCCTGTGACAGCCAGGGGGGAAAGGAGTGACAGATCGAAAAACCAGATTATAAAACCTGCATGGAGAGAAAGTAAACCATGAGGAAAAAGGAAGGAAAAGGGAAGGAAGCTGTACAGGCAGACAGAAATTGGACCAGCCAAGCAGCAGGAGAGAGAAGGACAGGGAGGAAATGTAGGGAAGGGTTAGGAGGAAAAGCAAGGAATGGCTGGGGGGAAATGTTGGGGAAAGGAGCTGCAGAGCAGAGTCTTGCTCATCCACCAGTCAGTCCACAGCCAATTGTCCCACTGGAGGTGGCAGAGGTGGGTCAGATTGCACTGAGAATTCTGAGCCACATCCCCTGTTTGCCTCTTTAACTCCCCAATCTGTTTAATATGTCCCAGGAAAGGCAGCAATCCCTATGGACCATGAAGGTACTGTGAGAGTTTTGTATGATCCATTTGGAGCTATGGGAGCTGAGAAAACTCAGTCAAGTTTTATACCAGCAACACCAGGTGGAGAAAAGAAATGAGAAACAACAGATCTGAATCTTGTTTTGGTATTTGGCAGGAGAAAATTCAAATTTGGATTAGGTTTTGATAAATTCTGAGGTAGGCATGGAGGTAATTTGTATTTACAAGTTTACAGAGATCAGGAAACAGCTCCAGAGGTACGAAATCTGCAGAACAAATCTTGGAGTCCGAATTCTCTGTTGGCCTCAGTGTGGATCCCAGTAAGGCCCTTGGGATTGGACCCATTTTATTTTCCACCTCAGGATGCTCTGCAGGACTCGGCACCAGCTAAATATCCCACATTTTGCTGTCCTTCCTGTTCCCAGCTCATCTCTGCCCCTGCTCCCCTTCCTGAATGACTTACTAACATACGGCTGTGGAAGTTTGCGTACTCTGGAGTTTCCCACACCATTCCTTAACTATATTCCCTCCTGCCACAAAGGAAGTGTGCCCGACTACAAACCACATTAGCAACGGTGCTTGGCTCTGCTTTGTGTTCAGTGGGAAACCCCGATCCCAAAAGGCCATCTGGGCAGCATGGACTGAGAGGGAAGCAGTGGGAGCAGGGAGCATCTCTCCAGACTTGGGAAAGCACAGCCTCCTTAAGGTTTTCTAAAGGGCTAACATCTGGCAGGGATTCTGGGGCAAGGCTGTTGTTGATGCCCTGTTTCAAACATCCAGATCCAGTATTTTGGGATCCTAATGAGCTGTCTGTCCAGCAGTGTGTGTGGTTGATGTGTAATTCCAAATACATTCTTCTTAGTGTAAAGTCCACAGACTCTGCAAGCTTAATAATAGGGAGAAATTTTTGTTACCACTTTCTTTAGGATTTCCAGCCAAAGCAGAGCATCTATTTTGGGTTATTGAGCATCTAATTTAAGTAAGTCTCCCAACTTGGTCAGTAATTGGCTAATTTTTCCCCTCAGACCTTGTGCAACCAAAGAGAAATAAAAAGCTGTTTTAAATACATGTTTTAATTTAAAATTCTTTAAAATTTGTGTGTGACACAGAGCAAGGATGTAGGAACCTCAATGGATTTCCCACCCAGGGGAGATTTTGCTACGTTCACCTCCCAATAATACATGGAATATTGCAATTCTTATTATCACACCCAGTTTCAGTTTCCAGCCTCTCCAGAGAAAGAGGAATGCCACAGAAGATTATTTTGCATTCAGCCTCCTCAGGTGCAGGCTCTGGGTCAGTTTGGATGTTGGTGGAAAAGAAATTGTGAGCACTGACCCCTTGACTGTGCCAGTGCACAACCACTCCCAAGAGCAAGGAGGATGAGGCTGACATGACTTTCCCATGGAATTAATGTAGTTTTTATCTGGGTGTTGAGTGGAGAAGCAGAGGAAAGCAGCAAGAAGGAAACAGCAATTGTCTCTAGCAAAACTGCCCTGCCCATCACAGGACTAGCACTTTTCTTCTTCGTGTGCTCAATTAACAAGCTGGAGAAATGAGTCCCAGCTCCGGAGTTTCTGTTTCAGGGAATCTCCCTGAGAGGGATGCACAGAGGGCAAGATTGGTTTCAGAGGTGGCATTACATGGGCTCAGAGATAATCCACAAGCTTTGAGGAGAACATGTGAAACGGTGTCACAAAAGCTTTCCCACAACTTGACATAAAAGACCCGGAGCTCAACAGCTGCTGCTCTGTGGCGAGAGAAGGGAGCCCATTCAGGGCAGCACAATAGGGGTGGAAAAGCAGATCCTGGAAGAGGTCATTGAAGCCTTACCTGGTGCACCAATAATGAGCTGCAGAGTGAGAAAGAAATGTGTCCCTGTGCTCTGGGTGTGTGTGTTCACATTAAAGGCCGTGTATGACCCCACACACACTAATGTAAAGGTGAACACACCTACACGTATATTAATGTGAGTACAACTGGTATTTACTCACTGCAGTAAGAGCTGTACAAACACAAGGCCTGACATTACTTGATGGATAAATTGCTGGCAGATCTGCTTAAAGTTTTCCAGCAGGAGTCCCTGGCTGTGTTTTTATCAGAGCTCTCCCAGCTGCAGGCACCGCCTGAGCACAGGCTGTGCATCAAACACAGCAACTGGCCCAGGGGAGAATAATGAGGAGTCAGGAATTTGATTTCTAATAAGTTTGTGAGGATATAAATCTCTTCTGCACTCAGTTTTCCTTTGTTTATAGACTAAATGAAAATAATTAGAGTAAAATGTGTTTTGGGGAGGAAGTAAGAGGCAGCATGTGATACTGAACTGATTCTGAAACAATCCCCAGACCTTTCTCCCCAAGTATTTGTCTTGCAGGTATTTGGAAATGGAAACATAAAGTGCTTATGACTTGGCTTGACAGTTTTCTAAAGGGCTGCATAAATTCTGAGGCAAGGGAACAAGGATCAAACCAGAAAATATTTTCAATGATTGTGCGTACTTAAAATTAAATGTTTTTATTTTCAGTGAGTCAAAGCGGGAAAGCCGTTTCATGCCTCCTACGGGCAAAGCTGGTGCCAGAGTCACCTGTGGGAGAACCACAGGTGGCTCACTGTGGAAAGCAGGTTAGTGGATTTGAGGAATTTCTGGTCGCCAGGAGCTGCTGGCGTGTGCGTGTGCCTTGTGCCTGCCGCAGCGTGTGCCCGGGCGCGCTCCCGGGAGCGGAATTCCCGCCATCGGCAGCTGACCTCCTCCTGCCTCCTCCTCCTTCCTCCTCCCGCATGTGAACCCCGGGCTGCCCCTGGAATGCTATTGATCCGCGGCATTAGTCAGCAGCCTTTCCCGTTGAAGGGCAGCTCTTTCCCAGCTCCTGACACGTAACTCTGATCCCAGCCTTTCAGGGAGCACACACTCCCCACCTGCTCATCTGGGAGAAGGTCATTATCCGCGGGCTATTCACTGCCACTGGAGCATGCAAGAATAGCTGCTTCTCCCATTGTGCTGCCCATGGCCCGGATTGGCTGGCGAGTGTGGGAAACGCCACCGAGCCGCAGACCCACACGCTCGCCCCGACCTCGGGCAGTATAAATATCGGGTACGGGCAGCTTCCAGCAACACGTTTCTCTTGGATTCCACTCTAAGACCTCTCTGCTCAGGACAGATGGCTCCCAGCACCGTTTTCTTGGAGCCTGACAACCTGCTGACACCAAAGGAGAAAAACAAAGTAAGTGCAGGCACAGCAGAGCAGTGTACACCAGCTGAGACCTTGCCTCACTCTGTTGAGGAGCAGTGGTGGGCAACAAGCAGCCCTGCGGAGTGTCAGGGAGAGGATCCTTTAATAACAGGTCTCTTTTCCTTTGCTTTTTACAGCTGAGGAAGCCGGTGGTGGAGAAAATGCGCCGGGACCGGATTAACAGCAGCATCGAGCAGCTGAAACTGCTCCTGGAGAAGGAGTTCCAGAGGCACCAGCCCAACTCCAAGCTGGAGAAAGCTGACATCCTGGAGATGACTGTCAGCTACCTGAAGCAGCAGAGCCAGCTGCAGATGAAGAGTAAGTATTGAGCTTTCTTTCAGTCTCCATTTTACCATAAATCTGTGACTGTTTTATGAATCTTGAGCCATGGACAGCTGTTCTAAACTATTCTTTCTTCCCCCTCCCTCTTTTCTTCCCTTCTCTAGCTGCAGGACCCTTCCATAAAAGCTCCCAGTTTGACTTCAGAGAGGGCTATTCCAGGTGTTTGCACGAAGCTTTCTATTTCCTCTCACTCCACAAAGTCCGAACTGAAACACAGACCAAACTTTTAAGCCACTTCCAGAAGAGCCAGTCAGCTGCTCCAGAGGTCTCCTTCTCCCCTGGGAACGCCAGTGCCCTGAAACAAGTGTCTCCAAAGGACAGCAGCCCTCTCTGGAGGCCCTGGTAGTCGGGGGAGTCCTTGCTGCATGGACCTGTGACAGTCCAGAGGAAGGATCTGACTGCATCTGATAGTCCAGCTCTGATCCTCTCTCCTGTAGGGAATTTTATTTCCCCCCGTGTTTTATTTATGTATGAGAGAATGCCGTGCTTTTGGCTTTTTTGGGATCCTCTGGCAAAAGTTGAGGTGTTCTGTTTAGTGTCGGAGCTGTGTAGGCACTGGTGCAGTGCTGCCTGGGCAGGGGCAACATCTTCAGAATGAAGGAGGGTGTTTGTAAATGTTACAGCTGTGATGGACAGGAATTGCTGTAGGAGATTTTCTCTAATATTCCCAGTAAGAGCCATCAGCTTTGCTCTGGCTTGACTGACAACTCTGGTTGGCTCAGTCACTTCGGAGGATAAATTTATTCCCTTTGGTTCATGCACACTTGGTTAAAGTATTTCCCTCTGATTGCTTATCAGTTGTGCAGCACCAAAACGGGTTTGGTTTTGGTTTGGATTTCTCTCCCATGGCCCTTTCATAGTCCTGTATATACAGTGTGAGAGATGACCAGGAGTTAGGAAACTATGTGGAATATTTCTACTATTTGATGCTTTTTTCAATTTAGAAAAAGAGTATGTTATTGCTTTATATTAAAGAAAAGTAGTAGGTAACAGGCTTGATTTGTCAATGTTATACATTCTGGGTGTAAGCTATGCTTTTTTAGCATTTTCATTATAATAATGATTTTTATCTGTATTGAGTGATTGAATTCCTGGTGGATGGTATTTCTCCCAGTGCTGGGACTGCCCTATGGCTCACCCGCATACTGTGTATGCGTCTCTGTGTGTGTAGAGAGCAATAAAATGCATTTGTGTGCAACTTCCGTGTGGGTCTCTCCATCTGAAGGATGTGCAGCCGCTTGCACCTCTGAGAAAGGTTGTCGTTCTGAAGAAATGGGTTTTTCATAAAGCTCAAGGAACTCCCACTCATGTTTACTCCGTATATTCTCCTGAATCCCCCAAACCTCAAGGAGTGCTCCTGTCACACAGATTCCTGCAGAATCCTGCTGAACATTTCCTCAGTCACTGCCCCTCCTGTCCCAAAACTCCTCACCTGAGCAGCAATGTCCTGCACCTGCCCAGAACCTGACTCCTCCTTCCACAACATTTGTTCATAAATTTAGCCCACTAAGCCGAGTTCTGAGGGGTGGGTTTGTGCCAGGTTTAGAGGGGCTTCTACAAGGATTTGAGGGGCTGGTTTTTACCAGTATTTGAGGGCCTGGTTTGCCGGGTTTTGAGGGGTGGGTTTGTGCCAGGTTTGGAGGGGTTTGTACCAGGATTTGAGGGCTTGGTTTGCCAGGTTTTTAGGGGGGTTGCTGCAATTTAAGGGGTTTGTCAGTCTTTGAGAGGTTTGCCACAATTTGAGGAGCTTGTCAGGCTTTGAAGGGTTTGTCAGGTTTTGAGGGGTTTGCTGCAATTTAAGGGGTTTGTCAGTCTTTGAGAGGTTTGCCACAATTTGAGGAGCTTGTCAGGCTTTGAAGGGTTTGTCAGGTTTTGAGGGGTTTGCTGCAATTTAAGGGGTTTGTCAGTCTTTGAGAGGTTTGCCACAATTTGAGGAGCTTGTCAGGCTTTGAAGGGTTTGTCAGGTTTTGAGGGGTTTGCTGCAATTTAAGGGGTTTGTCAGTCTTTGAGAGGTTTGCCACAATTTGAGGGGTTTGTCAGGCTTTGAAGGATTTGTCAGGTTGTGAGGGGTTTGACACAATTTGAGGAGTTTGTCAGGCTTTGAGGGGTTGATTTGCCAGGATCTCAGGGGTGTCTCAGGCTTTGAGGGGCTGCTTTGGCACAATTTGAGGTATTTTACTGACTTTGGGCATAGCTCTTTCCCTGCCAAAGCTATCCCCGCTCTGCCCGGCCGGGAAGGCGGGAAGCGCTGAGGGAATCCGAGCCGCACAGCCCGGCGGCTTCCCATCCCCTTCCCTTCCCGTCCCCTTCCTCCATGCCTTCTTTCGCTTTCTCTTTGGTGTCCTGCGGGGACCCCTGCTGGGGCACCATGGGGATGGCGACTGGGGAGACCAGGAACCGTGAGGGAACGGCCTCAGGGGCCGCGGGGGACCCACCTGAGAGAACCACCTGAGGGGCCATGAGGGAGCCGCCTCTGTGGCCGTGAGGGAGCCGCCTGAGGGAACCACCTGAGGGGCCATGAGGGAACCACCTGAGGGGCCATGAGGGACCCGCCTCCGTGGCCGTGAGGGACCCGCCTGAGGGAACCACCTGAGGGGCCATGAGGGAACCACCTGAGGGGCCATGAGGGACCCGCCTGAGGGAACCACCTGAGGGGCCATGAGGGACCCGCCTCCGTGGCCGTGAGGGAACCGCCTGAGGGAACCACCTGAGGGGCCATGAGGGACCCGCCTCCGTGGCCGTGAGGGACCCGCCTCACGGACCACGAGGGGAAACAACCTCGGTTGCTGTGAGGGGAAACCACCTCAGGGGCCGTGAGGAACTGGCCTTAGGGACCCGGTTCTTGCTGTTCTTGCCAGTTCTTGTGTTGCACCAAGGTCGTCGCCGTGGAGCGACGGCTGTGCCCTGTGGGCACTGAGTGTGATGTGGCCAAGGACACTTAATGCTTTCTCCCTGCATGAAAGGCAGAAGTGTCAGAGCTGAAGGATAATTTTGCACTTATAAGCAAAGAGGTAAGAACCATCTCCCACTTGCATTACCCACCAAGAGTCAGGAAGGTCTTTGGGAGGTGTGATGTGGAAAACAGGGCAGCAGTTCCACTGGCAGGTTGTAAGCCCACAATTACTATTTTTCTCACATCCTACCTGAGGAACAGAACACTTCCCCAGCTCTGCCTCTGACAGCAATCATGGAAATCCTTGTCTCTGTAGTTCTACTGGCTGGTGCAGCTGCCCTCACAAATATCATCTGGCAAAGGAGGAAAAGTTATGTGCCCCACAAGTATGAAGAACATGACTGTAAAAGGGTAGTTTTGTGATAATATCCTGAAGAGTGGTCTTAATTCTTCAGCTGAAAATTCCCTTCACTGTTTGTTGGTGGGACTGTTTCCTTTCCTTTGCAGCAGTGCAGGAGTCAGAGGTATCTCTCTTTTTGGGTAATACATTAAAATCTGATTTGAGAGTGACCCAACAGTGGTTCTTGCTCTTAAGAGAGAAGTAGAAGCCTGCCTGTTGGAGTGGAAAGAGTAGGATTTGCTGATAAAAGCTGACTGTTCCTACTCTGTGTTTTCCTTTGACGTGTCATAAAGCATGAACAGCACGGGCAGGTTTTGATGTTTACGAAGAGAAAGGGGATCAAACAACTGCTCCTGGGCAGGAAGTTGGTGCCGACCCCAAAGAAACCAGGCTTGAATTGGACATTGTTTGAACTGTGACACACAATGGGGATGGTTAAAAAACCCAAGCACAACTCCTTTTTTTGTTTCTAAATCGTCATGAAGAGAAAGGCAGCTTGAAAATGAAAAGGAGGGTTTGCAAAGGAGTTAATGAAATAGCCCAGATGCAGTGGCATCTTGTGAAGCATCAAAGTAGGCAATAGCTGAGTGATCAAGGCACTGGAAGTGTCATGAGGGGCTGGAAACTCTTCCCTTTTACATCCCCTTCAGGAGCAGTGAACTATGTGGAATGCCTGGACTTTTCTTCTTCCCCCATGGACAGTTGACACTTGGTATGCATTAATTATTCTGCCGTTGCTTGTTGGTGGGAAAAAACTGGCTTTTTTTTTTCCATTTTAAACATTCTACATGATACACAATGCAGTTTCCAAATGCTTTTTTGTACAGGTTTTCCAGTTTTTAGGAGAAAAGAAGATATTGCTGGGAAAAGGAGTTGTGCACAGCAATTCCATGTAAAGCAAATTTTTAAAAAATTCCATTGTGCCAAGCAAACGATGTAGCTTTTAGTAAAGAAAGTTAATACACTCTGTGTCCACTGTGTCTAAAAATCAAGTTTTTACTAAAGAAAACACATTCTCTCTGTGGAAGAACTTTCCTGGTACCTGCAGAAGGGAAAACTCTGAGTTATGTGGCTGTTTGCTTTACCCTAAGGAAAATTATTATTCTGGAAGAGCATCCCTGTGAATGTTTTTAAGGAAGGATTTAGTGAGGATAGAAATGCTTTAGTTATCAGAATTGTCTATAAAATGAAATGTGGAAGAATCTGGGGAGGCACAGAGAAAGCCCTGAATGGGTGTGCTGGGACATCTGGGAGGTGATATCCACACATGACTGCTGCTGTAGGTGAGCTGAGAGCTCTGCACAGCCAGGGAGAGAGGTGCAGCATCAACCAGGATAAGCAGTCTACCATCTAAAAATGAATTTTTTTGCAGGATTTGATGTCTGCACCGACTGTGGTTCGATAGAGTCTTAAAGTTGCGTCTGTTGGATGCGAGTTTTGGTCTTTTAGGAGCTGGAGCAGGATTTGTCACCAGGTGGCAGCATGGGAGAAGGAAAGGCTTCGGATTCCTCCTGGAAACATCAAGATCTTCCTTCTTTTCCTAAGTATGTAATAAAGCTTTTCCGAGGCTTCATTGTCCACGAGTCTAAAGTGCAGCAAAACACCTCTGGGTACAGAACTCCCCACAGGGCTGAAGCATTTTGTCATTGTGGAAAGGGAACACAGTGGTCAGTAGGAATTCAGGGCCGTTTCCTGGGGATTTGGAGCCTGTCTCTTATCTCCAGTTTGCGTGTGGGCACAGCACCAGCGCCAGGGAGGTTGTAAGGGGAGGTCGGAGCTCCTGCACTTGGCACTGACACAAACTGGCAGCTGGGAAGTGCTCTGCAGGTGGGAGATGGGATAAACTTACATGAAAAAACAGAGTAACTTTTATGTGCTGTGATGGTCACTTGGAATTAACCCTCCCAGGCACGTTTTAGTTATCCCTTTAATAGCTGCATGTGCCAGAACCTTTAATGGCCCATCTCCAGTGCTCAATGATTTTGCAGAGTCACACAGGCAGTTACTGCCTTGCTGTCAAGTGATTCCTGTGCTAGAAAGAAAGCATTTGCTGGAATAATATTCAAAACTAACTATTAAATGTTGGAAGTTTAAGATATTCTCATTATAGTAGGATGCTTACCAAGGAGAGCCCCCCATACCTCTCCATAGGGAAATCCTTGCTGAATTGGCCACCGTGATTTTTTTCTTTTAAATTTTATTAAAAATTAATACATGTTACATTTTCAAGTGTAAATACTGAAAAATAGCCTATGGCAAAATAAAAAGGCACAGGATTAAAACCAGCTTAATTGTTTCCATGGATACATGTCTGCTATTTGGCAAAAGGTATTTTATACACTTTCTACAAGAATAAGCATCATTTTAAATGTATCTCTGAAGGGTAGGACCCTGTAATTTAACCATAAAGACAGAATTTGTACTTCTAAAATGTGATAATTGTAGTGATGCCTCACTTGGAGGGGGTTCTTTGGAGCAGAGGAACTCAAGTGCAGGAGGAGAGTGCGACAGGGGTCTTGCCATAGAGCTCACTGTCACGACAAATAGCAATCCATGAACAACAAAGCAGTGATCAAAGTGCAGGGGCACAGACAGCACGAGAGTTTACACCAGCTCTAACCTGATCTGGGGAAAAATGCACCAGAAACGGAACCAGAACACTGGAAATGGAGCAGTGGAACATCTCAGACAGCATTGCTGAGCCCCAGAAAGTGGAGCTGACATATTAAAATTATTATTCCTTCCTGAAAAATAGATTTGTGGCTGCTTGTTGGTTTTGTTTTCGTGTAAGAATTAGTCCTTGTAACCCTGATGCAGTGTCTTAGTAACAGTCAGGATGTCGTTGGAAACAGTCGTTGTGCCCGGGAACACAGCGCGGCCTCCGGCACAGCCCGCCAGTCCCGGGATCCATCCCTGTGAGCCCGCGGTCCCTGTGTGCTTCCCAGTGGCACCGGGAGAGCTGAGTGCTTCCTTGGCTCGCACTGCAGCAGCTGCCCGGCAGCGCTGGCTGTGGCTGAGCACAGAACACCGGGCACATCCCTGCCACGAGCTGTTTGTGGTGTCACCAGTGTCCAATCCTGTTACCACACCCGGCACTTCCCTGCGGGATGCATGGCCGTGCCCTTCTTACAGTGGAACACCTCGGAGAAGGCTTCAAAGTTCTGCAATGAGCCCATCACCCTAAACAAAGAGAAGGGACTCATTTATATGGAAGTTGCTGTTCTGGGGAACAGAAAGTGGTTTGGAGCCTCAGAAGTTGATTGCAGTTCAGAATATGGGATACTTTAGGAAATATAGGTAATATGAGCAATGAAATGTGAGAACAGAGTGGGTTTGGTCCTGCTCCATCCCCTATGGATTGGCAAATTCACCAGGTCTGGCATAGGTACGTACTCTCCAGCAGTGTCCTACAAGGCATGGGAGAAAATCTGGAAATCTTGGGAGTTGTCCTGTGTGTTACCAGACTCTCCCGTGCTGTCGTGGTGCAAGCAGTTGAATGAAGTGAGTTGTGAGTTAGTAAATGAGTAAAACCCACCTGTACTTCAGAGGGCTGTGAACGTCTGTCTTTATGGACTGACTGGCATATTCTGGTCTGTAGGAACCACACCAAACCTAGACAGGGAGATTCATCATTACTGGTCAGTATTGAAGTGAATTCCTGTTGGGAACCCTCTCAGTGGCTTTCCTAAGAACCATCCCAGTTTTATAGAAAGACAGAATAGATGCAATTATTTACTCATCAGCTTTTGTTTTATCAAGGTCTTGGATCAAGATCTGGTGCTCTGGGACAGATCTATCTGCCCTTGATTTCCCCCAGGTGTTTGCTCCAGCAAAGTCTAAGGGCCTAAGGCACAACCCTGTGTGTTCTCACCTGGGCAAAGTTGAGGAAGAAAAGCTGTTTGTGGGACATGTTCAGTCCAGGCAGCTTTGGCTCCTTCCCTTCCTGCTCCAGCCACTTCAAGTAGGCCTGGAAATGATCACAGATCAACTCAGAGAAGCAGCAGGAGGATTTTGAATGTTGTTTTGGGAGGAGGGATTTTAGTCACCACATGCATTAACCAGCGTGCTTCCCTTCTGTATTTGTACAAATTTTCTCTCTCTAATACAACCAGTGCAGAGAATTTTATGAAAAAGCTGTCAGCATAAGCACTGTTGTCTTCATGGACTCTTTCTACAGGAATTTGTATCTGGAAATAAAATGTTAAATCTCCTCTGCTTCTCTGTAGTGATGATTTTTCTCTCTTCAGGTAACTGGTCATTAAATAGCAGATAACAACCTTGCTCAATGTTAAATCCATTAGCTGTTATTGTTGCACATTAATTGGCCAATTTGCTTTTTTTAGGTATATTGCCATGATGGAGACAAGTTAATCGGCCCTCACGCTGGTTAATTCCCAACATTCTGTTTCTGCAGCCTCTCAGGTGCTGAGACAGTCCCAAAGCATGAAACAAAGGAGAGCTGAGGGTAAAAAGAGATCCAGCACCACGGAACATCCATGGATTCTGTGTGCAGGCAGTTGGTGTCACCCCACGTGGCTCCTCCACATCTGTGATGGCTTTTAGAACAATCCTAATGAAGTAATTAATTGGAATGGTGTCCCTTAGGGCTGGAATTTAGATTTCTGAAAATTCAGGATGTTCTATAAACACCCTTAACACCATACTCAAAACACCAAAGATAAAAGGTTTTACTGTGACATCTGTTAGGTTTCTTTGTAAGGAAGAACATTTCCTGCTCACGCCTGAGCTCCACCTTTGGGCTGCTCCTGGGTGCAAGAATGGCACAAGGCACAAACACACTAGCTTCCAGGTGTACCTCTGAGGCTTTAGCTTTTGGAATATGGTAATAACATGTTAATTGTCAATATTTTTAGCACAGACTAGGTCCCCCCATTGCTGGCTGCCAGGTGAAGTTAGCTCACAGGGTGTTTGAGGATTACCTTATAAGCTTGTCGGACTCCTCCGTTATCTGCAATATTTTCTCCTAATGTGCTTATGCCACTGACCTGTAAAAAGAATCATTTATTTACTCTATTGTCAGTAAAATCAGCTACTCTAAGAGCTACAGGTCAGTCATACAACAGCCTGACATGCCTGGAGCAAAGGGAAGGTGTGACAAAAAAGGAGAGAATGAAATTAAAGAAATCACAGGGTAAGAGCTGTGGATTGGAACAGAACACACTCAAACATAACATGGACAGAACTTGGGCTGCTGCTGGACAGAGCATCACTGCACACAGACCCTGGGCTTTCTGGGGCACACCAGTGTCCCCAGTGCATCACAGCCCTGTCGTAGCTGGGGTTTGTGGTTACCCCCATGGGGATCCCCTGTTAAAGTCATTCTTTGTACAAACCCAGAGCTGTGCCTGTGGCTGTTACTCACGTTCTGTCCCCCCGCCAGCTCCCAGGTGTAGTTCCCGTACTGGTGCACCATGCACAGGGACTGCTCCTTGAAATGCAGTGCTGAGAAGTTGCTCCACCAGTCCAGCATGTTCCCATCTTTGTCAAAATTCCTACCTGCAGGAAAACCCAGGGATAAAAGGAAAGTTTTGAGCAAGACTTTAAAACTGCTGCTCTTACAGCGTAACACTAGGGATGTTGGAGCTGCACTCCCTTCCTCTTTCCTCCTTGAATTTGGATGCTCAGAAATATTTTGGGCACAGTTTATTCTCTTTGTCACAAGGGAGTGGAATTGTGGTCATTATTTTTCCCTGATTTCCTGTTCAATCAGCAGCCCTGACTTCAGGTATAGCTCCAAGGCCTGGTTTTATTTCCAAGTGGATTTTGCAGATATTGTGTAACAAAACCTGCCCTCACCTCTGAGGTGTCTGAGGTGCTGGTTCTGTGTGGCCACATGACAAAACTGAAGTTTATTGAGAATTAAAAGGCTTTTCTTTGCTCTAGAACTAATTGTTGTGTGTTTATGTGTCATCCGCACAAACTTAACGAGCATAAAAAAACAGCTTGAAGAAAAACCTTGAGGAAGAAACTCCTGACTTGTAGAGTCAGAAGTGAGCTCTTCCCCCAAATTCTTTTACATGGCATTTGAGAAAGTTTAAAAAGTCAATTTATTTTATGCCTTTGTGTAGAAAAACAAAGTCTCCTGGGATTTCAAGACACTAGTGACGTCTGTTCTAACCCAAAAATTGTTGTTCACAGATTTCACTGTATTCAGGAGCCCATGGATCTGCTTGCTTTGTCTTTCTGATCCCATGATGCTGTAAAAATAACAATTTTTTCCTGAGAATTGTCATTGCCTCAATTTATTTTTAACATCTGCTTATTTCTTGTGCTTTGTTTAGGAAACATTCCCTGCAAAACTTTCCACAGAGTGTTCCCAGTGTGCCTCTATTGCTGCTGAGCTGGATGTGACTGTGCAGGGATCTTCAGTCTCAGTGCCCTTCAATTCCTGCCATGCCATGAGTTTTAGCTGAAATAATAACATTTTTTCAGTCATCTCCTCACCGTTGTCATCGAACCCATGAGTGATCTCGTGCCCAATAACCATCCCAATCCCTCCAAAGTTCAGGGCCTGGGGCTGGTGTTTGCTGAAGAAGGGAGGCTGGAGAATCCCAGCAGGAAAAACTGCAAAGACAGGGAGAAAGAGGGAAATCCTGTAAGGTGGCTTTGTTTTTGCATCCTTGGCAGACATATTGTTTGCTTGGTGTAAGGGTCAGGAAGGAACAGAAAATATAAAATGATTAGAAACAAGCTCATGCCTCATGTGAAATTGTTTCTCTCTTGGTAAATGGAAAATGACAAGTTAATAAAGGTTTAATTTAGCACATCTGCAGCTACAGTATCTCCCTGTTTGAGACGCAAGCAGCATTTACATTAAGCTTAGCCTAATTTGGTCCATAATGCTTGCTGCAGTGAGTCAAGAACAGAATGTTTAGGAGCTATCCTTTGGAGACAGGCACACTTTGTGTGTCAAAGGCATTTTATGGGGGAACTAATGGAGGTTTTATTGCTTTATTTGGGTTAAGGAGAGGTTAGAAATCATCTGCTGATGCCACCAACACTTGGAGTGTAAAACATGCATAGGAGTGATTCCTATAGACCACCAAGGACACTCAATGTCAGTTGAGGGGGGCAATATGAGATCTGTTCTGCCTCAGTCTGCTGGCAAAAACCTGATCCAGAACCATGGGATTTGCTTTTCACCCCTTCTACACAAGCTGAAAAGCATAAATGCTTCTAGAGGAATTCAGACTGGCAGTAATTCACTCTAATGAGATATTTTCTGTGAAGGGAGATATTGAAATTATATTGCAAGTAGTTAATTCAGAGACAAAACCCTTTTGGCTACACTGGTTTTATCCATACGATTTTGTGGAGAAATGCATAAGCCAGACTGCAGTAAGACAGAGCAGTGTGGAAAATTGTTTTCTCGAGCTAGAGACATAAAGAAACAGAATTTAACTGACACACACACTATTGTAGGTGGCTGTGCTTGGATTTTTACACAGGCATATTCATCTCCAAGTTGCTTAAATGAGTTACTTTTGTATGATTTATAAAGACAGAGCTGGAGAGGAATCAGGTGGCTTCAGGACCTGAGTTCCCTGACTGCAAAGCTGATTCCTATCTGTGTAAAAGCACTGGGGATAAACTGGGAGCTGAGGTTGGCCACCAGTAAAGCCCTCAGGAGGGCCCTGCCATGGCTGAAGGTCCTGGTGCTGCTGTGCCTGGAGGGTGGAGGTGAGTGGAAGCTGCACGAAGGAAAATAGATTTTGGGTGAGAGCAGAGGGCTAAATTATCAGCAATTTGGATGTTTCTGCTTTTAGCAATTACAGAAGTTTTCTGTTGTGGCTGTTGTTTGCACTCCTGGCCTTTGCCCTGGGAGCAGGATGCAGTTACTGTCTGGCCTAAAACCCCACTGATTTATCCTCCTGTGGTATCAGTAGTTGAGTAGCAGATATTCCTGGCAGTCTGGGAATTTGAATAAGTACTTCTGGAGGGAATTATCTATTGTGTCTCCTGCTGGGGTGCTCAGAATTCAGCAGAGACTCAGCAGTTTTAACCTGAGCTCCTGCATGAGGTCTGAGCTCAGGGAGCACAGGGAGCCAGGCAGGCTCTGAAGGTCTCCCGTGCTAGGAATGAAGAAGGGCAGCCCAGCAGCCCTGCAGAGCTCACACAGCTGATGCTCTGGGAGCAGAGCACTTTCTGCAGCCTGGGGTGGCTCTTAGCAGTGTGATTCCAGAGCCACGTGCACAGAGCCAACTGGAGAGGTTCCCCATGTGCTATGAGAACTCAGGAGCAGCCCAGGACACACTGGGAGCATTCTCTGGGTGCTGTCCCAGGTTTTCAAACCCCAGGCTGTTCAGTGACAGGGTAGAAACTACACCTGCCAAGGAGGGGGAGCTGAATATTCATCAACAAAGTGTTTGAGCTGAACAGCCAGGCAGCCTTGCCCACAATTCCTGGATGGGCACAGGCAGGTTTGCCTCTGTATGCAGATCTGCACTGTTGTGTGGATAAAATTAGCTGGTTAAAAGTGGTTAAACATACCTATCTGGTTCCTGTTGGGGGAATAGAATGCATTGACCACTGCAGCTCCAATTATCCATCTAGAAATAAATGTTGCACACAGTTAGCCATGATGCTTTTTCTCCCAGATATTTTTGAAATTTAATTCTGGTTAAAAAATGCAAGGTATATGGGAAAGGATTATAAGGATATAATCCTTTCAGGGATTATTTATATATATATATATATATACACACATATATACACACTCATATATATATATATGAGTATATATATTTATACGTATATATACACATTTATATATGTAATACATATATATGTAATATATATATTATCAGGAATGTATATATGGATATAAAAAGAAATATAATTTCCTTGTTAGGAGAAGGAAGAACCTTGTAACAAGAAGGAAAATCCTTATAAAGAGATTATATAGGAAAAGAATTAATGTAGGAAAAAGGGTGCATTGATCACAGCTGTAAAAAATTCCTGATACCAGGAAATACCTGGTGGCTTCTTTATGGGCAGCTTTCATCTCAAACACACAACATTCAAGGGGAAAAGCATTTTTCACTTTACCTTAGAATTGTTTAATTCCTTGATTATCTCAGCCATGGGCATTCCCAGGTAGCCACAGCATGAGTTGAACACCCCCACCATTAACCCAGAATTTAGGCTGTGACTGTGACTCTGTTTGGAAACTCACACATCTTGGTCAACTCTCTCTCGAAGCTTTTTCAGGCTCTTTTGGGCTCCAGCTTGCAGGTTTTCCAGGATGTTTTCAAAGTAGTGTTCACTGAAGTTTAACTACACAAACAGGGATCCAAGTACATTGGTCAGCTGAGCAGGAAGAGGAACTCCTCGTCCCACTGAATGTCCTCTAAAGAATGTTTTGGTTGCATGGTTTCACTGAATAGTTGGTTCTTTGCACCAATTATTTATTAATATGTTCATTTTAATGTCCTTAGAAAGGGCAGTTGCACAGGTACAAATATTCCAGTGGCAAGAAAGCAAATGCTGGTGTTTATTTTGAGGTATTTAGTGAGATATGCACTAAACACTTACATTGGCATATTCCAGGTCCAGTTTCTCATTCTGATCTTCCAAAATATAATCTGGGTAACCAATTTGTTCTTTGATTGCCATTGCCTGGAATAAAAGAGTTGAATATTTCCTCTTAATTGTGGTTTTTATTGGTGTGTTGTTGTTGTGCTGTTTTTACTAAAGTTTCAATACAAAGAATAGTTAAATGTTTGGGGTTTTTATTTGGCTTTGGAATGGTGCTGGTGGTCCTGAGGTCAATTAAAAGTCGGAAATTTTTTTTTTGGAGGGGAATTGTGTTGTATCCAGTTGGCATTTTTATTGATATGGGCTAACAAAGGATTGAAAGGGAAGGGCAGTGTAACAGGATCATAATGTCATCTTTTCCTCCTGTTTGTGGAGAAACTGGAAATGGCGATACTACAAAATTCCAAATGTTTCATGTTCATAAGGGAATACTGAAGTTCTTTGTTATCTCTGACCTTCTCACGAGCTTTCTCCTTGGATGCCTCATCCATCCACTGTAACTCATCCAAAGTCTCCACGAACGCTTCACGGATCTTCTCTATTAAATCTCGGACCTGAAGGAGAGCCAGGAAGACACTCATCACTCACACACCCTATTCCCAGGCGCAGCTCAGGAGGGATGAAAAGCTTCCTGCTGGAAGGTGATGTCTCCAAATTCTGTGCTCTAAACCATGGTACCGAGCATCTAAAAGAGCACGCCACAAACGAGCTCTTGCACCTTCCTGACTGGTGGATAACTCTCCCAGGCAAAAAACAGGGAGCTGACAGCAGAGGGAAGGGGCACTGTGGGCATTGTGGATGTACAGTAGTACGAAGGGTAAACTACATACCATCCTCTTGCTCTCACCAGCAAAAGTCTCCCGGACATACATGGCTCCCACCGCGTTCTCCATGTTGTTGTTGACGTAACTCACGCACTCCCTCCAGCGCGCCTCCTCCAGCGTCGTCCCGTACAGGGCCTGCAGCACCAGAGCCCAGCATTAACCCTTCCAAACCACTGCCTAAATTAACCCAAAGCTTTCCACTCCTGGGATTGGGTTTGTTTGAGGATTCCATGACGGAATCACAGAATCTAGAATGGCTTGGGCTGAGAGGGAGCTTAAAGTTCATCTCTTTCCAAACCCCTGATAGAGTTATTGTGTTGGCCAGGCTGGGTTTGGTGGCAGTCATGCTCTCCTCTTTATGAAGAGAGGAAATACCTTCTGTAGCTGGCTCTCCTCTTTATGAAGAGAGGAAATACCTTCCTGTAGCTGGCCCGAGCGTCCTTGAAGCGCCGGCTCAAGCTGCTGACGCGGTCAATCACCAGCCGCCAGATGAGGTAGTTCTGGATGGTGCTGTGTGGGAAAGCAAAGCTGAGCTTAACCCCCTGTAAAAACCAGCACTAGGGCAGGCAGTCAGAGGGCAATCTCAGTTTTGGATGGAGATAAGGAAGGAAATCATTGCTGCCAGTCCTGGTTTCCACAGCATCTCATTTAACTGCAGAGTCATCCAGCCTGAGGACTGGGCTGTCATGTCTGTTCTGGGATTAATTTCTTGTTTTTCTTCCTTCTAGAATGTAACAAGAGCTAAGCCTGTCATGTATTTTTTTCTTCTCATTTAACCTTTTCTAAGCAAGCAGCAAGTGAGACACCTTGTACCGCAGTATTTGGAATTTGAAACCTCCAAAGGCATTTCCTGTGTTTTACAGGGGTGTCATTTTTCCTCAGAAGCTCAGAACTAGCAAGGTGGTCCAATAATTGACATTTCAGCAATTCTTCTGTGACTTTTGTCCTACCTATCCTGCAGTTTCTTTACCTGGCTGAGTACTTGGAGATAATTGCTTTCAGCTCTTGCAGATAAGGCATCCCATACACAACCACCTCTTCATCTGGGTCCACCTGAACACTTACTGAAGACATGACGCGTTGGATGAAGAAGGTCCAGTTAAATTCCTAGGCAGACAGAGAGACATTCCAGTGTTGGATAATTAAATGCCTCAGTAACTGGACTTTTGACAATCTTATCACCTTGAATGCAGCTGTTCAGTAGGACTAAGCTTTTAAAGAGATTCTGAAGACAAAATTAGGAATGGGAATGATTTTATACCTCTTTGTTGAAGCACTGATAAATTCACAAAGCCATTTCCAACTGGCATGGAATTAAGAGACCTGAAGTATGAGGCTGCTCATGAAACACTTACATTGAATGCGAACTTTTCCTGCAGCTCTGCTAAGGTCATTTTGTTGTACAACAAGGTCACATCGTGCCTTTCCTCTGCTGGGATGGTGGCCTGAAGACATTCACAAGGTTATTACTGGAATCAACTGACAGAAATATCAATGGCTGAAATCACATGCAGGTGCATATATATACACACTCCAATAATATACAGATTAACCAGTTTGTTTGAGAAAAGGAAAATCATTTGGTTTTGTCAGTGCTGCTTCCAAAAATTCAGTACAGGAACCTGAGTCCCCCCTATTCAATAATGTTTCAGGGGTGTGTTGAGCCAAGTGGTTCCTCCTGTTCTCTTTAGAATGGAAACCTCCTCTGGGGGATTTTTAGGGTGTTATAGATTATTAAGGATGCAAGGGAGCCTGCCCTGGTGTTATCCCAGTGCATGGTCAGCAGGAGGTGAATTATCCTGCTTTAGAAGAGTTCCAAATAGAAATAAGGCTGGGACTGGAGCAGCACAGCAACAGTGTACACAGAATTAGAGACACAGAGGCTCTGATTTTTATGAGGCTAGACATGGCACAAAAACTCTTCTTCCCCCACGTGTTCTGGACTGTGGGTTTTCTGGTGCATTGAAAACTGCTGTACAAACCAGGAGGAGACTCTTCCCCCTCACCCCTTGTACCCCAGAGCTTCCTGAGGAGTTCTTGATCTCTCTACTCACATTTGCAATCTCTGTTTCAAGCTCCATGACCTTTGCCATTTCCTCTTGGACAAAGGAATCATCTCTGGACACGTTCTTGTCTTCCCGGATCATTTTGGCGATGGTGATCATGAACTGCAGGTAAGCTTCTCTCACCTGCACTCAGACACAGAACAGGCAGAAAAGGTTTGCTGTCCATCATTTCATAGAATCCCAGAATGGTTGGGGCTGCAAGGACCTTAAACTCCATTCAGTGCCACCCCCTGCCATGGGCAGAGACACCTTCCACTATCCCAGGTGGCTCCAAGCCCTGTCCAACTCAGCCTTGGACACTTCCAGGGGTGGGGCAGCCACAGCTTCTCTGGGCACCTGTGCCAGGGCCCCACCACCCTCACACGGAAGAACTCCTTCCCAATATCCCCTCTGACCCTGGCCTCTGTCAGTTTGAACCCATTCCCCCTTGTCCTGTCACTCCAGGCCCTTTTAAACAGTCTCTCTTCACTATTTCTGTAGTTCATCTTCACATTTCTCACTCAGCAAAGCATTCTCTTTGTCATGAATACTTTACAGGGCACTTGCCAGCCCCAAAACACACTTTCTGCTTCTCTGTGCCATCCAACCCTGGTATTCTGAGTTAGAGTTACTGCTTGGGCAAAGAGGAGGCTCTGTGCTTTGAGTTACACTATGGGAACAGTGATCCAAAATTCCAGGGTGAACAGAGAAGGTTTGAGTTCTCTGAAAGCAATACCATAAATCTTCTCAGGTCTGGTTTTAGTGTCTGAAAGAAAAGCTCTGTTTCAGACAGTGGCACCTTTGCTTTATTCCTGATGGGAGGCTCTGACTGATTTATGCCTCAGAAAGGGCCTTGAAAAGAAATTTGGCTGCTGAGGGAGTGCTGCTCCCTGACACAGGAAAACTTGATGCTACCTGTTCTTCTCACATACTTTTCTTCCTCTGTAGACCCTGGCAGCCAGATAAACACAGTGACTGTGGTAAAATTGAGTCTGGGCACTTACAGATGATGATTTGTGGTTTTAGGCTGAATGCTGAGCCTTAATCAGGCCAGACTCCCCCAGGCCTCAGGAGGAGTTTTGCCAAAAGATGCTGGACTAAGCACAGGGGGAGTTTGGGTCATCAGAGCTGTGCTCATTGTCTGGGGGCAGCGAGCTGGTAAATACAAATAAAAAGGGGTTGTATCTCCTCCTTGGTCATTAGGATTAAAAGCACAGCCTCAGCCCCCCTGCTTTGTGCCTTCAAGTTAAAGCTGTATTGAGCAGAACTGCTTTTCTTTCGCTAATTTAGGATTGTCTCTGCACTGTACCTGATTTCCTACCTCCTCCAAGTCAATCTATGTCTGACCTTCATGCCCCAATGAATAAATATCCCTCTTTGCTGCCGTGAGTGCTGCTGTGGAGGTGACACTTGCAGGGGAGATTCCCGGGTCAGCAGCTTTCCACATTTCCCAGCTTCCAAGAAATTATTTTGTCCCAGGACCTGGCAGCTCCTAAAGGTGCCCAGAAGGTGTGGGGACAATCCCCTATAAACCTCACAGGTCTATATTTTAGCTAAATTCTCTATAAAGTGTACTCAAATACACTGAAGTGAGAAGAAAACTCTTCCCACTGATGTTTTCATCTGCCTTTACAACCACGAGACAAAAGAGTCTCAAATGCTGATTGTTGTCTCTCTGTATTCCCTTCCATTCTTGTTAGGAAAATTGGTTTGATGTTGGGCTGCAAATGCTCTTTGTTAGCAAGGCATAATTGAGGAAAATAAAATGTACTAAAGCAGTATTTTCATCTTGGAAACAGACAAATTATCTGGCTGTGTTTGCAACAGCTTTCTGTGTATTTACAGAAACAGTGTTTTTGCAGAATCAGTGGTTTTGCCCTGAGCATTGGCAGAGGAAAGCAGCTAGAATAATCTCTCACAATTTCATGTAATTTTGGGGGAAGGGGAGAGTAAGTGGCAGCAGATTCTTGCTTGCTGAGCATCAGGGATTCAGAGGAAGATACAAGCAAATCCCCTGCACTGAAAATGTGAAGCTGTCCTTCAAAATGAGAGACTGTCTAAGCTATAAAACACAATTTCATATTCCCATAACCTTCTTCATGAGTTGGCCAGTTCTGGGGAGGCTTGAGTCCTTTTGTAAACTTTACAAAATATTGACTTAATAAGAAAAAAATGTAGGAATGAATGTCACAGCCTAGTTCTGATTGTTGCATAGTGTGAAGATTGGTGTATTGGGGTTTTTGAAAGCACAGGGATAAGGAATAAAGTTGTTTTAGTGGCACAGAGTAAACCAATACAAGGGATACTTACTCTTTGATAGTTGCCCCCATTAAAGTAGTAGTCCCTGGATGGCATTCCCAAACTTGGCTGGTCAATCTGAAGGAAAATGCATTTCTCTGGTTAGTGGTGAACAGGAGCTGGGGTTGGCCAAAGGAATCCTTGAAAGGCAGCAGGAATTGCTGTGCGTGCCACTCTGTCAGGGTTGGAATGACAGCACTGCCAAACACCCAGAGAATTTGGGCTCTCCTGGATCTGGGGTGAGGTGGAAGGTACAGCTCTTATCTCTGGGTTTCCAGGTAAGGACAGGGTGGATCTTAGTGTGGGTTATACAGCAAAATCTTTCAGTAATCATGGATAACCAAGAACAAATTTAAGTAACTTTTTTATGTTGCTTGACTTCAGGGCTGGACTTCTTGCACAACCATTCATGAACAAACTCTGAAATACTCCTTATGTATTTCAAACCCATGGTTTCCTACTATATATTAAACCTCATCATAATTTTTGTAAGTCACAAGAATTTGCAGCCCTTAAATGCTGTAAATCACCAAAAGATGCATTGACTCTTATTTCTTTTGCTGAAACAAAAAATTATGCTGCCATAAATAATTTCCCAATATGTCTTTGAGACAGATCTGACACTTGGGCTACAGAACTATTGCCTACATTTTACCACTATTGTTCTAGGGGAAGCTCATCTGTCTGCAGTGTAAATAATCACCCTTTATGATTTCTGGCATATAAATAATTCCCTGTCCTTTTTTTCTTACATAAATGATGTGTCTGCTGGAATCCCGGTCATCGTTCCACACGAACATGTCAATGAGGACACGTTTGTTAAACCTGGAGTTCATTATGGAAAGGTTTTCCTCCATGCTCCAGCTTGGCTCTGGGAGATAAAAGGGAAAATAGACTTAATTTGTCAATCTGTGTCAGACTGATTGAAGTTGGATAGTTCACAAGCTGGCTGCTGAAATTTTGGAGATCTATTTAAATTGATCAATGAGTGTTAAATGTGTGATACCCTGACTTCTGTTTGGGAAGAGAAGCTGAAAATGAAGGATTTAATTTGGTGCCAGTGGCCTCCCTGATTCAGTAAATAACTCTGACTGAACCCTTCCAGGCCCAGCATTACCTTTGGTCTTACTCCAGTCTGCAGAAGCCACTGGCCAATCTCCAACCATCCTCAAGGCCTCCAGCAGAGGCAGGGAATCTCGTTGCTCTATAAGACCTGAGGGAGCAAAGAGAAATTCTGTATTGTTTCCATAGAAAAACAAAATTAGGAAAAATAGGTAATGGGCCTAACAGCTTAAATTTGCAACTGAATATGTCCTAGCAAAAAAGAAAATATCATGAAACCATTCTATATTAGTCTTCAGAAAAGGAATGAAGATACTTCTGTATTTCATTCCTTTCTTCTGTATTTTCAGTGCTGATTTGGGCTGGATTGGTTTGGGAAAGATGAGCTGGGACAGGTTTGTGCCTTCTGAAGGAAAGGCTCTGCATCTACACCAGGAGTGGGTACACAACACCCATCATTTCCACATTCTAAATGGGTATATTGAGCTTTAATGAAACACCAAGGCATCTTCATCCACCTGAAGATGAATTTTCCAGGCACAGCCACATGGATTAGACAGACATTGACTGGATTTTGCTTAACAGGGCTTTGGTTTTCCTGTACACCTGGTTTTGAACAGGGGAATTGATGGAACAAGAAGACACTCACTCTCGTTCATGCAGGACTTGTAAAGGATTTTAGCTTTCTGAAATGCTTCTCTGTCCCCTTGATCTGAAGTCTCCAGCACACCTGGAAAAGGAACCATTGCCGTGAGATTTTTGCCCTGGAGACCTTTGATCATTTTACAGAAATCCCTGAGGATTCAGGGCTGTGAGAAGCACTTGTAGGCTGCAATTACTGTCAAACTAGAGAGCTCTTCATGCTATTAATGAAAAAAGTGTCAGGAGGAAGGACCTGCAGACAGCTTGTCCTGCTCCTTTTGGAGTTAGTACCCAATCACCTCTGGGTAATTTTTAGTGGGAACAGGATGTTCCCACAAAATGGGTGTAGTAAGAGATGTAGAGATACAAGGACCAAAAAAATCCCAATCAACACTTCACTGCAAGTTTATTTCTCTGTCTGATGTGCAGTCAGTAACCTCTGAAGTAAACCCAGGTGCCTGGGGGTGGAGCAGCCCCATCCCTACCTTTGAGGATGATCTCCAGCTCGTCCCTCAGGATGTCAAAGATGCTGTATCTGGAGCTGGTCTCCGGGATCACGTGCCGGTTCAGCCAGCCCCCGCAGGCGTACTGGTAGAAATCCTGGCAGGGGTCAGCTGTGGGGTCCATGTTCTGGATTATTCTGGCAGCTGGGCAGCAAAATTGGAGAGCTGAATTCTACAGACTGCCCAGGAATCTCTGGCACTATCAAAGACTCTCAAGTAGCTGCTTGGCAAGACTCATTCCCATTTATTATGACTTGAGGAATCCTATTTTCTGCTTAGAAGTGGATCTGAGTGGCAGAAGAGTTGTCCCAGGGCTCGAGGCCTTGCAGGGAAGAGTGCCCAGTGCTCCCCTGGGCTCCAGTTTAGGCACTGCCCAAGAAACCAGTGCTCCCAGGGGGCTGTAGGCAGTATCTGTGCTGCAGTCTCATCTCTCTTGAGGTGTAGATACCACAAATAAGAAGGTGAATGCCCCATGAGAGGGAAAATTCAGTCTAAAGGGAATTTTATTATGCTTATAGGTACAGATTGTGTTGGTCAGTCCATGGCCTTGTGGCTCAGAGCCAGAGCTCTTGGCCACACTGGCAACTTTCCTGTGCTACTTATGAATTATATTCCTTACCCAAGGGGAAATCTCATTCCTTTTCATCTACTGCAGCCTTAAACTCTGAATTATCTCTTTTCCAGGCTCAGTAACAAGCCATAAAGCCTCCCCTCTGCAGCAGTAACTCTCAATAAGCCATTACCTGCTGTCACACACCCAGGGGTGGTACAGATGTTGCCCGAGTTGGTGCCATAGTGGGAGCCTGCAGGGAGAGGAGGAAAGCAGATGGAATTAGTTGTTTTGGAAGGGAATTGTTCCCAAGTCACTCACCAGAGCCCAATCCCAGTGACAGCTCTGCTCGGTTTGAGAGCAGGCGAGTGAATGTTGGTGCCTGTCAAAGACATCAGATGACAACCGTGAAGAAATCTGGGGATTTTTGAGGGAAATTTATTGGCAGCAGCACTACAACAGCCTTGACAGTGAGTTTTATCTCTCCTGGAAGGAGAATAAGACCATCTTTTCTACCTGCTAACTGCCTCCATTGTCTGCTCAAAGTATGGGATCCTTTTTTAGACAATCTATTAAAATGCTCTGAGCATCTTCAAAGTGACTGAGACTGAGAGGTTTAAACAGGGGGCAGAAAGCCCAGAGCTGGGTCAGTGCTACCACACTGCTCTGAGTCACCAGGATCCAAGTTAGGAAAAGAAATTACTTTTATTTCTCCAGGTATTTGTGTGTTGGGGAGGGGCAGCCTGTCCCAGACTTGTTTGGCCACAGTTTCGTGTGGCCTTGCTGCTCATCTGAGAGGTTGTGCCTCATCTGGAATTTTCAGGGCTGATGGAACAGTGGATAACAATAAGTGGATAATAAAATAAACTAAGGACACTGTGGACCTGTGTTCAAATTTGTTCTGCCTTGAGTTAAGCACAGAGAAGGCCACTGAAGTCCTGCTCTTGGCTGTTCATTTTCTATTTCTGAGTGCTTGGTTTGTGAAGTTCTCCCAGTGCAGAAGATGCCCAAAAAGCCAGTGCACACATCATTTTTGGTGCTGAGCATTCAAGTGAAGGTGCTTGTGGTGCTGGGCAGGTGTCAGGTCCCTCCAGGTGCTGTTCCCTGCAGAGCTGCACTGGGAGGGATCTGAGCCCTGGGAGAAGGAAATTCATTTTGCTGCTTTAATTTCCCATTTGATGTCTTGGTTTACTACCCACTTACATCAAATAGGCAATGATGTGGTTCCACTCTGAAAAACAAAATCTTGGTACTTTCCAGCAGATTTAGCCATTTTTAAGCTTTGTTTTTGATCCTTGCTTGCAGAAAAGAGTTACTGAAAAAATTGCTTTCAATGCAAGTAAGTGCTTTACATGAGAGCAAACAAGATTACAGTAATTCAGAGAGAAATCAAACAGTGGGGGAGAAAAGAGGGCTTTGAAGTTCATCAGTGGAAGCGACATAAAAAGCCCCCACTGTGCTGGGGAATGTTCAGGGTTCAGCTGAGCGTGGCCGTGCTGGGTGGGAGCACATCTGCATGAGAAAAATTCTGGGTCCTGCTCTAGCTGGTGTCTGGAAACCTGACCAGGGGAGGAGAAAAATATGTGGAACAATGGGAAGCTTCACAGAGATAGTTAATTTTTTTTGTTGGTTTTTTTTGTTGGTTTTTTTTTGGTTTTTTTTTTTTTTTTTTTGGTTTTTGGTTTTGGTTTTGGTTTTTTGTGTTTGTTTCAGCATTTATTGGGATTTTTTTTGTGTGCTGGGTCAAGCCAAGCCAAATTTTTGCAGCTTCTTAAACTCTCTCATAATTAAACAATTGGTTGAATCAAACCTAAAAGCCCAAACCTAAAATCTCCAAGGGGGAAATAAAGTATTAGGAGGAAAAGAAATTAGTAGTTCAAGGGCAAAAGGAAAGGAGCAATAGCAAAGAGCAGCATGAGGAAGAAATAATTGTACTACAAGAATTTTGTGTATCTCTCATTGCTTCCCAGGGACCAGGCAGGACTGAAATGGATCCTTTATTTCTTTATTTATTTTAAAAATCAAAGCTTCTCTCTTTACTATAACCTGACTATGTCTCACTTCAATTTCTGGAGCCAGCTGCTTTGGATGGGGTTTGAGCTCCCCAGGGCCTGGTGGTTGTGGTGCTGTAACTGAGCAGGATGGGCAGGGGAGCCAGAGCTGCTTTTGGAATTCAGGGGCACACCCAGGGCTCTGCAACTCTGCCCCAAAACCAGATCATGGGAAAAGGCTGGGGAAGAGATCTCAGCTTACCTCAGAAAGTGTCTCCTTTGTTTCTCTATCAATTCTGTTCTTTTATTCCTCTGTCCTTTTATTCCTCTCCTGCCACGGGCTCTGGCTATGTCCAACTCTGCCCTCTTTGGCTTTACAACCCCAGACCTTTGCTCACTCACCTGGAGCTTTGTCACCTGCACCTCCCAAAAACTAGAAATGAACTTAAAATGCACCTTCTGAATTCTCAATAATTCTGCCATTTGTTTTCTCAACTACTTTTCTAGAGCAAAGCCCAAGTTTTCAGTAGAAACACAGGTATTTATTTATTTTCCTCCCTGGTTAAGCACTGCTGGCAGGTTGAGTTACAGTGATAGAGAGGCTCCTGCTTTGGCACCATTTCAGTCTGATGCAGCAGCAGCAGAGAATTGATCAGGGAAGAGAAGCTTTAATGGAGATAAATGAAGTGACCTGAGCTGTGGGACTACTCCAAATGGGAGAAAATGAGAGAAATCAAGCACTCCAGAGGTGAACTGCTCACCTGAGAGCTGGCAGAGCTGGGACACGCTTCAGACCCCCTGGGGTCACTGCAGAGAATTTTATTGTCTTAATTTGGCCTCTCAAGGAGCCACTGAGCCCTGCCACACCTCCTGGCCAGCAGCAGGAGCCAGGAATGACTTGTGGCTTCTCTGGGTGGCTGCAGCCCCTTCGGCAGCTCACCTTTGGGTTAGTGCTGCTTTTCAAACCCAAATTGCTGTCCCAGGGCCTTATTGCAGCTCCTTTTTGAGAGAACAAAAGGCAAGGCAAGCCTTCTGCAGGGCTCTGGAGGACACAGCTCGTGTTCAGCGTCTCCCCACTGCGCCTTGGGAGGAGCACAGATGGCTGGGGATGGCACACGTGGAGACAATTAGAGCCACAGTTGTCACCAGGCGCTCACGTGGGAGCTTTTACCTCTCAGCACCTTCCCTTTTTACTCAGATCTCCTCTGCTGGCACTGCAAGCTGCCCTTGTTGCTGTTAGAACAGAAATTTGCTCGCAACAAGCAACGGAATTGCCAAATTCAGGTTTTCTGCGTCAGAGAGAAAGAAATTTCTTTCTGTGCCAGGTGTCAGCGTCTTCAGGAGTGCTGAACACAAGTGTTTGCTTTTATTCCACCTTTCCTAGGATTTCTTACCTATACCCATGGCTGAGCCAGTATTTTGTGTGAGAATCAGTAAATTGTGTGTTTGTTTTCCCCCTTTGCAGCCCTGCATGGCCTGTCACTCCCCATTACTGCTCTGCATTCATGGAGCTCCATCTGACCACGACTGAGCAGAGCCTTGCCACCCAAATGTCATCATGACTTGTGTGTTAGCTGCCACTTCTTGAAATTCTGCATCTCCCCTGAATAGCTGGCTCGTTAATGAAGCTCCTGACGTCAAATCACATTTGGGCACCAGTGAAGGAGAGGAGCCAGAGCTCAGCCACAACCTTGCCTCAGTTTTTAGTTTAGATGCTGCTCCTGCTCAGCAGGCTCGTGCAAACCTGTTATTTAAGGGCACAACAATCACATTCAGCATAGGAAATGCAGGAGAAAATGGTGATTTTTTTTTTTAAATCCCCTCCCAGAACAAGGTGCTGCTTGGTTTGTGTTTCTGTTTGTTTGGAGCCTGCCTAAGGAGAGAGCAGAGGGCTGGGACCTTGGGCTTCCTGACAGCCAGCAGTGACAATGTGTGGGGTGCAGACACAAAAATATCAGTGAATCTCCCTCCTGAGAAGGCAGCTTGGGAGCCAGAGAGTCAATGGAATAACCAGAATTCCAGGAGCAGCAGTTGGGTGAGGCTGGAAGTTGTTTGGAGTGAAGTTGCTGAAGGTGCTGCTGAGGGATTTGATGTGGCTTGAGATGTTCCTCAGGCTCTGACCTTGCCAGCAAGGAGGAGGTTTGGAGGTCAGGGAATACTGAGAGGGAGCTGTGGAAAGGCTGCAGAGATGGGGGTGTGGGTGTGAGGGAAGGATTGGGAGCGTGGTGTGTTCAGATCCACACCGAGCCCCGCTTCCCTTGCTAGCATCACCCAAATTTTACTTTATTCTTCCTATGTTTTCTGTCAGCTTATTTGGATGAGCGTGTTTTTTGGGTCCAAAAAGTTCCTTGGATGTCAAAAATCCCCAAATTGTGTCCAGAACTCTCTAACTGCACTGCTGTGAGAGCTTGAGTGTTTTTGTTGGCTGGGAATAGAGATAAAAATCCCAGTCAGCATTAACAGAACTCCAGGAATTATTGCTGTACCCACAGGCCTGTTTCATGCACCACAATGCTCTTCTGCAAGATATATACAAGCAGAAAAATATTCTCCCTGAACCACAAAGCCTAAACACGCCTTTATAAATAAATAAAAAAAAAGTGAATGCAAAGCAGGACAAGCAATCCTTTAATTTTCTAATTTAATTCCTACTTACAAACTAAACAAAATTATTTTTAGAAGCCTGGGTAGTGTCATTCTGATCAGGGATGTATCAAGGTGAAGTGAGAAATCTGAATCTGCTCTTAGTGGATAATCCAGTGTCCCATGCACAGTCCAAAATTCACATTTCAGTGAAATTAGCAACAGGAGAATCCCAGGATAACATTGTTGGTTGTAGCACATGAATGGTGCTCAGCCACATTGTTTTTTCCCTGTTAGTCTGTGGGATTTCTGTGGCACAGCTTTGAGCCAGAGGTGCTTTTCCCATGGAGAGTCTGGGATTTGAGGCTTTTGGCTGAGTGTTGGGAATGGGCTGAAGTGTGACAGCAAAACAGAGCTAAGGGAGCATTGGGACAAAACTTTTCAAGACCAAAAAAAGATGTTTCTGATGCAGGAAGAGTCTGAAGGGCTCTGATTGTCTCAGTTCTTGACCCAGGCAGTGCATGGTGACACTGCTCTGTGAGGATGGAGCTCCTGCTGCTCCTTCCCCACCTGGAATCCCATTTC
>VWZV01005314.1:200-87668 GCA_013397155.1 Irena cyanogastra | reverse complement strand
CCCCCCACTGTAATGGATCATTCCTTCTCCCCCATGTTGTGGGTTTTCCCCTACACATGGATCCTTCCCTAAACCTTCCCTCGTTCCCGGTCCCTCCTTCCTACATGTCAATCCCTTCCCAGGCCTTCTCCTTCTTCCAGAACCTACCCTGTCATTTATGTATCCTTTAAACCCTATTGGTTTACTTGAGTTGTTCCCCACCTATGTAATCCCCTATTGGTTGATGTATTGTAATTCCCCGCCTATGTTCCACACCCCTTGTTGCCTCTTATTGGTTGTATTCATTGTACCCACCTCCATTTACAAGTTGCTGTTCCCTTTGAGTTTCGGCCATTTGCCTCTGCCCCCGTTCGGGGAGGAAATAAAAGCTTCTCTGGACATGCAAGCATCTGGCCCTCTCCCTGGCTTCTTACTCTGGGATCCTTGTGGGGTTGCTCCTCTCTACAGCCCAACCCACATTCCGCGGCTCTCCAGTCCCTCTGATCTCGAGGGCGGGCGGGCCAGACGGAACATCAACAGAGCGCGTGAGCCGCATTCTCCCATTGTACCCACCCTTGTTCATAAGCTCTTGGCTCCTGCCTTGAGCGGCCTTCTGTCCCTGACTCCTTCAGGGGAATAAAGTCCACTGGAACTCATACGGGAGGTCTCTCCCTGCTTCCTTGCCTCTGACCCTTGGCATAGTCCTTGTTCCCTCCACGCAGTCCGCTGCCCTGTGCCGTGAAGCAAGCATGCTCCACAGTCACACCTCAGGATGAGCCAGCTTCCAGGGAGCGGAGCACACCTGCTGTGGTGCCGGCTGAGAGCTAGTGCGGAACCACGCGCCGTAGCACCAGTCTATTTTGTAGTTGCCAAAAAATTTCTCTCTGAATTCCTCTAGTTTCTCTTTGGAAACATTTTCATCTACAACATGCTCTTACATCTCCATCAGAAACAATCTATGCCATCTCTGCAGAGAAGACCGACAAGTCTCCTGCCACCTGCGTTATTTTCATATGTTTTCATCTCTCTCTTCCAGTCATAACTGCCCTCTTCTTTCCTGTATGCAACCTCCAACCACCCCACCATCCTGTTGGCCAGTCACACAGATTTCTACAAGCCTCTTTCACTGTCTTCTCCCTTCTTTTCTACTCTGAGGAACAGTAACACCAGTAAGAGTTCTTATTTGACTGCTCACTGCTTTTGCCATCCCCATTATTACTATTTTGAACAGCACAGATCCTAAGACCAAATCCTCCAAAATTCTGCTGGTAACTTCTGACACATTAAAAAAATATACCAATCATCTACCACTCCTCTTATTTAATCAACTAATATGCAAAGCCCTGCACTCCAATGAATTCTTAAAAGCCTTTAGCAGCAAATTTATAAAAAGTCTTTTGAAATTCTAAATCTTAGACACCTTGCCCACCCCCATCAAGAAAACTCCAAGGGGTTTGTAAAGAACTCTTTAAAGAAATCTTGTAGACTCCTTCAAAATAGATCCTTCTCACTTGTGCATTTTTTATCCTTTTACAGTCTCCTCGTAATTCTTGTTTTAAATACTGGCATAAAATCTGCCATCAGCCAGGTTTCAGGTACCAGAGAGTTTAAGCATGAGATCAGATACTACCCTTAGCAAGCAAGTTATCACCAAGCTTTTTTCCATCAACTCGTCTCCTCCCCTTCTACCACCCTAAAAAGGAATTTCAGTTTGGGAATCTTCTCAATTAGCAGTAAACACCACTTAAGTTTAGCTTCTCTGCAGTAACTATACTCTTTCTGAGTGCTTCTTTTATACCAGTAATTTAATCAACTGGCTGCACAGACCCTCTGCAGGGTTTTTGTTCTTGATGTACTCAAGGAGGATTTAGTAGAAGCTTTGATTCCTTCAAGCTGATCCTTGACCTTTTTTTTCCAGACATGTTTCTTTTCAAATTCCATCTGCCAAAGTTTATGATGCTTTCAGCTGTGTTTGGATATCACTTGTAAGAACACCGCCAGTTAAATATTTTGCAGTTTTCCGCTTCACTCTGAAATAATTTTCTCGTTTTAAAATCAAGCATTACTGCAGAGGACTTTTGATGTTTAAATGTTCCAGTTCCTACATTAGCTATCCCCTCGCTTAATCTGACATCTCCTGTAAAGTGCAGCTTTGACTCTGACTCTGAACTGGATTCTGTGCAGAGTACCAAATCAAAGACCTAATTTAGTAGCTCATTCATGAAACAATAAAAAATAGTATCTAAAAATTTGCTATAGGATATATAAGAATTCTAGGTAGCTTTCCCGAGAACAAGATTTCAGCAAACCCCACAACCAACAAATATGTAATATCAAGTTATATTAAGTACCCATAGAAACACAGGAAAGATCTTTACATTACTGAAATACACGTATTTCTTCCAAAGAAAGGGTCACCATTGTGCCTAGAAAAATTGATCTCAAGTGGAACAAAAAGGAACTCTTCCTCAGTAGTTTGCTTCTAGTTCAAAAGAAGCTTTCATCAAGTAGCTCAAATACACCTTGCATTTTTAGATTAAATTTATACGCTGAGACAACCTTTGTTGTACATAAAAATGTTCTTCTGTCGGGTAAATAAAGACCTCCTCTTTAAAGCAAGTAATGGAATAACATAACTAAAGACGAATCCCCACTATAAGCAAGGACTAACTAATAAGACAGGAAATAGATTAAATAATTATAATTTTTTATATTATGCTAAATTCATACATTCGATTTTAGGGGAAGAAATTAAGCAGAGAGATTAGGGATTACTCAGTGCAATTCAGAAGAACTAGAATGAAGCTGTAAAGTCAGTATTTTGCAGACTACCACCGGGCAACAGTTTGATAATTATACTATATATGAATTTTCTGGAAAGTTAAACTTTCTGCCTTCCATAAAACTCCTCAGAGTCAGAATTCGTCACTGAAGGTGGGGCAGGTAGGCATTGATCCACCAGAAAACAAGATTATGAACCACCTACAGTGCCTTGGCACAATTTCTTTTACAGCTAGCAGAACCATATTTGTAATATTCTTTTTTTTTGACACGTTACTTGCTGTATCACACATAAGATCAAATTCCACTTGTGAGATTGAAAAACATCACCACTACTACAGAATGCATAATATGGTTTGCTTACAAATCTTACACTCTCCAAAACAAGGTGCTGGTATTTCAAAAACAGGAGTTGGGTTAATGAAGCTTTGTTACAAGGACAAATAGCAAAAGTACTGCAGCAGAATGAGAGTGGTGAAAAAAACCTCCAAAGAATCAAAATAGGACATTCCATAATGAAAAAATACTTCATTTTTGCTGGCTTATCTAAGCTGGTAGCAGATGATATCAACAGCACATAACAGACACAGGAAAAATGGAAGTGGAAAAGGAAGCTGCCAGATTCATTGGGAATGCCCTTTAAGGCTAAATATAACAATTATTCAAAAGGAAATTCTCAGGGCTGATTCACACTTTCTCAGTGTTAAACTCAGTGAGATTTTGAGGGTAATCCAAACACTACCAGAGTGTGCAAACCTCTTACACTCATCTAAAATGTACACAATGAAGAATATCACCATGGTGCATCTACAAATGCTTTATACACCAGAAACAATGTTTAAAGGTCCCTTCCAAACCAAAGCATTCTATGACTTTCACATACAAGTCCTGTAGTTAAAGAACTGAATGTGAAAAGAACAGTGCTGATGTTATTTTCTGGTTTTATTACAGAAACTCACTGAAAACTGAAGAGTTAAGAAAGACACTTAAAACTTAATTTCAGTACATTGCCTATAAGAAGCTCAGGGTTTTTTCCTTCCCAGCCTTCAGCTGTTTTCTTCCCTTTTGCTAGATTTCCTCTGGGTGAGGTTATAGCTGTAAAAGCACCTGGAGTAAATGAACAGAGCTGGATTTTAGCAAGCTCTGCTGGTGCTGAAGTCTGTCCACATGGCCTAGCAAATCCCAGCTTGAAGGCAGCTCATGCACAACATCACAGGTTCACCTAAAAGCAAGCTTGTATCCCTACCAAGTGATTTGGAAATGGATCGTCTGGCTTTGCCTTGCACTGCCTGCAGTGCCAGGGACAGAGGACACTAACAGCAAGCCATAAAGCACTGGTTGGCCTAACAGCCAACAGTATTACAGCTAGCAGTAATATCCACAAAACACTTTGTCATATCACTTAAGACAATGCTATTATTACTAGAGGTTCCGATTTCAGTGGCACTCATCTTCTGACATCCTTGATATGTCTGAGACATCTCTACAAGGAACAAAAAAATTCCTCCATCTACTCTGGCTGCAGGGTCTTCACTCACAAAACTGATGAAAACATCACTTAAGAGCTCCAGGCACTGAAATTTTCTCATGGAAAGAAAAGATGGGTGCATTTCATTTACAGTATCTGAATTTAATCCCTTCATTAGTAACTTCATTAACTTTCAAAGTAAAAACTATTTTTTTAAGGTTACAATTAAATATTAGTTCATTTCTAACTAGTCTTCTCAGCTAGTGAAATAGATGCCACAAAACCACAGAAACTGACCACTCGACATTTCTAAAGAATGTTACAGCGACTGGTTTGTCTCACATGGGATTGCAGTGAGGAATAGAAGGTGGGTGAAGGTGGATGAAAAATCACACTTCTTCAACTGTGTGCTCATCCAATAGTTTTAAAAATATATTTAAATAATAAACTTTATTACCAGTCTTTTAAGCTCAAACTGCAATGTACTTCAAGTTACATCTCAAGAAGAAAGAGAATTTGCAGGTTAAGTTTTTGGCTGTTTCTATGGTTTTGATGACTGCTAAAGACCTGCGCCTTAACATGCATCACTGCTGATAAGGTGACTGGCCTGTCTTGAAAAGCCAGGCACAAGACAGCTGAAGCTGTAAGCTAAAACGCAGATACCTGCAGCTGCTGGCTGATACTTATCAACAGGACTATTAGTTCATAAGCATGCCAGAGCAAGGGAAGGAACTGCACGGAATATTCTTGTATTGCCTCAGCACTTTTCCTCATGACATACTAGAATTATGGTAAGAGGTGACGGGAGAAGGTTTACATCTCCGTTGCCTGCAAAGCACCCACGTTTTTATTAAGAAGTTTAGAAATGTCAAGTCTCAGTGTCTTTGCACTAGGAAGAGAAGCAGGCACAAGGCGGGCACCCGAGCCAACAGCTCGGCCTTCACTCTACCGCAAGAGGACACCACGCCTTCACCACGCCTACGCCGCCCGCCCGCCCCCGCTCCAGGCCAAGAGGCTGCGGCGGCAGCTGGCACGGGGCCCACGCCACCCCCACCAGGCCTGGGCAGGGGCACTCCCCGTCGGGCTGCTGCTTTCGCGGGAACACGAGCCACAAGTCGCTCCAGCTCTCCGAGCAGTCCCGGCGCCGGGGCCGCGGCAGGGCCGCCCCTTCCCCCGAGGGAGCAGGGGCCTTCCAGCCCCCGCCACGGCCCCACCTGCGAGAGCGGGTCGGCCGGAGGCCAGCAGCAGCACTTGCAGCGCCGGCCGCAGCAGAGCGGCCATGCCGGAGCCGCGGCACGGCCGAGTTACCCCGGCGTGGGCTGCGGTGGGGCCGCTGCGCGGCCCCGGGGAGCGGCGGTGAGTATCACCGCCCCGGCCCGTGCTCCCCGCCCGCTGTCCCGGAACGGCCTCCGCCGTCCTCCCCTCCTTCCCGCCCTCCTCACAGCGCAGCCCTTGCGCCGGCCCGCCCCCTTTCCAGGAGCACCGGGCTGGGACGAGAGACGGGGCAGTGCTTTCCCGTAGCCCTGACCGCCCTTCAAGGCTGTGGGTTAGTGCGTGCTTCGGGTGGGGCCTGCCCACATGTGGATTAGCGCTGTTCTCAGTCGCTCAGCCACTGCACACCCCCCGTCTCCATGGCCTGCCTCTCGCAGTGGGAGGCTGCTCTGAGGTACCCCAAACCTTTCCCTCTCCGGGCTGGAGCATCTCCATCCCTCAGAGTGTTTGCATGCTGTCCGTAAAGAAACACAGCACACTGCTTTAGGGAAGAAACATATTACAGATAGACCAACAATAGTTTCAGAAATTGAGATGATCATAGAATCAATTGGGCTGGAAACGACCTCTGAAACTATGACTGAACACCACCATTTCAACTCTATTATGCCACTGAGTGTCACATCCAGCCTTTTCTTCAACACTTTCAGAGAAGGTGACTCCATGGGGCAACCATCTCCCTGGGCACCCCATTCCTATGTCTTATCACCCTTGCTGTGAAGAAATTCCTCTTAATGACTATCCTGAACCTTCCCTGGCACAGCTTAAGACCATGTCCTCTCATCCTGTTTCCTGGGAGAAGAGGTTATTCCCCACCTGGCTACAACGTTCCTCCAAACTAGTTACAGTGATAAGGTCTTATTTTAACAAATACAGGTCCTAAATAAGAAAAAATAGGCAGTTCACACCTCCTCGCTGCAGCCCTGTGCTTAAAAGCACTAAGTGTCAGATTAGAAAATGTTTTTAAAGAGCACATTTCAGCCAGTAATTTATAAGCCTTTACTGCACTTAATTCAAATATGCAGACATGCCTTAAATTACATAAATCATCTGTGCCAGGAACCACCTTGCAGTCATAAAATTTTCTGTGATTTTATCAGCTAGCAGGGTGCACTGCAATGTGTCTCAACAGGTCGGTTGTTTTTTTAACTTGTTACTCCCTTACACATAGGACTGGAATCTCTGACCTGAAATCTGACACTAAGCAAGCAGAGTAAGTAACTGAGATACCAAAACTGGAAAAAAAGAAGAAAAATGGTGATGGCATGAGTATCTTTTCTGGGTCAGCTGTCTGGTTCTTCTCTTCCTTTGAG
Source organism: Irena cyanogastra (assembly GCA_013397155.1). NCBI lineage: Eukaryota > Metazoa > Chordata > Aves > Passeriformes > Irenidae > Irena > Irena cyanogastra. The sequence goes on along the minus strand of VWZV01005314.1, from coordinate 80,855 downwards.
GTTTGCAATCAGCATTTAGTCTAGATTTTCCTTAGATATTTTTGGCAGACTTTGCTATCTTTACAGTTTTAGAATAATGTATGTGACAGCAGGGGGAATCTGTGCCCAGATGGAAATCATGGGGAGGGATCTTCCCCTAAATATCACTTTAAAACTTTATTAAAGATCTCAAAGGCAGAGGCCTAATAAACTTCATTCACTTCAGACTGGCACTCAAAGAAGATTTGTGAAAACCTGGAGAAGGAATTGCAAAAAGCATCTATTTAAGATGTGAACAAGGTCAAAAAGATGATTTAATGTGGGATAGCAATTTATAGCATGAGTGATACTGGAGAAGCAGATCTCCAGATGTGCATCAACTAGCCCCTGTGCCACAGCAGGGAAGCCTGGGGAAAGTTTTGCCTTTGCATCATTCCTGAATTACAGAAGTCTCACTCAACATATCCCTATCCTGTGCAGAGAAGTTTGCAGGGAAAGTCATTGGATTATACCTCAGAAGAGACAGCATCGCTTGCACTGTGGGCCTTGAGAAGTAGTAGTCAAAAAATACTGCAGCAAGGTGCTTGCATGAGGGACACAAGGTGAGTAGAGGAGTATCCCATACATGAGAGGGGTTTGGAGGCTAAATGTAAAGATGGCAAGATTGGGAGTATGAGGGCCCTGGTATCACATGCACACCTGGTGAGACATGCAGGAGGACACTGTGCAAGCAGGAGGCCTGTGCTGGACCAGAGCATCACTGGAAGTCTGAGTTCAGAGAAGGGAAAAATAAATAAGCAGTGTCACTGGAGGTATCACACTGGATGCTGAGCTACAAAAACTTTTTGAATATGAAAAAGTATGAACGAGCCATATTTTTAAAAATACCTTGTGATTCATGGTATAGGATGAAATTTGGGAATGTGATGCAGTTATTTTAGGTAATCTATTTCACGTTATAGCTACCAGTACAGTCACAAAAATGTAATCAATCTCTCGTGAGTAATAGCAGGAATCACTAAATTAATAATTTCCTTAAACAAAATAATCTTTTTTTTTTTTTTGGTAAGTTGATTTCAAAACTGCCTTTTGTTCAAAGAAAGGCAATTGACTCTGAGGCCAGCGAGGGGACTGACAGAGCTGGGATTGTTCAGCCCAGAGAAGAGGAGGTTCAGGGGCATCTAATCAATGATTCTGTCAATGTCTATGAACAGGTGATGGGAGCATGTGAAAAGAGGGAGTAGGACTTGTTACAGGTGTCCAGGGAAAGGACAAGCACAATTAAGCCCCATCTGAAATAAAGGAAATTGCATTTAAATAAAAAAATCTTCCTCACACTAGGGATGAAGCATTAGACACATTAGGTACTTGGGATAAAGGTTGCTCAGACAGGGTCTCTATCTTTGTTCGTTCTCAAAACTTGAGAGGGTGCAGCCCAGAGCAACCAGCTGGCAGTTGGCCCTACTTTGAACAGAGTGGTTGGTCTGGACAGGCTCCAGAGATACCTTCCCACCTCAACTGTTGTGTGGTGCTGCGACTCAGAAATCTTCATGGACATTTAAAACAAACATTGAGACTTCTGAAAAGAGAAAGGCTGTATCTTGAGCAATGCCTACATGGCTAAAACTTTAAGGCACATTTTCTTAAGTCGTTCAGGGTTTTCCAACCATGGGTCCTACTTGCTTTCAGTGGAACATAGGTTTCTAAAGAAATGTGTTACAGATTTGGATAAATACTATTCCTGTTAAACCATACTTCATCATTATTAAGCATGATCAATCAACTTCCTTTTTTTATTTCTGCATTTCCCATGTGTCTGTGGTTTGGGGGGTTTTAAATTTATTTTCCTTTTTATAGTCTTTAGGATATAATATTCAAGGATTTATTATGTCTTAAAAGCACAGCAGAATTTGTTGCATACAAAAAATTCCAGTCATGGAATGGTTCATGTATGCCAGCTCCGTATCCAGTAGTTGATCTCAGTGTTGAATAGTTCAGTGCAAATGTGTAAAATCATGCAATTGGTTGACAGATTCTTTCCTAATAATGATGGAGATCTGCTTGATGGAGATCTGCTTGTTTGCATATAACAGCCTATCAGCATAATAGTTTCTTTTTATTTTATTTGGTTAGAAAAAGATTTCACTGAGAAGACAGGATTTTCCTGTGGTACTGGAAACCACTTTAAAGCTTAGTACCTATTTAATTTTCAATTAACAATGCTCTTTGCAAATTGCTGCTGCAGGCAAGATTTCCTTAGGTTACCAGAGACTTTCAATTAGGGTGGAAAAAATACAAAACCAAGAACAAACAAGCAAAAATCCCCCACCAAAGGTCTCAACGTGTTTTGAAACAACCTCTGTTTCTTTGAATTTGGTTAAATTATGCTGAAATTGCAGTTGTGAGTAAGTAACAAACACTTAGCAGACATGTCTGGATAAATATAATGGGAAAGATTGAACACTGGGTGCACTGTGTCAGATGGCAAATACTGAAGGTGCAGAGTAAATAAATGAAGGTGCAGAGTAGTGGACCAAAGCTTCTTAATGTCACAAAGTAGTTGTGTATGTATGCTCTGGTGTTTCATCAAAAGCAAGCACAAACTTTCAGTGATCCATACAGATCTCCAAAAATGTTGGCTGGAATGACACTAGAGGGAGTCCTTATTTCTTGTAACAACTCCTTAAGTGAATAGTGCCGTATAATTGAGCATTGAAATAGAGCTTCTGGGGAAAATGAAGGAGCTGTTAATTTAGATTCGATCAAACAGTATTTAACTTCTAAATTCTAAGCTTGCAATGGTTCATTAATACAAGTGAGTTTTTAAAAGGGCATATTTTTAATAAGGGCTTTATATTTTTTTCAGTAAAGAGTGTATTTAAAGTCATCATTCAAAATTAATCTCTCACATTCTGGTATTTTAAATTACAAGGGACCTGTTCTAGAAAGCTGGGCTCTTCTCATGATACCTAAGTGAAGACTTAAGATTGATTGGCCCCAAGTTTTCAAGTTAGACTAAAGAATTTTACTGAAGTCAATGTCAGTTGTCAGCTTTCAGCATCACATTTGCAATAAAAATAGGTTTCCTATAAGTGCCTTGGTGCATCCCACAAGTTACTGTGGTATACTGGTCCATCCATGTTCCTAAACCACATTAATAGTTTTGAAAATTATAGGTATCTGAAAGAGAAATTCACATACATTCAGGACTGGAAGTCCTCAGTAGCTCACAATTATAGCTTATCCTGTGCCACAGTGATTGAGAATATTTATTGTGATGTGGGAGATCCTAAATTGTAAGCCTAAAGCAAGGCAAAGCTCTGTGCTCTGAATTAAGTAGGAGGAAGACATAGGCATTCACTAGGGATCAAAATGCTTCCTTTCTTCCTCAAGCCTCAAACCTCTTAGCCTGCTTCAGGTATTCACCATATTCTCGTCCCTTCCAGGATCTCACAGAATGAGAGAATTCTCTTGCTCCTCTCCTGATGTTGAGTGAGCAATACTGGGGAACTCTGAGATTGACTCAGGCAAAGGTCATCCAGGAAAATAAAATTCTCTTTTTCTGCAACAATGGCATAGTCCGAGAAACTCAACACAGCAGTCAGCACAGGAGGCTGCAGCTCTTAGTGGGAGGAAGAGGTTTGGAGAACCCAGAGAAGAAATTGGTGGAATGACCCTGTTGGGTAGTGGTGCCGTTTGTCTGCAGGGTAGTAATGTGCCTTTGAGATCAGGCTAAGTGGCCTGCTCAATGGAAATCCCCACTGTAGTAATGTTACCAGGCCAAGAAAAAAATCACAGCCATGTAAACAGGCCATATAGTAGACTTTTCTCCCTGAAGCTATTCATGGGGTGAAGGTTTGCTCATCCTTCTTTTTTCCTCTATGGGTGTTAAGGCTCAATTACAGCAGTTTGCAGCTGTGTGCATCTTCAGACTGTGCAGTGAAGGATCTGCTGTTCTCACTTGCTGTCCTCACATTCATACTTGAATTGTCATGGCTACTCAGTTGCACTAATAAAGGCTGCTAAAGCAGTAGAGTTTTAGATGAGACAAAGAAGCATGAGTATATATTATGATGCTGCCATGGGATAGAGTCTGCCTTATCCCCTGTAGGGTAAGTGCTAGCAGACACAGGACACTCAACCTGTGATCTCTCCTAGTCACAGAGCAAACTGTCATTATTTTCTAGCAACACATTTACTTAATTTACAGAATATAATAAACTAGTGTAGCAAATTGCATACTAAGTATTATTGAAATTAATCTATTATTTTTAAAACAATATAGGGAAGTGCAGCAAACAATGCAGAAGCCTTGGGTTGTATTATTTTTGCTTGTTCTGTTTCATTATGTGGAAAATGTGGTTCTTTATCCCAGGCGTTTGCTGATTTACATATATGAAAGAGTCTGAATTTTCACACTGGCCTTAAAAGGAACCTTCCTTTGCCCCAAGTTCAGTGTTACATGTTGCAGTTTAGTGTAGTTTCTTCTGCAAATCTGTACAAAACTTTCAGGTAATTTCTTTCTTGGGTACCTATTTAAAACATCCAACTCCGAAAGAGATAATCTTTCCTTGAAGATAATCTTTCAGAACTGAGAGTCTTGAAACAGATATTCACTCCTATCTGCCAAAGCAAATCAACTGTCAGTCAGCCAAAAGTCCAGCAAAGAAGTAACAGCAGCAGCTACAGCAAAACTATGCAAGTTATCTTTGCACAAGGAGGAGACTAGCATTCAGCTTTTGTATAGGTCAAAGAAGGCAGAGGAATTCAAAGGGATGCTGCTAAAGAAAATGCTTTCATGGCCCTGGCTTCAGTACACTGAAAGAGATAAAGCAGCTCCCTGGAGAGGGCTTCGCTTCCAGGGCAGTTAGTGTATAGTCTTTCTCAAGATATTTGAAGAATTTATATTCTTAGGTTTTAGTGAAAAATATCCTCTCATTCCATTAAATGGCTGAGTTAGAGACTGTATAGGGACTGTATAGGGATCAGATAGTGAAGCAGGTCATTTACAAACAGTTTTTACAAATAAAAGTGGTTAGATAGAAAGAAAACCACTTTCCTACAGTTTTGAGTTTGGCAGTTTTTTATGACACTTCCGCAGATCAGAAGCTTCGTGAGTGTTGTTTGTAACCAGTCTCCTTTGATTAGACACTTTTTCTTTAGGAAAACCACTTATATTCCTCCACACAAATCTGTTTTTCTCAGTTCCCTGTGCAAATCATTTGGATTCTTCCAATAAAAGAAATTCATCCTGGATCAGTGAGAGCTGTCCTCAGTGTCACTGTTGTTGTTCTGGCGGAGGATCTCGTATCATATGCTGTCTTTAACATCACTGTAAGTGAGTGATGTCTTTCTGGCCCTCCTGCTCTGTTACTCACATTGCTCTCATTCCTGCTGCCTGTATTAAAAAGCGAATTTTCAAATGTATTTTGTATGGCTTTGCTTTTTGGATTACTTATCAAATTGCAGCTGTAGTAAGTTCATACCATTGCTATGCAGAAAACCATCTCTTTGTCTAAATCAATACTCTGTTAATGTCTGGATGGGATTCCTGCCTTGCATCAATCTTACAGAGATGCTGCTGCACTGACTAAACAACCTGTGGCTCATGCTAGCTATTTTCACAGCCTTCAGGATTTTGACTGTTTTGTTCTTACTAAAGCACTTGCATTAGGGGTAATGTGATCCTGCTTTTTTTTTCTGTTAGCCATGGTTACAGAACAATGTTGGCTGTGGGTGCATAATAACATAGGATGGAAGGAACCACCTGTATCATTAAATGAGACCTTCCAGCTACTGCAAACATTACCTCATATAATAATCATGTATTATTATAAATATATAATTATAGTTATTCATTTATTAACTCTATCTTAAAAGCATTGAGATGGCTTGGACTCATCTCTGTCCTTTACCTAATTCAATTTTGCAAAGCTCCCTCTAAACATGATTGGAAGCTACTGGTTTTGAGATGAAGTTCTTTATGGGCAGCTGAGATCTCATTTGTGCCAGCATTACTTTTGAATTGAAATAATTAGTAAACTCTATGTGCTGATATTTTCCTCAATATATTTGTAGCTGGCTCTTTTTCCCATCAGCCCTGGCTGAACAAGCCTGTCTTGTCTATCTAGCATCTTCTTGCAAACTAAGTTCTCCACACCCTCACTGTTGTTTTCAGCCTTCTTATCCTCCTTTGCTGGTTTGAAACCACCTTTAGAAACTGAGGTGAACAAAATAATATACAGCCACTCAGACTTGGTCACAGAAAGGCTTTGTCTCACACTTTCCTCTCAGTGCTTCAGATGGTCTGGCTCTGCCTTAGACTGTGGACCAGCTTGTCAAATCCAAGAGAAATCCATTTACCTCAAACCTGGCAAAGGAGGGGACAGCTACAATATCTGGCATGGGACATGGCTACCACCATGCTGCTCTGCAGAGCTCCAGATTTCTCTGGTTTGGCTTTCTGATACCAAACTCTCAGTGATGGATTGGACCAAAGGAAACATTGGATTAATAACTATGCTCCCTATGCTACATGTGAGGAGCATAGCTGGCATTGGCATTGGTCTTGTGTCTGGTCAGGGTTTACCACACTTAACCCAACTGAGAGCTTGTGTACACACTGTATTAGATTCACTGTTGTAGCTCTTTAACCCCTACAATTATGTTATTGATTTCATGCACCTTTTAGAACTTGTGTTCTTTTGGTTTTCTCCTATCTAAACAAGTTGCCTCATTGCAACTTTTCTTGAGAACTCTTTGCCTGTTCTCTTTTGCTGCATCATTGTCATTTATTTGTCTGGGGTAATACAAATGCTGTACTCCTCCCAGCATGGACAGTTTAAAAACAGTAACAGCCCAATAGTTTAGGAAAGGGTCTGATAAATAACAAGGAAAGAATGAAATGGTAGACTTAGATGTATGTGATAAACAGGACTGCAAAGGCAGCCTGTAGGTTTTTAATACTTTTATAATGTTACTGTAATGGTTAATAGGGTTAATATTTCATATATAGTGTAAGTTTTGCCACAAAGTTTGGAAGAATAGGATTTGAAGGCTGGGCTGTTGGCTTGTTGCTCTAGTGCTTGGGAGCATTGCATCATATAACAGTATCTGAAAAAGCACGTGAGGGTTTTTGAGTGAAGAGAATATTGAAAAGACCATAAAAGCTAGTGTCCTTGATGAAGCAGATGACACAAATTCAGTGACAAATTTCCTTGGACAGAAAGACAAATATTACTGACCTAAAGGCCTGCTAGCACTATCAAAAACATTTTCATTGAGCTTCACAGGTCTGGGATTTAATAAAAAATTTTTAATTTTGTACTCACAGAAACATGGAGATATGGGAGGTCTCGTGGTGACTTGGTCACCAGTAGAAGTGGATTCTTAATGGCTATAATTTTTGCAGGCAACAGGAACAAGTTCTGACATTTCTTCGGTTTTTGTTGCTCTGTGGCTAACTTGTCATCCAGCCAGGTTTTCTGGTGTCTCCCAGCCACAACAGTTTCTTATACAAAGAAGAGCAAGATTGTTTTCATTTTTAATCTATTAAATTCCTTAAGAAAGACAGTGTGGATTTGAAAAGCAATGTCTTAACACTTTGTACATGTTTGACTCATCCAGTCTGACTGATCTCTCACTGCCATAGCAAATCTAGTGTGAACATTTTGTTCTGGTGTGTGGTATTTCAACTCTGAGATTACATTTTGGAAGCAGTCCTATATCCCACTCCATTGTCCAGATCAACTGAATTGGAGCCAGTTCACTCTGTGCTGTTACTACCAAAGAATGTTTCTGGGGTTTGGGTGGCCCTGTGGCAGCTGGGAGAGAGAAAAATGTACTGTGAAACCAGCATGACCTACAGACCTCCTCAGCTGTAAATGGTGCCCATGGTACCAACTTGTTTTTATCAAGTGTTTTCACTACTCCAGGTCATATGCCTGTATACAATATAGGAGGTACTGGACTTCTACTCTCTTCCCTACCTGGTGTATAATAAGTCCATAAAACTGACCATTGCCCACCCATTGGCACTGCACATAGTCCCACAGTACCCAGACACCCCTTCAGACAGGGGCTCCATTATTGGTAATCCAGTCCAGTTTTTTCCAGCCGTCAGGCCATGTGCTAATCCTGTATACCTCTTTTTGACTGATCACTGATGAAAGTTTATTTTCTTGGTGTTATTCAGGTAGGAAGACTCAGTGCAAAAGACACAGATGGCAACAATCATCTAAAGATCTTGGTGGCTTGTGTTCACCAAGGACTGCTTGTAGAACAAGATATATGCATTTAGGTCCTGAGGAATCACAGGTGACACTGGGATTCATCTGCAATGTCTTTCAGTGCAAAATTTTAAAAGGAAATGTTGTGAGAGTTAGTTTCTTCTTCCAGAGAAGCTTTGCTAGTTGTCTCAGATGTGTGTGGTGCTGTTGTTCTTCACCAGGTGTTTCAAGCTGGAATGGGAATTACTTTTCTCTTCAATAGTTTAAAAACGGCAGACCCCATCAAGGCAGGCTGCCTCCAGGCTTTCCCACTGCCCCTGGGGTACTATCAGCACTAGCAAAATTTGTGGTCTTTTTGAAGAGTGGATTAGTGATTAGGTTGAAAGAAGTAGCTGGGCTTGGAGACCCACCTTCACTGAACCATGCCATCATATGAGTGTGTGTGAGTTGGCTCTGAGATCAAAAACAGGGCCAGGTATGTGGAGTGGCAGTATTACTTTCCAAATTATATCCAGCTGCCTCAGGCTTCTTTAAACATGTGTCCACTCCGCAGGGAGTTTCAAAGTAGAAATTCTTCACTGCAGTGTCGTGGGAGTCAAAAGGCAGCAGAGATGAGTTGCTTCAGAATGGAGTTAGCCTGTATTCTGATGGTCAGTCCAACTTCTGTCTGGGAGACCTAGTAGGGATTGTGGGAGGTGGACAAAGAAAACAGAGAGGAATGTTGGCAGAAAAGGAAAAAATGTACAGAGGAAAGAGAAGGAAAAGAGTGTCTCCCTTGCTGTCTGTTCTGCAGGTGGTAGGTGTGTGACTGGGATAGAGGTATTAGAAAGAAGAGTTGTAACGAATTACAGAAGATGTCAGTGACCATTTATTTTTACAGTCTATCAGTGTTTCCCCTAAAGCTAGGATAATCCAAAGACCTTAAAATTACTTCATAGGCGTATCCCCAAACTGCCAATTGCAGTCCTGCTGCCCTTCAAAAGAGAGAGTGTCGCCCCTCTTCTTTATGGACACAGTGAAGTGTGACTTTCCAAGGCTCTCTGTTTGTATTCTTTGCACAGAACAATACTTTTATTGTTACATACTCTGGCCATGCTTCTTCTGCAAACACTTTAGCTTTTAAACGCAGCATGTCTAGTTTATTTTGGCTTCCTTTCTCTTTTTACCCAACATATTAGAAAAACAGACATGTATCTCCATTGCCCTCTGTATTCACAGCACACAGATCTGTGCCATTTTGCATCTGCTGCCACTGTTGATCTCATGCAGTTATTGAGAGCCTTTTGTGGCAGACATTGACCAAAACACTCTAAAACTACAAAAGCTTTATTTTCTCAGTATTATCCCAATTTTCTCACTAAGAGTGGCAAAGCAAAATCTAATTCAATTCTTGCGACGAGATCTCTGGCCTAAGCACTTACATAGTTGCTTCCTGAAGAGCAGCCAGCCTGCAGAGATTCCTGCTCCATCCTCAGTCCTAGTGATGTGACACCACCAAATCTGTTTGAACTCCAGTGTTTGAAAACTGCTGACAATGAGAGCAGCATCAGATCCACCTAACTGTGTATTTTACATGTGTTTGTAATTTTTTCCATCCCACTCCTAACTTATTTTTCAGGTCTGTACCACTGATGCTCATAAAGTGTAATGCTTGATAAGTCAAGACAGAGTTTTGTTGTTGTTGTAGTTATTGAAGAATTTAGAGTTTTGAAAGAAAGTCAGTTGCTTTCCTTTGTGTGAATACCATTTTTCACATAGAAAAAAGAGAATTAGTCATTTCATAGCTGACATTTGAGTCATGTTATGTTGCAGTCTTTTTCCCTTAAACACAATGCTACACAAATACCTGTTGCTCTGACAATGAAAATCCATCTGTTGTAAAAATGTCCTTACCATTTGGGTTTGCTTGAGGAGGTAGCTTTAATCTGCTGTCTGACAGTCAAACAGGAATTTTTCTGGTATGGGCAGCCTAGGAACTATATTTCACAGCTGCTCAGCATTGAATGAAGCATGACTTCAGAAACAGACCCATTGAGAGCACTACTTTCCCTGATATTTAATCTTCTTTATAGAATATCCCCCCATCTGTGTAGCAATACTCAAAAAGGAGGTAATAACAAAGGGAGAAATTTACTTCTGTTATTCTCCTCCTTTGACAGAATCACAATGCAGGGACTGCATGGCTGAGCCCTCCATCCTGCAGCAGAAAGAATTTCCTTTGTGCTTCCAGTCCTCTTACAAGAAAGTGTTGAGCGTTCAACACCTCCTTCCAGTTCCAAAATAGGCTGCTTCATGGCCAATTGTTTTCAGAAAGCTGACATCTTGTTCACCTGTCTAGAAAATGGAGTTAGAAGTTGTACACATTTTAACCAATCATCTTAACATCTTGTCCCTATCTCAAAACTTGATATTCCCCAATTGCTGCTGTTTTGGATGATCAAATTAAATATTTAACACTTCCTTCATTGTGTTCATTTTTAGTGGAAAGACTTGCAATTAAATGTCAGTGTTGCCAAAGAAACCACAAAGTCACTGGTTATTTCTGTCTGTGAAATCACAGAGTAACCATATAATCTTGCCTATGCTGGCTAGTGAGGATAGGCACATGTTACCACCAATATGGCAGACACCACTGCAGAATCAGGCAGAGAAAACTTCTGAATTGTGAAAGGAAATGCCTTGGAGACCATTGAGACTTAGGAATAGATGTCCATTAGTTAATCACTGGAATTTGAGCATAAGAGTAATTTGCTTTTCCACAGAGAACTTGTGAAAACTTATAACAGACCAACTGGATCCCAAGTCCAGCTGAGATAGAAATTGCCTCAGTTCTGCTTCAGTGATTGTAGCAATGATGATTTATACCATCTGAGCATTTGAGTTTATGTTGCTGTTTGTAACCATGGTGAGAAAGGTGTATTCCAGTGAGCTGAGTAACATAGCATGCTGGAGTTTAATTATTTTTCTGTTTCTAGTTCCTCACTTTGTCTTATTCATGTTATATGCAACAGCTAAAGTAAAATGAAAAATATACAAAATTTCAGATACAACATTTTGTAATTAGCTTTTACAAGCTTCGCTTGCTGATGTAGAGACACTGTAAGTTGTTAAGTTTATTTGTCTGCAAGTATTTTGTTAAATTTGGAAATACTACCCACTCTTCTTGTAAAGAGATCAAAATCTTAAATTCATTTTCCAGTGTGAATGTGATTCATTCCTGATGTTTCTGATGACTCAACACCTGTTCTTACCTGGTCTTCTTCAAATGTAAATGGGAAATTATATGCAGCCTCTCTCTAGTTCTCAGACCTGTTTTGGTACACAGGTAAAACTCACTATGTGTTTTAAGACATTCTTAGGAAGCATGCAAGGCAGTCACATTGTTCTTGCAGCAATGGAGAATAATGTTTGGATTGAAGTTATGACATCTTTGTTTTGTTATAATTTTTCTGGACACACTGAGAATAGTCAAATAAGCACTTAACGGCTCAAGTATCTGAATTTTAGTTATATTCTTGTAGGATATATGTGAGAATGGATTTACCTTTCAATTAGGGAGCAAACTCAAGTGGAATGTTTTGGATCTGCTTTGGGAAAGATCCAAAGGTCTTTCACTACTTTCTTTATCACTATCAGAAAAGTGATAAAAATGTGGTGAAATTAAGTATTTTATTAGATCCATTAACATTATGTTTATTTCACTTTCAGCAGTGCTGAAAAGCAAGCACAGTGAAAACGTTTAGGCAAGTGCGAATGAGTTTGCACATTTTATCACAACAGAACTGATTTCTTCTTTGTCAAGGGATAGCAAGGAAAAGAAGCAAAGAAGCACCCTTACAACTTTTTTTACTTACATTTAGCTGAGCTTCATCCTAAGAACATCTTTTAACCTTGGTTTTTAATCCTAGTAATCAATTGAAAAAATATCTTTAAGAAGTTGTCAGTCAAAAATAGCAGCTCTATTGCCGACACCACCTCCCCTTCCCATCCAACTCTGGCAAATGTTTCCCTTCCTCTCTTTCTCTTCTTATCCAGCCATGTCATCCAACAGAACCAGAGGCTGGGATCTGTGAATATACAGGAAGGCAGCTGGGGCGAGAAGAGATAAAAGCTTGGAGAGGACAGAGATGTTTTCTCTTGCTCCTTATATACTTTCTAAGCATCCTGTCTGACTTACAGGGAAAAGACACCCTATCTGACAACTAGCTTAATGTCTTTTAAAGTGATATCCTTTTCCTAATCTGGTATTTGGAAAATGTTAATGACAATAGATAGTCCTGAAGTGTCATTTCAAAAGAACATTTGAAATAGTCTATTTAGAAACTTTAGAATTACATGTCTTGAGTTTTCTAGAAATAAATAAATTGTCTCCTTTTTCTTACTCTGAAACTGTTTACAGAACCAACCTGATCTGTACTAGTCTCTCCATCCAACCGCAGAAGCACCTTTTTTAAAGAAACTCAATGCCTGTGGCCTGCTCTAATGCTTTGTCAGATCCCAAAAATCATCTGCCACCTGCCAGCAACTGACATACATCTTGATAAACAGTGTTTTTCATTTCATGTGAGCTGGGTTGTTCTTGTTTACACCCAGCAGTATAAAACAGCTCCTATTGTCCATTGTTCCCCTATTTACTCTCTGAAAACCTATTTGTTTCTGGCGGCCTTCTCTTCAAGGAATGTGATGCAGAGTACAGATAAAAGTGCAAGCATCTGTTAAGATGACTGGCATTATTCTGACAACAGTGTAGAAATCATCTGCTGGGGAAGGCATGCAGGCACAGCCAAACAAAATTGACTGTAGCTTCGTTCTGCAGTGGTTATGATAAAACATATGCTTCAATTCCAGGAGAATTAAAGCAGCTATGCAAAGCCTGCTGCTTATTTCCTAGGTTTCCTATTCATGGCAGGTGTGCACACACTGATTCCTTCAGCAGGAGCTGACATTTACATAGATGCTAAACTCCAGCATACTTTTGAGGAAAATAGTCTGGATAAAGGCAAAAAAACCCTGGAGTTCTTCAAATATTAGTTGTTCTTGGAAACTTTAAGGAATGTTTGCAATCCTAGAAGCTGGTACCTGACAGACTTCAAGTCTTGATGCTTTATTTAAGCCCTGAGTGATAGAGGAAAGTCACTCCAGTCATCAATGCTATTTCAGAAAACACTAAGAAAATTCTTGATGTTTTCCAGTTCTAGCTTTGACCTGACCTGACCCTGCCCAACTTTAAAATCTGATCAGCAGGGTCTGAAATTATTTTTTTCTGTATCTAAGAGTTGAATGTATATTTAAATGCTTTAGGGCTCTACTATCAATATTGATGCTTTGATCAAAGATAAGTTGTTCTATTTGACTTTTACATAGCTGACTTTGTCTTGACAACCCTAAAAAATATTTCTGAAGGAAAAAATTACTGAAATCTGAGATCCTATGGGTTTTTTTATTTCTCACTAAAATATATTTTTAATAAGGACCTAAGAATCTTCAGTGGTGTCTGCTGAAAGTGTTTGCTCCTTCAATGATATTTTTTTCTCATTATTGCTGGCTAGATTCAACAAAATAATGTTCTCAAAAGAGACCAGCTATTACTCTTCTTTCCATTCTATCCTTCCTCTGTTTTATTTTCAGTTTTTGTTACGCAAAATGCAAGGAATTCCTCTGGATGCTTTCAGCAAATACTAGTGTCAAATTCCCTAAACATCAGAAAACAAAAATAGCCACAGAGAATCTTCTGCAAGACCCCAGCACTTTCATAAAACAATCAAAATGCAACAACTGGCATACAAACCAGGGAAAGACTCTCTCCCATCACTGATGTTTCTCTGGGCTGTGCAGGGATATCAGTTTGATACTTTGATAGATTGCAATCTGTTTTCAGCAGCTGACCCAGACATAACATCATCATTTCCTGATTATATTGATATGTGTTTCTATTATTTGCTTATTTTGCGCCTTGAGAAACAATTCCTTTTTGTTGTTAAATTGTAAACAGCATAGCAAGGCCTCATATTAAATCATAATTATTTACCATGCTGTTCACGCACCTTTGTCCCTGGGGAATGTGGTGACGTGAATTTACAGGAAGATCGGGGTATTTCTCACCAACAGTTTCCTGTTATTGATATGCTTTTGTTTAGTTGTGATCTTTTTTTTACTCTTTCAGGTTCTCAGGGGAAAAATAAACAGGCACATGACATTAATCACAGTCCTTGAGTATCGTATTAGAAGTCTCACAAATACTTTCAATGTGGAATTGTGAACTAGGTTTGCATCTTTGGAAAACACCAATGACAGCTTATTGTTTGCTAGTACTTGCTCCCCTATTCTGATTAATGATTCCAATAATTCTTTAAAATTCTTTTGTGATTGTGTTCCTTTTTAGATGCCAGAAGGGTTCAAAAGTTTATGAAGACAACCTTGAATGGTTTGCGTCTGTGTGTGTAGATTTGCATAACTGGGCTGTTTTCATTTGAGAGAAAATATGGATTGCATAAGAGATACAGAAGTAATTCAAAAATCTGGAGTCCTTTCAGCAAATACTGTCAAACATGGCCAAAAATGTTTTCTTTAAGAGAGTTTTCCAAGCTTTTTTCTTTAAGACTATATGAAGCCTATATTCTTTCTGAATAAAAATATTATTATATAAATTGTATTTACCAGCGTGTCAAAAGTCACCAGTATAATTACCTGGGTAGTTATCTAACATATCTAAGATGTAGCTTCTAAATCTTTTTCAGTGGTTTTGGCTATCCTATTTTTATGTCTGTCTCTATGGATATGTGGTATACTCCTAGCCAAAAACCTTTGCAAAATATCTTGATTTTGCAATAAGGAATTGCAATAAACCAACCAAGAAAGTTAGTAACAAACCAAACTTTGGGAGGCCTAGATACTTTTTCTTCCAAAGCATTTTAGAAATATTGTGGTTATAGGCAAAATGACGTTGTGTCTTAGAGAACCCAAGCCAGGAAGGCCACCGAGAAACAGATCTGTTGGCTACAGTAAAGTATCATTAAAGTAACTCACAAGTAATGTATCCAGATTCCTTACCAAATTCTCAGGGTTTAATACTTTTGTTTCATCATTGTTAAATAGCACCTTTCTTGGCATCTGTACTGTAAGATTTAGAGAAGAATCTCAGTCAAATCTACATGTCCACAACATATTTGTGGCTGCAGATTTATTGTATTTGGTACTTAGTACTTCAGTGCTGCACTGAGTATGTGACTCTCTTGTTCTTCATTTCTGCTGCTAGGATTAAGGACTAAGAATAAGCTTACAAAAACTGTATGTGACACCATATTAATAAAAATTATAGGATCACAGAACGGCTTCAGCTGGGAGGAAGCTTAGAGGTCATCCAGTTCTAAAGAGACACCTTCCACTATCCCAGGTTGCTCCGAGCTTCATCCAGCCTGGCCCTGAATGATTCCAGGGATGGGGCATCTACAGCTTCTCTGGGCAACCTGTGCCAGTGCCTCACCATCCTCACAATGAAGAATTTCTTCTTGATATCTAATCTAAACCTTCTTTCAGTGTGAATCCATTCCTCCTTGTTTTGTCACTACATGATCTTGTAAGCAGTCGCTCTCCATGTCATATAACTCCATACTGAGGTTTTTAACTACCTTCTCCTCCTGGAGTGTTCATCCTCTGGACTTCCACACCTTTAAAGCAAATTGCTGATTCCATTACTGAATCAGATGTATTTCCTCCCAAGGCTATCAGTTTAAGAATTCACAAACTAGGCAAAATACCTTTCTCTTTGTGAGGGAAAAAAAATTACAAACTCCACAAATTATTTACTAACCAGGCTCTAATAAAGTTTTCTATCTGATTTTTTTTCATTAAGTGCAAGTATCAGTCAAATCATAAAAGTCATAAAAGTGTCCCTTCCCCCCAAGTCAAGTTTTTTCCATTCCAAGCAAAGCTCAGGATTAACAGATGAAGTCCCCAGCACAACAGCAAGCTCACCTCCCACTCTCTGATATCACACTCCAAGACCTTGGGTGCTGGGCTCTCTCCCAGCACATGGTCCTCTAGAATCCATAAAGTCCTAAAGTCTCTATAGTTTTTTCCCAACATGTTGCCTTTTTAGCATCGCCTGTTGGGGTGTCAACTCCAAGTTGTGCAAACTGTGCCCTGGCTGTGCCTCAGCAATTGTGTGGCCTGAATTAAACCATGGCTTAGTACTTCACTCAGGCAGCTGATGTATTCTTAACCTACTGCCAGGCCCAGCTGACCTGGAGAAGATGAACTCAGATAAAATGTTTTGGAAATTTAGGAAATGCCTAAATCCCTAGTCATATCCACAGCTACACTCTGAATGCACAGTTTTAACACAGTTCTTCCTTCCTCAGTAAGGGTTTAAGATATTAATCTGGATCTTCTATTTAAGTACCACACAGGATGGAAAGTAGTCAGAATTACATTTTTCTGAAATATTTCAGATTCTTTGCTCCTGCTGGCTTGGAGTTTGGGATCATTCCTCGGGAGAGAGGAAGAAAAAGGGTCTGTCATTTTTCTGAGTCATTGAATATTTTGTTGCTGTTGTTTCTCTATAGTTCTTGCTCTCTGGTAACTACCTCAAGAGCCATTTCAAACAAGATGGTGAGACACTTGTACTTTGTTATATCTCTCTGAAACCTCAGTAAGTGATCTTGTTATGTTTAACATCTCTCTCAAGATATTTCTATTATTATTCTTTCATTCCACAGGAAAAAGTTATTTCTGTTGTTGCTAAGTGCCTTTTGAACACAGAGATGTCAGTCATGATCATTACAGAATTATGACCCCACATCAGAATGCCTTTTCCTCTGAAATTGATGCTTTGGCCACTTTGATTTGTTTTATGTTTGATTAAGTGATTGGTTTCATATTTGTCACAATTCGGAGGACAAATGTTCAAGATAACAGTCAAAACTAGATATCCAAAGGTCAGTGTTAAGTAGAAAAGCTTATTCACAAACCCTGCCCTGCTTCCAGAAGTACCCAAGTTCTGGAAAGCTAAACTTTCTCAAAAGCTCTTAAGTCTCTTCTGTTTCCATAGTTCAATGTCTTATTGGAAAATTTTATTTTCACACAGAATGTGCACTTATCTATTCAATCAGCAGCAACTTTATACATTCCTCTACTTCCCTCATGACAACTCTATTTTTTTCTTATTACTTCCTACTGGTCGAATAACAGTAAAAAGGTCCTTGATCTCCCTGCCACTGCATTGTAGGTTTGTATGAGATGGTTTTTGTAGGTCCCTTCCAACTGAAACATTCCATTCCCTTCCATTTCATTCTATTCCAACTTCCAATCACCAACTGCCAGATAATGTACGTCCTTGGTACTGTGTTATGGTTCACTGTATCTAATATGTATATGGATATAAGTACTATTTTAACACAGAGTCCAGGAGAATGCTATGGTATCTATCTCAGCTGGAAGATTGAGGTAGTGTTCACCTCACTTAATTCATGGAAGTGCAGTGTAGAAAAGTACTGTTTTTCTGTGGGTCCCTTCCGACCCAGAAGATTCTGGGATTCTGGGATTCTGTGGTTCTGTGGTCTGTTCTCCCTAGATTCCCTACATAATTTATAGAGAATGATAAATTCTTTGAGACAATTCCTCTCACCCTCTAAAGAACACCAAGAGTGGATCAGACGACTGCGTACAGTTGTTGGGAATGGCCTGGGTTTACATTTGTAGAGGTTTAGAAGGAAAGCGAATGACTCTACAGCTATATGAGCACTTTAAATAAGAACTGTGTAAGTGGTAGTTAGAGGGAACAGTAGAGGGATGGAGTCCAACCTGCCCCTCCAGGCAAGACTGCATGAAGTCAACCGAAGATTTGTGGCTGACAAAGAAGAAGTCCTGTGTCACCTTGGCACTAGCACACACTAACTGGCCGCACCATTAAGCTCTCTTCGTCCATACTTGTGGTGTTTGTAGCAAATCTCCTGATGTGGTAAGCCCTGTTCAGAACCTTGAACCGTAGATGCTTCCCCTTCTCACCTTGGCAGCATTTTATCTTTTTGAGGGGGGGGTGGGGGGTGGGCGGAGAGAGAGGGGCGCTTGCACTGTTCGTTGTCTAGGTGTGATTTACCAGTGAACTCAAGCTCACAGCGGCACCTGACACACAGTGGTACACAGATTGTCACTGAGCTGTGCAATGAATGCTCTGGTGACTCAGCCACTGTTACAAGAAATGGCAGATACGTTCTGCAGCCTTAGGTAGGCCTATACACTGTCCTAGATTCCTAAACAAGATACCAGTTTTGCAATTAAAACATATATTTTTTACTTGAGACATCAATTACACAGGTGGTATTTTAGTTATGTATATGCATGCCTATGGATGAATTGTGCATATCTCCTACCTGCTGTTTTGTTTGCAAACAGAGAGCGGCATCCCTTAGTATGAAAATCTGATTGATTTGAAGATAAATTTAGGCTGGAACAAGTGTAAATACTTGAGTTACCATCTTGCTGGCCAAGGCAGTCTAAGATTTTATCTAACATCACCTTGGAGGCAGCCTAGTCTCACTGATACGCTGCTCAAACTCAACACATAAAAAGGGAAGCTGAACTCCAAGACAGAATCACAAGTCCCCAGAAATGTCTCCAGGAGACCTGATTGTCTTGAGTGTTCAAATGGCATTTCCAAACAGTTTTGGTATACCTTTTAGCTAAGAAAATGTAACACAGTCATAGTAGAGTCTAAGTCTTGAAGATACTTCAGCTGTGATGATGTCCTCTGGTGACATACTTGGCTAATGAGAGCTGAGTCAGAGCAATCAGGAGGCTGACAAGAAATGGAAATTATTGTATGCAGACAGCCTCTCTATTTATCCCAGAGGTAGCTACAGAATCCGATGAATCTCATTCACATCTCATGTAGGGAAATTTCCAAGTAGTTTAAAAGCTGAACGATGGAATAGAGTTTACAGTATTACTTATATTCCTAAATTTAAATACACCAGTCAGAACGCTGATCTCATGTGAGAACTGAGCTCACAGCCAGTGAGGTCTACCACAAAGAGTGCGTTTTTAAAACATAAAACCCCACTATCTTTCCTCTTGAAAAATATTTATTCTTTCTTTTCCTAAGTTATGTTTTTCTCTGGCATTTTTCAGATATTGGTGCCAATATAATTTTACAACAATTTTTGGCTCAGAATGCAACATAGTAAACTCTTCCTCTCCACACAAAACAAACAAATGAAAAGAGAAACAAAAAAGCCTCTATCTGTTGTCTTTTTTTTTTCACCAGAATTAAATAGTTATCCATTATTATGATAACCAAAAATCACTCATTAATGCTACCAACAACATTCTGGAGCAAATGAAGAATAATATAGATGTCACTCAATAGTTCTTAGTTAAAAAAAACACCAACAACATAATATGTTATCATAGCAATTTTACTTAAAGATTTTACTCATAATATTTGATGTGTAATGTGTAATGATTTTACTTAGAGAACTTCATTTTAAAGTACATACTGCTTACTTGCAGTTATAGTGGATTGTGGCATGATACTAAGATGTATGTTCTTCATTATTTTTATCTGAATTTTACATAAAATTTACCAAGCTACAATTTAAAACAAATATTCATCAATATCCAAACCCGCGATGTTCCCAAAGCACTTTGCTACTGCATTAAGGAAAAAACCCCAACACAGTAATTCTTATAAATGTCCAGGTTGCATCATTTGTCAATTCTTTGATTCCACCTGCTTTCTTGCACTGCACTTTAAACTCCTCAGATTCCATCCAGTAAAATAGTATTTAAATAAGAGATTTAGATCATCAAGAGCTAAACAATGCTTTTTCAGCAAATAGCAAAATTTTCAGGTGATTTACTACAAGCACAATCCCAGTAAAGTTTACAGAGGTAGAGAAATTATTTCTTTATTAACAAAAAGTGAACAGAGCACATGGCTCTTTCTTTTGGAATCAAGGTTCTTTGACATTATGATTTGAACAAATAGCCACTCCACTGCAGACTGGTGCATCACGGTAGTGTTGCATGTGTGTCTGAAGAAAATTGCCAAGAAAAGCCATAGTGGCTATGAATTTATTCCGGTAAAAGAGTCTCCTGTCAGTGGAATTTCTCCCACTCTGAACTGGTTTAGCCAGCACCAACAAAAGTACTCTCTTGCTCAGGTGAAGAAATGTTGCCAGTATTGCTAGAACAGAAAGTCTTTTGCATGCAGACAGCCCAACAGTGTGGTTGCACCATGCACTGCTGGCACTGCATAGCTGCCAAGATGATGGGTGAGCCCCACTTGTCCCCCAGTGCCTGCTTTGTCTAAAGAAATGGATTCAGATTGGCAGCAAGAGGAACAGACTTCAGAAGGACTTGCCAGCCAGCTGCCAGTCTGCTTCCATGGATCCTTGATCCCCTAATCCGTACATGCAAGAGTATTACTGGTTATGCTCATGTTAGCCCTCAGAGGTGGCATCTCCAGCTGAGGAAGGACCACAACGGCAGGTTTGTGTTGGCGGGTCTCGAGGGTGACCTCCACACTGCCCATATGGCTCTACCCAAAGCATTTTCAGGAGGGCTGTGAATGAGATGCCTGGACAAGGCATAGGAAGTATGTAGCACACAGCAAGAAGTGTGCCTGAGACATGGGAGACAAAGCCAGGGAGAGGACCAAAGCACTAGAGGAGAAGTCACACCTTGGGGAATGAAAGAAAACAAGGAAACCAAGGTGGAGAGAAGTAATGAGAGAGATAGGATCTGAGTAGGGCACAATCTGATAGGCAAGGTGAGCCATTGCTTTGTAGTAAGTATTGCTGGGTGTAGGTTTACGATTTTCTCTTTCTTTTTGATTTATGTTTTCTTGCTTTCATTTCTTCCTAGAAGTTTGAGTGTTTGTGCGAATTCAATGGCAAGGCTCCTTCTCCCAAACTCAGAAATATTTTGCTGTATTTGGAATTTAAAATTCCAACTTGCAAGGCACAAAGAAAGTTCTTTTCTGAAAATGAGGCCTTATTTTAATTTTAAAAAGTAGTAAATAAAATTCTCAACCAAAAAGAGAGATTTTCTATACTGATGGTAATGAGTGTCTGAGTTTAAACAGGATTTCTGGGTTTTTTTAAAATATACTTTATTAGTAATAGACTATTTCTCAAATATTACTTTTGACTAAATAATTTCTTTCAAGCAAGATGACAGCACCCTGTGGCTGATGAAAACATTTTCAAGTGCAAAGTGTACAGATCAGAAAGAAAAATATTTACTTTTCATGAAGGCATGATGGCAAGGAAAAATTCTGAAGATATTTTAAGCTGCTGCTTGGAAACTATGGTCAAGGGATTAATTCCTGCAATTTTTACACCCCATGTATGAAATCACGCTTGCCCTTCTCTGAGCACTTACTGAGGAGGCACTTCAGAAACAGAGCGTTCATCCTCATGGGGAAAATCCTAAGGCATAATCTTAGATGGTTGAGTGACAAATGATTTTCAATACTGCAAGAATTAGCAGGAGACCTTAGCCTGTTTCCACTTCTTCCCATCTGGTGGATAACCCTGGCTGTATTACATTGGTACACTGGGTCTCACTTTCTTCATTTTTAAGCAGGAAAGGGAAATGTGCTTTAGAGATAAGGATGTGATCATTATACAAGGAATAAATAAGGCTATTTTTTAAAATCACAAGTATAGGACATAGTCATTGCACTATAGTGCTGAAAGCTTCACAGCTCTCAACACTGGCTAAATACTTCTATTTTTTTCTGTTTTCTTTATTGCGTGTTTCAAATCATGGAAGAAAACTTAACCTTCCAAGAAGAACTGGACAGAAATAGTAAAAAGAAGTAAACACAATAAGTGTAATTAACGAAAATTATTTAAACATGTTGTGTGGGAAAGGGAATAGATAACAGACTTCTCATTTTAGAATGAGAAGTCATTTTGTCTTACAGAGTTGGAGGAGAATGAAACATACTTTGTTTGAGAAATAACTTTTAACTGCAGCATGGAAAAATATCTATGGTGATAAAAATATGTAGAAGAACTTTTTATAATAAGAATTAGAAAAAAGTGCAATCAGGAATAAACCAATTAGCATAGTAGTTAGGCTGAATATGCTTTAGCCTAGCAAGATTCAAGAAGAGAACGCTAAATAGGAGGTCAAAGAGCTACTTTAATAGACACAGCAGTATTATGTAGCATGTCATAGAATCACAGACTGGTTTTGTTTGAAGACAATCTAAGGATCATGTCTTTCAAAGCCCCATACAACCTGGTCTTGGACGCTTCCAGGGGTGGACACATCCACATCCACAGCTTCTCTGGGCAACCTGCGTGTTGTCCATATATGAAGTTATACCACTTGTCTGACTCTTCTCTCCATCTGTGTTACTTAAGCCTTAGAGTCATAAAGGAAATATCAGGGATATTGAACTTATGTTGTGAGTTACAGGTGTGATATTGCTGTGCATGTTAACTATATCCAGCCTTTGAAGTCAAGGTGTTTGCACATGTGCATACTTAGCTGCCTGGCTGTAGACCTGTGTGGTTTTCTCAAAGCAGTGTGGAGTTGCACAGTCCCACATGGTACTAGGACTTCTTTGTACTTTACTCTGTGTAAGCTCACAGGAAGGCATGGTCTTTGTCCCAGAGCATTTTAATGTCTACCTAGAAACAATGGCATGAAACAAAAGGAGGGAAGCAGAGAGGCAAAGGGACAATGAGGTCTCAAAGTTACGTGAGTCAACTCCACATACAATGGAATTGACCTGAATCCTCTGAAAGGCTCCTGGGGTAAATAGTTTTGCTGTCCTGGTATGTGTCCGGGCAGCTGGTGCTTTTTCACAGCTTTGATGGTCTGTCTATTCAGTTTCATTCTGATGTGGAGGATGTTGTTTGCATTGTAAGAGAAGAAGGCATGGTTTCGAGGAGGGAAGCAGGACTTCCACATTTACATGCCAATGAAATGAGTTTGGGAAATGAAATAAAACCTAGGACATACAGTGTTATTTACTGCATGTCTGAGAACTATAACAGGAACTGATATTGGAGTTATCTGTCCTTCTGGACTTCTATGCTTTTACAGTCCCAGCAGGTTCAGGGGGGTACGTGGGTGGGGGCTATGGAGAGGATCTTCCAATGATTTAATGCGTATTCCTTGAGAAATTAATAAAATTTAATTGCAGATGACAGTCAGTATAATTTATGTGTGCCATCTGTCTTACATACAAACATACTTGTGTGAAAAAATGCTAGTTCCCAAAATACCTGTGTGAATAAAAATATTTGCACATGAGTATTTCTGGAGAAATGGTTGCAAAGATGCACAAGCCTGCTGGAAGTAAACACCTGTCCAGAAACAGAGAAACCATTCATGACTGTTGAACAAACTTGCAGAGCTCTGATGAGTAAATAAATTGTAGCAGTCTCATGCTCAAAGCTCTTCGTTAAAATTGTTAGGCTCTAGGATATAGAAAAAGTACACACCTTGCACCATAATCAGATTTTCCCGTACCAAATTATAGCAAAGAGAAATCAAACTAATTGACATTCTTTTTCATATCAAACCTGAAGGTGTGCATTGCAAATGTTTAGAAAGCACTTCATGAAAGAAGGTGATACAAAAGGTAGGTCACTGGTCTGGTACCCACAACAGCTGGCAAGAGCCCTTGCTTTGGCACAGAGTACCAGTGGGGTCCTGGGTGCAAACCTTGGCCTCCTCTTCCCTCTACTTGCTGCCTTGAGTGCCTGTAGTGCCTTTCTGCCTGTGAGTGCGGCCATGGGAACACACTAAGCACTGCAGGGCACTTCTGAAATGGTGGAGGAAGCAACACATAGTCGCAAAAAGTTTATGTAATACACACCGTTCCCTGTTGTTTTTGCAGGAGAAAAATATTCCTACCTGCCTAGCACAGATTCAGCTAAGTTCCTACAGATATTGCATCTGAGCTTTTCAGAGCAAAAAATCTATAGGTAGCTCATCTGCTCTTTCTCCCTGTGAGCACTGCCAGCTGAATTCTCAGTGCTTCTGTCTCCTCTCTTACTAAGGGTGCTATTTATAGCCCCTCTGGCTACATTCCACCTGAAGGTCAGATTGTTTACAGGGAGTGAGGATATATTGTGTTTTTTAAATAGAGAACACATATTTTGATTCATTAAAAAGAACACCAACTCTTTTCCCTGCACAAGATAATGGACAGACCTTACTCCTTACTTACAACAAAGACCTGGCTGCAAATCCAAAGCATTCCAGAGAGCAGAGATGGATGAAAAATTGGGAAAGTTCAGTAAGGGTTTTCACATGCATGCAGGAAAGTAAAGAACAACCAACTAATAAACACAAATAAATACAGATGAATGCAATGACATTTCTGTCCATTGAATGCTTTACCCTGTTTTATATTTGTTTTTCCTGCAGTGATCCCTGCTCTACTACTAAACAGCATATGAAGATTCATACTTTCTGGCACACTTTCATACTCTGCAGGCATGCTATGGCTCCCATTATTTATTTTCCAGCCATTGAATTCTTTACTATTTCCTTCATTGGAAGCAGGACTGGCTCAAAAGTTTTTGGGCTCCACTAACCCTAACAGAAAAGGAAAATGGCAGATACTGCATAAAAGATGTTGTTTTAGATATATTATGTATTGTATCTATTTTTTTCTCCAAGTTCCACATGTAATACAGAAGCACTTCATGTCCTGGTGAAACAAACAAGTCCCTGAATATGACATATTATGGTTCTCACCTTTCTTCACTTCTTTTTAGTTCTTCATCCTCCCCTTGTCTCAATATAACAAGGAGGGAAATGTCACAAAGATAAGAACTGGTGTCTCCATTTGAATGCTTAAAAACATAAATAATGAAATGAGCCATTCTAGTACTTTTATAGACCAGTCCTTTGCAGCATAAAACCACATGGAACAGGCAGAAACTTACACGTGGACCCAGGTGATTCACATCACTCAGCAGAGAGAGCTATTTTTGGCAATTAGGGAATTAGGTGTCCTGAGAAAGAAATCTTATCCAGTGTATGGTAAAAGAGGACAGTGTATGGCCAGTGATCTGATTATAGGCTCAGGCTTAATTGGAAAAATAAGGTCTTCAGCCTCTCCTCCCCTGCTAATTCCAGCCACTGCCATGTCATATGTGGTTGCAGCAGTATGCCCTGCCCCTGAGATGAAACCTTTCAACAGACCTTTAAATCTGATCTCCTCCTTCCATTACTGAGACTACAGCAAAGTTAAGAGCCTAAGGAACAGGAAGAAAATTTTTTAAAAAATTGTTTAAATTTAAGTGATTTGAAGGGGCTATTTCATACCTATCACCCTGTGAAAGCATCCAGGGAATGGGGGTTGGAGCAGGTACTGCCTGGCTGAGGTCTGTCCAAGCACATGACAATGGTGGCAACTCCCTCCAGTACATGAAGGGAGCATGAAAGCCTTCCAGTACCTGAAGGAAACCTACAAGAAAGATGAAGACAGGCTTTTTTAAGGGCATGTAGTGGCAGGACAATGGTGAGCTGCTTTAAACTGAAACAAAGTAGGTTTAGATTGGATATAAGGAAGAAATTTTTACTGTGCCAGTGGTTAGGCATGGGGACAAGTTGCTCTGAGAAGCTGTGGATGCCCCATCCCTGGAAGAATTCAAGGCCAGGTTGGATGGGGCTCTGAGCAACATGGTCTAGTGTAAAGTGCCCCTGCCCATGGCAGAGGTGTTGGAACTGGATGGTCTTTAAGGTTCCTTTCACCCCAAACCGTTCTATGATTCTATGCAAAGAGAAGATGCAAACTCCACAGCTGAATTTGTTAACGTGCTGTGGGCAGCTGGGAGACTCTCATGACTCAAGTCAGGTAATGAACTCTGTGGCCCAGGACTTAAGGTTGGATGGTGCTTCTTAAAAAACTGCCTGATGTAACAGAAAACCATGATTTTCAAAGAATCATCTTTTCAAAGGATCATATTATTTCAGACTAAAAGAAACTGGAAGCTGCAGGTGGACAACAAGTTCAAGAAGTCATTAAACTGCGGTCTGCCCAACAACTCTGTTCACAGATGCGTCTTCAACACAGCACAAGCATCTCTTCTGCCAGCACGGTTTGAAGCACAGAAGAACAGTATTGTTGTTATTATAGACTTGGTCAATAGAAAGAGCTGCCAGATGCCAAGGAAGTCCTGAGAAGAAGACTGTCTAGTTTGATGGCTGTTAGGGAGCTAAGGGTCATTATAAGGAATATATTGGGCTAGAAGAATTTTCAGCCTGAACCAATACGGCTTTTCCCCCTTCTTATGTTACATTCTTGTGTAACATTCTATGTTACTGCAGCACTGGATGACTCTATCTTATCATGTGTAAGGGTTCAGCTCAGCTCCACATACTTCCTATGTGAAATCATCAAGTTCCAGTATTTGCGCGCTGGAATCAGCTGAGGCTGATCTCACCTTCTACTTTTTATGTGTCCATCCTGGAGATCAATCGAAAACAGCCACCATACTATGATTATCTACTTAGCTACTTATTCAAGACAAAGCAAAGCTACCTACAGACTTGAACAACTTCAGGACCAGGGAGAGATCTGGACCCAGGTACAGTTCATGTTGCTGGATTCCTTTTGTGTGGCCAGGTTTTGATAAGAGTGGGGAGACTATAAGCGTGGCTTCTGTGAGAAGCTGACAGAAGCTTCCCCAGCATCCGACAGAGCCAATGCCAGCTGGGCACAGATTGGACCCACTACTGGCCAAGGCTAAGCACATCAGAGAAGATAATAACACCTCATTAACATATTGAAAAATTGACTTATTTAAGAAGGAAAACAATTATTGTGCAGATGTAATTGCACTCACAGAAGAGCAGAATGAAAATATGTGAGAGGAACAGCCCTGCAGACACCAAGGTCATTGCAGAAGCAGGGACAGGAGATGTTCCAGGCTCCAGAGCTGAGGTTCCCCTGCAGCCCGTGGTGCAGACCATGGTGAAGCAGCTGTGTCCCCGCAGCCCATGGAGATCCTTGGGGATGCAGAGATCCACCTGCAGCCCCTGGAGGAGACCACACTGGAGCAGGGAAAGGACTCCTCTCCCTAAGCAGCAGCAGGAACAATGTGTGATGAACTGGGCATAACCTCCACTCCCTGTCTCCCTGCAGCACTGCAGAGAGGAGGCAGCACCCAGAAAGGAGAGAGAGGTGGGGACAACGTGTTTCTTTAAGATTTGTTTTATATTTCATTATCCTGGTCTGATTTTTTATTGGTAGTAAATTCTAATAATTTTCCCACATCAAATCTAGTTTGCCCATGACAGTATTTGGTGAGTGATACCTCCATGTCCTACACTCCTGTGTCTTTTATTTTCTCTCCACTGTCCAGTTTTGGACAAGATTGACAGAGAATCTTTGGCAGGTACCTGGTATCCTGGTAATTATTGGTAAAGCCTTGATAATTATTTAAGATAATTTGTGCCAACCTTATTAACTTAATTAATGCCCAGGGCATTTGTGCATAGTTTTTATCAAATATTGCTTTATTGGTTGCTTTAAGCCAGTTGTGGTGATGGTAAAGTGCTGTGGATGGCAGCGCCAGCCTTCACACTGGCCAGGGGAAGCCAGAGGTTTTTGCTTGACATGGCCACAGCCAAATTTCAGCAGTTTTAAGAGACTTTGTAAAGTAGAGAAGTGAGAGAATTAGGGAAGGAAAACAGTTATTTTGCTGTTCGCTGTGTTTGGTTTTTTACTTTCTGTTGGACCGTGTCCATAGTGTGAGCCCCAAGCTCACAGCCTCTTGTGGGAGCCAAGTCCCAGGAAATCATGACATCGGTTTCAATGTGCTAAAGGATTTAGTTTGGGCTTTTTAACACCATCTCGTAGATTGAGCACATGGTTGCTGATTTCTGAGTCTCTGAGTGCATACATACAAGGAAGTGCATTCCCCTGTAGAGAAGTATGTTGTGGG
This sequence comes from Irena cyanogastra, assembly GCA_013397155.1. Classification (NCBI taxonomy): domain Eukaryota; kingdom Metazoa; phylum Chordata; class Aves; order Passeriformes; family Irenidae; genus Irena; species Irena cyanogastra. Next base: position 52,723 of record VWZV01005314.1, on the reverse strand, counting down.
GTAAACAAAAATTTTCCACAAAAATCTTTGTATGTTTTTAAACATCAGATGAGGTGCCTAACAAATTCTTTGCAGATAGGTCCTAGGCTGCTAGCAAAGCATTCAGTCATTACATAAAATTTGTGATACATTTTTAACAGGTGAAAACATCCTCTGTTCTGTAGATAAGTTTCTTGGCTCCACAAGATTACAAATACTTCAATATATTAACAAAGAGGGGGAAAAGACATAAAACTTCTTTATGATGTTTCACCAGAGCTCGTTTATGTTCCTTTTTTTATTAAATGCCAGGCTGGGAAGTTAAGGTGAGACAGGGTACTGGTGGCTTTGCAGGTGGAAAGAGCAGGACATACTTGCCTACAGAACGGGCTTGAGTTTTCTTTGCTGCTCTTTTCTTATGCTTATAAAGCTTGAGTATGTTAAAAGCTGAAAACTAGCAATGTAGATTTCCTAAATGCCTTTAGAAAACCAAGAACTCAGCCACTGCCAGGAGAAGCATGACTTCCTGAAACTGGACAGCATTGCTTGGGTTTCCTTTGAAGAAAAAAAAAAGGAGGAAAAAAAAGGAGAGCGAGCCAAATGCCTGAAATATGTAAGACAGAGCAATACAAGAGTTAAGGGGAAGCTACATAGGAAGCAAGGCAAAGCCCAAAATAAAGAGCAGGAATGGAAAACTAAAAATAACAAACAGGAAAGTGTGACACAGCTGCAAGGGCTCTGGTGCATTCTCCCCCAGCATTGTACCTTTTTTTTCAGGAACATACTTATAGTGTGTTTGGATTTCAATGGCATTCCAAACCATTATTTGTTCTTCAAAAATAGATGTTTCTCTTGTGAGGAAGAAAGATATTTTCAAGTAATGTTCATAGGATTTCAGTTGTTCCAGTTTATCAAAAAATGCTTTAGTTAGGCTCAGTGTTTGCAGAGCAGAAAAACTGCATCAATTATGTCATTTTATGAAAAATTAGTCTGTCTCCTTAGAATAGTGAAGACAAGCTCATGCATAATTGACTGTTGCCCTTCATTTCAATTGAGTTTTTACTTGATAGCTTTCAAAAGTAGGAAGGGAGTGAGCACATGAATCTGAGGTGCAACCACTTTGGAAGCGTAGTGAATGGAAGAGGATCAGGGAGGATTAGGAGCACCATGTACCAATAAAGTTAAGGAAATCTCTGTCATTTTCTTCATCCAAACACAAGTTTGTTTGTTTACACAGAGCATTCTGTGGGACCAGGAAGGCAGCTCAGGTGACATGGGGCTGCCAAGACTGTGGCTGGATCCCCGCTGGCGCCTGCAGAAAAGCCAGGCTCTCCAGGCATGGTTGCCGCACAACCACCCAGCCATGACCGAGGTACTCAGCACATGTACAGGGGTCACTGGCAGCTGCTGCAAAGGCGAGGGGAAGGAACACTTCAGCATTTGCATGTCTTGCTATTTTAACACCTATTTGATTGTTAAGCTTACCCATCCTGAAATATTTAAGCCAAGTAGTTGAGTTGTGCATGGTCTCTGGCCACCTAGAAGATAGATGGTACCGGTTTTGGAAGAGAAAAAAAAGCCTGAACACACCTGTTTGTCAGCTGCAGTTTCCTTGAACAGTCACAAACCCTAGTGAATACCACAATAAGATGGTCCAAAGTGAAGATCATGGTGTTTGTGAGGTTATCTGTCCAATTTGTGAAATTCCTATTTTTGGCAAACACAACAAGAACAGGAAATATTTACCAATTTTGCAGGTGTCAGGAAATATTTTCAAAGTGCTGCTGTGACCTGACATTCCATTTAAATAGATAGCAAGCATGTACGGAGGTGATAATACATATATTTTAATTAAAAATATATACTTTGATGTGTTTGCTCCAATATCTGTGTCTGAGCAGGTTAGAGTGGCAAATTCATATTGTTAATCACATTATAGTGATTAGGCAGTGATAAATACAGGTGTGAATGCTTGATATCATGAAATCATACATTAGAGTGCATTAAAGATGTTTCTTACAGTAAATGTTGATAAGGCTGTTTTTCATTAGAAGTTTATCTACACTGGAAATATATTTCTTATCTATTATTTGAATTGTGGGTGAAATACTTCTGAATATATTTCAGGCTGCTCCATTCTGTGTATTTCAGACACTGCTCTAAAACATTTGATTATATATTGTTTGAGCTGTAATGGTGTCCGCAATATCCTATAATACAGACTGTAATACAAACTGCATTAAAGCACGGTTCTTATCAGTGTCATCACACATTAGATTAAAAAATGAGAGTAATTGCATATATTACATAGCTTACAGTTCAGTAGCTGAGAAAGTAAGAGCTACCTTTCAGAGATGAGGTCTATTTGCCAAATATGTTCATACTGTAAACAATATATGACCCCACTAAAAACAAATTAAATACTAGATGACAGGACCACATTCTGTGATGAACCATTTCACAGCTTTTACTTCAGGAAAAGCGGTGGGTTTGGCAGTGTCAGGTTAAGAGTTGGACTCAAACAATCTTAAAGGTCTTTTCCAACCTAAATAATTCTACTATTCTATGGCTCTATGATCATTTCCATTATTTCTTATCCTCATGTAGTCCCATTCTCACTGGTAGCAACAGATAAATGTTTCAATTAATAAAGGATAAAATAAAAGTATGAAATACTGTAATTTCATCCTGAAATCTATTATGTGTGCAATGAACTATCACTGAAGCAGCGGAAGAGATGCAAAACCATTTTATAAATTTGATGAAAAAGTGTAAAAATCAGCCAAAAATGTTTCCAAAGCATGTCTCTCCACCTCCTCCTTTTTCCTTACTTGCCAGTTGTGGATTTACAGGTTATTCTTGTATGATAAATGAAAGCGTATCATGGAGTTGCAAGCTCTGTTCCAGAGCTAAATAATCCCTGGCATGGTAATGTCCAGGCCAACATGAAAAGACAGCTTCCAAATCATTCCTGTACTGGGATTGGCCAAAGAGTGTTTGTTCCAAGCAGGCAGCTAGGACCCAGCCATCTTTTTTTGAAGATGAAGGTGACTGAAATGGTGTGGACACAAATCTTTCTGTATGTGGGACACCACCTATTTTCTGCAATCATGAACAGTCCCAGAAATTTGCTGAAATAGATGCAGATGTTGTGAAAGTGTTTCTGTGGATTTGAGAGCAAAAGCATACCTAATCTGCATGCACCATGGCTGTACCATCACCAGCAGGCTTACTCTGTCTTAATAGATAGACACATAGACACTGATGCTTTCAGTTCTTTTTTTTTTAATTGAACAATAATAATATTACACTCTTTAAAACCAACTGACTTATTAGATTTACATTCAAGAACTCGTAATGTCATTTATGACACTGTTGCAAAATATTAATAATGTATGCAGTATTTACTACATTCTTTAAATATTTGTGATCAGTCTGCTGGAAGACCATGGGTTTGATCCTGCTCTCACTGAAATCAAGAAAAAAATTACTTTTGATATCAGTAGATCAGAATCAACTCACTTGCTAGTAAATAGCCCAGGATAACACTGTTCCCCTTAGACTCTAACATTCAATGCAGGTTAAAATGCGATATTATGCTAGTTTGAGATTTATGGTTGTATGTCTCCAATTATCATGGCAAGAGAAGCTGCACTTTCATCCTGACATTTGGATGTCTGCTGTCATCATCCTCTTGTTCCAGATCAGCATGATTCATGCCTGCTTTCCCAGGTGAAAGCACCCTGTTTTCACACATGTTGACTTTGGATCTTCAAAGGCATTAGAGTTTCTGTTGTTCATAGTTTTAAAAGCATGCTTTCAGATCCTGAACTAAATGATCTGGCTGCTGTACTGTGTGTTCCTTCTTTCACTGCAGTCATTGTCAAAGCTCAGGCTGATTGCAAAGGAAATGTTAAAATCAAGTCACACTTCCAATGAGAGTGCTCTGCGTCACAAGGTCGTTCCTAAACTCATGGCATCCAGGCTCACTCTGACACAACAACGTCAATTTTCATTATCTGTGGATCTGGTTGTTTTCAGACATATCAGCAAGCCCTTCTCAGTGGTGATTTTTTGACTTATATACATATCAACCAGCTTAGACTGAATAAGGGACTGCCCATTCCTGCAGCACTCTAACACATGTAAGCTTTTCTCCTGGCTGAAATGGGACCACTTGCTCATGCAATTGAGAAACAAAGGACTGGGTACCAAAACACTGTAGTCTGAGGTTGCACTATCACTTGCTGAGGGTCCAAGACTTCCCTGGATCAAATAAACTCCCTATGAGTCACATCTGGGCCACAGCCAGCAGTGAAAATGGAAAGCATGAAGACCCTTTGCTGGCCTCTCACCACTCTTCCAGAAGAAATGCAGATATCGCCTTAATGACACCAACTAGCTGGTTTATAGAAACATATATATTTAAATAATGATAAGCAGCTTCTTTTTTTTTCAGATCCCCTTCTACAAATCGGTAGAATTTACCAATCTGCTGTTTCTCTGTACAAAATTTAACTTTAGAAATTCAACTAAATACAATATATGTCTGCAGTATCTTGCCTAAGTTATTCACAATGTATAAACTGAAATGCTGGATGTTTTCTCTCTGAGGAAAGGCATATTTGTCTCTGAGGAATTGTCACCAAACTTCCAGAAACTAGAAAGTTGTTAACAACTAATGTTGGTTTATTTAATTTATACTGTTGTGCTTTTGTTGTTATCATTGTTATTGAGCAGGGGTGTTCCTTCCATGTGAGGTGTTGTTTATATGTGTTTCTTTCACGATGATTCCACGTCAGTAGTACCACTCACCCAAACCATCCCCTTCTTTCAGGGAGAGCATTTCCAGCATCAGGTTGGCAAGAGTCAGCCTCTGGCACTATTTAAATCATCATGTTGGGTTTTCCTTATTACTATACATTCAAAAAGCCACAATACATTTCTCTCTTCAAATACATATCAAAACAAATATCAAAAGTCATATACACTGTACAGTCTATTTTTAAGTAAACATTTTTCTCATTAAAAATGGGTCACATTTGAGCTTCAGAGATTACATATTCATACGTTATATATCTACTTTGTTCTTAAAGTGTGTTGTTGCATATTCAATAATCTGTGAGAAATGCGTTCACTTGAAAGTCTTACAGGTATAAGTAAATATCAGCGAGGATTTAGCCATTTCATTACCGGAGAGCTAATTACTTTCTCTTTAACGAATTCCTCTTTTACGGAATTTCCATCCCCTGATGCCATGTCATTCTCTGAAAAAAAAACCACAAAAATAAAGGTGGATTTCATGAACGTGAGAGCTTTGAAGTATTATCTTGCAGCAATATCCCTTGTTTTAAGAATACTTTGGACATATTTGCAGAAAATTCAGTAAATTACCTCCAATTACCTAGGTGAAAAATTTCTACCAAATTAAGACATAAGTCATATCTGTTTTCTAATAGTTTAAGCATAAGGCTGATGAGTTGACTTCAGTTTCCAGTTCTGACCGTAACACTCACTCTGATGTAACACAGGACCAAGCAACACATCCTCAATAACTACAGCAGTAAATTAAACTCCTCTGCAGCTATTCTCTGAGTGAGGCCAGCTGGCATGGAATAGCCTGGTGTGTGCCACTAAACCCTCTTACTCTCCAAAAACAGGTAAAAGATACTCAGTTTCACTGGAAGCAGTCCCTGGCTGAGGCTGATTCCTGAGCTGTGACTGAGGTTGTTTGGCACAGCTAGCTGGCCTGGGACACAGAGTGCTGTCTGCTGCCCTACTCTTTGACCTTGAAAGAGGTAAAATTGCAATGTACAGGACCTCTGACACCTTTAAGTGTGCTAGGCATGTGTAGGCATAGTGGTCTTTATAAAACATATGGGTCAGAAACTTGCCTGTTTAAAACACAGAAGCATTTACAGCTGTTTTAATTCACTGGAGATCACTCAGATGCTATTGTTACTTCTGAAGACCATTTTTAAGTGAAACTCTCTGTGACCACCTCATTGAGTACTACTCGTAGTGTACCTGATCTGCTAATAGTGACAAACCTCTGAGGACACAGTTAATTGGGAAACTTTTGCAAGGGTAAAAAACACTGGTTTTTTCCATGCAGTGGATATCTCACCCTGGCTGGGATAAGTGAAGCAGTTAAACATTGAGGCAGCAGAAAGTCTGGGACCAAAGGCAAGTGGAGAAGAGAAAAGGGGAGGATGAACTGATGCAAATAGGCTGTTTGGGAAGGTTTGGAATACAAGCTAGATATAGAAAAAAGCAAGCACCCTTATTATTTTGACAGCCTCAGTAATAATTAGAAGAAGGAAAGACAAAAGAGCACAGTCATGTAGAAAAATATGAAAATATCAGGGCTGATCGATCTTGTAAGAGGTTTTTTTTGAGATTATTTTAAATGTGATATAAGCTGCAGGAGTTTGATTCAATCTAACTTTCTCTAAGTAGAGAAATGGAGAAAGATGAATCTTGTATTAAGACAGCAAATTCTATACAGCTTAATATAACAGAAGAAAATTTAAAATTGCACACAAACTGCAGTTGGAGAAGAAATGAAATCCAAAGACCTTTAGGTGAAACCCTATAAAAGATCCCAGTAGATCTAGAATTAAATCTCTGCATTTTTTTCTTTTTTTTCTTTTCTTTTTTTTTTTTTACTTCAACACATTTGTATTTATTTGGTTTGTATATTTAGAGTAAACATCATTCAGTCGAACATACCTCAGTATCATCAGGTGGGAAAAAAAGAGAATATTTTTCATCCCACCTCGAAAAACTTCAGTGGTCCTTCCTTGGTGCATCAAAAGCAGTCCAGCTTGTCACACTACTTTTTTGTTGTTGTTGTGGGTTTTGTTTTGGTTTTTGGGGGTTTTTTTTGTTTGTTTGTTTGGGTTTTTTGGGGGTTTTGTTGTTGTTGTTTGGTTTTGTGGGGGTTTTTTGATGGTTTTTGTTTGGTTTTTTTTTTAGTTCTGGACAGATCTATTACAAGCTTCAGACATAAATGTAAAGGAAATAATTTGTGACAAATGACTACAATAAAAGATTTAATAAACTCATTCACTGACAACTGAAAATATATAAAGCTCTGTCCTCACGGGTCAAAAAACCCCGTTGTTTTTACTGATGTTATTAGCTAACACTAGTAAATGCGATGTAGTGAAATCCTGAACTGACTGATGATGTACACCCTAGCACAGTCTCCTACTGCAACAGGCTGTTGCACGTACTGCTAGCGCATGCAACAGTTGCAAAGTATTTCAAAATGTTTCTAGCATCTGTCACAGCTCACCTAATTCCTCGCCACATATTAAGGAGGCAGCCAATAAGAAAAATAAACCTACCTTGTGTTGTTAAGGGTTTGCACAGCTACACCGAAGTATCCACCACTCACACACAGAGGGTGGTAGATCATGTGCAAGGCATTTTCTGCTAAAATCAACTGTCTCACAGAGTCTTACCTGTGTGTGAAGATATTTTTCGTCGATTTGGAGGCTTTGAAGCAGAGAGTTGAAAAAACGGGAACTTCAAACACTTCCCTGTTACTCTGTCGCAGATGCCAGAGGGACAGTTGCAGGTTTTCCTGCATTCCATTCCATAGCTACCATAGGGACACTCTGGAAAAAAAACACAGCAAAGCAGTTCTCAGTGATCCAAGTCAGCTGCTGTCTTAATATCTGGTCTGCTTTGAAAGCGGAAAATCTTTGAGTGGAGGTCAGCTAGACCCTAGCTACAGGATTGCAGCATGCTGACTGCTTTTTTACAAGTATTTTCCAGTATTAACAAACCTTGACACACTTTACATACATAATTTTATTCCCTATAACTTATTTACAATGCGCTACTGGGAATCCTTCACTGAAACACTCTTGGATTTAAATGCACTCTCATACTAAATTGTTTCAGTTAAAGGCAATATGAATATACAGGTATACAATTACAGAAGATTTAGTTAAAGGACTAGCATTGAATTTAGAAAGGAAGATGACTCCAGAAGTTCCTCGAGTTCACTATGTGGTTCACTGTGATATTATCTGACTTTAACAAGCATTGAGATTTAGGGCTGCAATCTGATGCTGGTGCAAGGCTGCTGTGGCCTGGGCTAGCAGTCTGGGTGGAGGATGCAGCCTAACCCTGAGGAGCTATCCAGCAAACTTGCCCTCCACGTGAAGAGGCTGCTGGGGCCTGGGGAGTAGCCTCCCACCCAACAACTTGTCAAACAGCAAAGTTCTGCCTTCCTGTGGCAGACAGCTCACCTGCATGTCCAGCCTAAAGAGTGAACATGCCCTGAAGGGCTCTCTGTCACTAAGGCAACTCCATGGTTGTGCTGCATCTGGTCACATAATGCCCCAATTCAAACCTCACATCCCTGAGCAAGCTTGAGGAGGAGCACTACAAAGCAGTTGCTAGGATGGAAACAAATGTTTTCCAAAGAGAATTAAGTCAGATACAGGAGATTTGCCCTATCCTATAGCTGACACGTATCACACGCTGGGTCATATAACTTCCCAGGGCTTAAACTAGGGGCCACAGCCCTTGTCTTCCTCTGCCTTGCTGTTGAACAGGATACCTTCCCAAAACCTTTGCTAAAGAGATGGAGACTGGGAAAATCCATGTCTAACACATCCTTTCCAAACCCATAAACAGGTGATCGTTCCCAGGAGACGTTTGAGATACCCCAAGAGAAAGGCCTTTATGTTCAGACTATCCTTGCCAACCCAGTGTACATGGTCACCTTAAATGGCAAGGTCTGGAGAGTTTCAGATTTGCCTGCTAAGGGCAGATGAATGACTGTTCAAGGCTGGACCAAGGAACCATCTAGCCCAGGCTTCCACAAAACATTTAAGAAAGGTGACCATAGTAAGCCCAAATGGTACCTCTCTCCTCACTTTTTCTCTCCTTTTCAGGTGTCAGCTATGACACCTCCTGATCCAGACATAGCTTCTTTGCTTGTAACAACCCACAATAAAATTACCCTTTTCAGTTTGTCCTGTCTCCTCTTGAATGAATGCAAACTTTTAGCTTTGCCATACAGCCTAGACAATATGAAAATCAAGCTAGTGCATTGTAGTTGTAGTGTAGCCAACATTCTATAATTCTCTGTATCAAATGGATATGCAGATTTATTCTTATAAATGAAAAGTCCTAGAAGATCAACCAGTTCCCTGAGATGGACTGCACAGCGAGTCACTCCAGCATGGAGAATCTTACAAGGCCTTAACACACTCCTCTTCCCAAGAATGACACTCTTTGATCTGCTGCTTGTCCACATAAAACAAAAACAAAATCTCACCCAAGAAAAACTATTCTTGTGTGCATATCCTCCCTGGGAGACAATCAAAGAGCACACACTACATGGAGCATCAATCTGCCTGCTTCAGGTGCTCAGCTGGAGAGATGGGATGCAAAGCTGTGCACAGCAGCATAGAAACAAGTCTGAGCTCAAAGCACTTGGCTCTGTGTGGAATAATCCTGGCATTGATATGGCTCCTTAGATTTCATGAAACTGAGATCTGGGTAAATTTTTCTTTTAGAAAGTTTTTGTTTAACAGGATCCTGCTCCTGAATAAATTGCAGATAGCTCTCAGTGGTTTAATGGATGAAAGGGTGCCAAAAGGTATTTTTCTTCTGGTCATAATGACATTGCTATTGATAATAGTATGATGTGCTCTTCTAATAATAAAAGTATCCCAAAAAATAGTCCTAGAATACATACTGTCCATTTTAGAAATAAGTAATTGAAGAACAGAGAGTTTAGATCATTATTCCAGAACTTCAAAGTAAATTGGTAACAGGAAGCCAGAGAGAATTTAGCCATCCTGCATCTGTCAGTTATTACAAACATAGAAGTTATTAAAATGAATGAGTGACCTGGTATCATAGCTGCAAATGGATATATAAAAATAACAATATCTGGCCCCAGAGAGAGATGGCGCTATCTCAGAGCTGAGATGAAGGAAGAAAAAGAATTTAAAATTACATCTATAGTATTTAGTGGAAATAAATACAGGGGGAATAGAAGCTTTAAACACCAGTTTACAATTCTAAGTCAGGATATGGCTTTATTGAAATTAATGGAAGTTTTTCCACTGACTGATTAGGAAACAAACCCAAACATTTTACTTCACATTTTCTACAGAGCACTCAAGATTCAGTTATGGGGATTCAGATCTCAAGTCTCATAATATTTCTTTTTTCCCCTTCAAAGAGTGCTATTGCAAGGAAACTCCTGTGAGGAAAGCAAAAAGTACACACTAATTCAAAAGAAATGTTAAAGGAATTAGAGGCAGTATCTTCCACTGTGGTAATTTTTAATAAACTCAAGATCAGTCAATCATCTCAGTAAAATATTTTTCTGATTAGTGTATCAAACATATAATATTGATGTGTAAGTTCTACTCATTTGCAATAAAGTACTATTTTGGGTTTCACACACAACCCTGCACATGAGTTTATTTTAAATAAGGTAAATAAATGTGTGCTGTATGCGAATCAGCCTAAGTGATTTTTTCAGCATCAGGTCCTAAGTAATTACTTTAACTGAGTCTATTAATACTCCTGATATTTAACTGCCAAGATATTCCCACTTTTAAGGAAGTTATTCTAAGACTTATCTGTGTCTACTTACTGAAGTGGTACACAAACACAGCAGAATCCACTGCCTTCATGCTTTGCAAACTCTTTGTTTTAAATAGTTTATTTTTTTTTAAAAATAACCCTACTTCGTACAAACATAATACCTTGTCATCTTTTAAAGATTCCCTGTTTAAGTGGAGCAAGAAAAGCCCCTAAATGAAAAACGTGATTATAGCCTCTTACTAAAGAAATCAGCATGCAACGTACCTGGAATAAACTGAAAGCAGTGCCTGGCTACTCATCTCACAGTCGGCTTCTGTTCTGTAATTGCCATCCTTCAGGGAGGATAGTTTCTGTTTGGCCCCCCCTTACCACATCCCTAGGATGACTGAGCACCTCAGAAGCAGGACTAAACTAAACAGGACAAAGTCTCCAGGCAATCAGGCAGTGCTGCTTTCTCCATCTCCCAAACTCCAGACTAAACACCTGATCCGTGGGCAGGCAGCCGGCAGTGCCAGAGGGAGCATCATCCCCACGAGTGTGCAGCAGTGACAGGGACCCTCTGACAAGGTTGGACTTGCAGGATTAAAGTTTTTATAATATATAGAAAGCCACCCCCCAAATCAACAGAAAGAACAGGGTCTCTCAAGCCCCAGTCAAAAATCTCATCTCCAAGCACACCCTGTCTCACACACGTCCCCAGGTGAAAGCAATATCATCACATTAATAAACCTGCCCCAGTACATGTAATGCCCTCTAACGACAGCAGGTATTTTTTCCCTTTTTCCTTGGCTGAGGGATGAGCTGGGAAAATCCCATTTTAATCCTTTCAAGCAAGAGGCAAACTCTGCATGTATGTTGCTGTCAAATTGCCACAGTGGGTGCATACAAAGTGAATATCATTACCTTTGCAGATACCAAATTCATCACCAAAGTCATCCTCCTCAGTGTAAAACTGGCACTTCAGCCCAGGACCACACTTGACACCATCCATACCCGAGACAGTACGATAGCAAGTCTCCCCCAGAGCAGCTGCACACACTCTGCAGCAGCCACAGTCATCCAGCACTGTTCGCTTGCAGCGCGCAGTGCTTTTGCATGCGTTACTGTCACAGGGGTCGGGGCAATCTACTGCGTATTTCGCACTCCAAGCAGCTCCAGTATGCACGGGCACCAGGAGGAGTGTGAGGAACAGGAAGCCCTTCATGTCTTGCAGGGGTAAATGCTCCATCCCAGAGAGCAGGTCTCAGTGCTCAGCCTGCTGGCGCCTCTTGCCGAGGGAAGCAGCGGTACAGAATCCAAAGTGGTAGCTGCACACATCAGCCTACAAGTTTATGAGCTTTATAAAGTGTGTTGCCCACATGTTGCACCGTCGTCAGCTTCCTCAATCCGGCAGCGCTGCTCCTGCCAGCCTCCCTTGTTTCAGTTTATGAAATCCAGGATGAAGGTTGGATTAGCACTCTGCTGCCATCCAGGAATTGAAAAGCCTGAGCTGATGTAATCTGTTATGTTTAGTTAGTTGTTTTGCATGAGGACTAAAAATTCTCTCACATCCGTTTTAAATGCTCAAGGACGTCTGCCAAGAGAAAAAAAAAAAAAAAAGGTAAAAAAACAATCAGCCCCGAGGAGGTTGCATACCTTCCTGCAGGACAGGGATTGCTCTGACACTGGGCACACTGCTGACAGGAGAGCTCTGCCTTGCTATTACAGCTTATATGGCCAGAAGAAAATCACACTGAATCATCTTACTGCTGAAAGATTAATAGAATAAATCTTTGCCCTACTCTTTTAGGGGATGTGGATGATTATTTTGGGGAATTAAATGAGATAATTTAATAGCCAAGTTCAGATTTTTCAGTAGTTTTTTCTGCCTACATTGAAACAGTACTTTTTAGTCAGTATTTAAGTGGAGGTGAATTAAACACTTCACTCAACGATTACTGCTAGAACTAAAAACTGCTCAGAAAAAAAACATCATTTTGTGGGATCTTCCACAGGAAGTTCAGGAGAATTAGCAATGTGCTGTCCCAACTTCACAACCAAAGGGGAAATCCCCATCCATCATCAGCACTGTCTGCGCAATGTTAACATAGATCCAGGGGGCTGATTCTCCTCCACTTTTATTCTGAGAAACTCTGTTGGATGCCCTGATGTTGCTCTTCAATGAAATGGATGTAAATGAAGAGAAAACAAATCTCAGTTTCCCCTGTCTCCCTTCTTAGACTTTATTTATCCAGCCAGAGCCTTGACAAGAAACAGCAAACAAATGGAGTCTAGTGAAACTGATGAGCCACTGGAGAGACGAAAATTTCTACACTAAAAAAAACTAAAGGAAAGGAAAAAGGGAATAAAGCTAGCCATAAATAAACCTCTGAATACCAAAAGTTGTTGCCAGTGAAGTTAGTGGGAACCAAAGCAAACTGNGCCTACTACTTCTTTGACTTCTCAAAGTCAATGTTAAAAAAAGGCAAAAAATTAAAGAGTTAGGTAGAGGTCTCATATAAACCAAGGAAGTACTATTGGTAAGCATGAGCTGAGAGCAATTAGCTCAATTAGCAGTAGACAGCTTTATCTTCAAAATGCAAAGTAACTATCCTCTAAGAAGTCAGAGAAGTACTTCTAAGATGGAAATGAAAATTGCAGCCAAAACCAGAGGAGGAGCACAAGTTTAAGGTTATAGTGAGGAGATCAATCAGAAATTGATGTCTTACCATTGACTCCATCACAACTAAACTATTGCAAAAATTTGTTTATAAAAAAAAAACAATAGTATTTCTTCCATAGTTCTCAGGTCAGCAGAATAATGTAAACCACTGCCCATGTCTGCTGGCATAGAATGGGATAAAACTGACATTGGTTTATATTTATAGGTTAGGCTGTAACCTGTGGGGCTGAGGAGCCAATGTAAATTCCACTAGGCAGTCCTTCATTTGGGAGAGAGATGCTAAGTTTAATCAGCAAAGCAGAGAACACAGCTAAGGCCTCTAACCCTCTCAATAACTGGGCCAGATCTGCCCCTAAGGGTAAAATAGCCAAAAAAGAGCTTTGCACACTTGGTATATGAGGCTTCACAGGTCTGCAGCAGTAAGGAGCAGGAAAGCTCACCCTTATGTTAGTTCACACCTGCACTTCCAACTCATATCTGCTTGCTCATTCAGAGGAGATAACAGATGATGTGTAGTGTGCAGACCCATCCGCACGTATGCTTAGACATTTATGGTAGTAACTACCAGCTGGTAAAATCCTATTCTGTAAATACTTAAAGGAAATGCTCCTTGTCTGAAACACCAAACAAGATCTGAAAGGGCTACATTTCACATTTGGGTTTCTCACAGGAAAAATGTCCTAGAGAGATGATAAATAAAAAAATTACACACAGATGTGGTGAGGAAAAGAAATCGTAAAAGGAATCAGCACGCTCCCCTAGCAACTAGCCAATATTATTTGGAATAAGATGGAAACTGTATTCTATACTTGGGGCTAGAAGCCAAAGTAAATTATTACAATGGATTAAAAAAATACATGTAATGGAAGAAAACAATATGAACAGATAAAAATCTGGATTATACATGGGTATCATGGAGGAAATAAGAATACTATGATGTTCCACACTGTCCATTGATTAAATAGCAAAATAAATACAGTGTCACTCTCTTTGGTTTTAATGTTTCTCTGTTGTTTTACTTGTTGAATTGATTAAGCTTTCCTTTCCAGTGAAAAGTTTAATCCTGTAAAGCCCTGAACTAAGCTCTTCCATGAAAATTGACACAATGGGAATTAATGAAACTTCCCCAGATATCAACAGCAGAAAATTTGCCACCATTATTTAACTTGTGGTATAAATATATTTCAAAGGTGGAAGACCTTCTGGATCAAATCAGAGCTATTTTTTTTCCAAATTTATGCACAAATTGTCTTTTTGCCAGCTTACATCATAATTAGATCAGCATATATAATGTTTGGCACTCCTTCTAGGAGCAGAAAAGGTTTCAACCCTTGGGTTGCATTCTTTACAGGGAACCAACAATCTAATGTCAGTGAGTTGTGTTTCCAGCTGAATACTTCTGAGAACCATTTTCCTATTTCTTTTGTAAATAATCTATTTCTCAAGCAAAAGCATCTGTGGGACAGTCTTGAGGTTGCATTTATGCCCTCTGAAAAGTGTGACGCCACCTGTTAAAAATCCCCATGAAATGGCAAACTTCATGATACATAATTAGTCTGTGCTGGTATATGGGCACAGTCTCCTCACTAGGTTAATAAGCTTTGTTCGTTTTACTCTTTAGATAGAGAAATATTCACCTCCACTCTTCCAAACTTAAGCATGCTGGCCACTGTTGCTATCCAGTCTTTTGAATGTATGAAGTTGGGATAAGCAGGAAGCACTAATACCTCTTTAAACATAGAAAAATATTTAATGCATGACCCTTGTTGCTCATTTCTAAAAGACAGTCCTTAAACTAAAAATACGCTACCACACATTCCTGAACAAGCCAACCTTTTCCCAGGCTTCCTTTTCAAAAAGCCATAAGCACAATGCTATATGAGAAGCAAAAACTCAAAGGGAAACACCGAAAGGAAGCTGAGCTGCAAAGTCCAAAATGAAAAGCCAGAAATAGGAAGTAAGAGATAAGAATCAGGAAAGTGAGATAGCGGCAAGGACTCCCCTTTGTATGATTTCTTTTCTTGTATCTTTTCAATGAATTGCTAATTACTCTTTGTTTCAGCTGTAGCATAGCAACTCCACTCTGGTAAAAATAGATGCTTAGGGACATTTCCTACTTGCTGAAGGCAAGAGATGTTTACATGCTTTCTCCAGGCAGACTAGGTGTTCTGCAGAGAACTGGGTAGGCACAAACTGCAGGAGCTGCCATAGAAATGACTGGATATGCTGGGCTACCTGCAGAGAGCCTCAGGAATGACAGCCACAGCTTCTTCGGAGCGCAACAAAAATGTACTTGCACATGTGTCCGTGTGCAAATATGTGGCACGTTCAGCCTGGGAGCTGCTAGCCAAACCTGCTTCACATGATTTATGCTCTGAGTTTGCCATTGAAGTGGAGCTGGACCCTGTCAGGTCTGTGCTGCTTACTGAGCTCATGTGGCACAGTCCTGTTCTTCCATGGGCTCTGGTCATGGCTGGCTCTGATTGCAGAACCTCTGCCCTGTGCGGCCTCCTCACATAACAGGTATTCCCAGTGATTTTGCAATCATTGAAATAATCTGCATAGCAGAAATCTCTGGCTTTCTCTCAAGTCAGTTACAAATTAGGTGAAATAGTTCAGTACTTGGAGAAGGTGTTCAAGAGGCAAAAAAAGTCAGAGAGTGGTGTAAAAGTTCTACTACATGGCAGCAAGGGTCAATTTTTTCCACGGCAGGCAAGTCTGTGTTTGTCACACCCAATAAATACATAGTTGATTCAAATGGGAAAACATAATGAAAAAATGTGTTATGACTCTGTTATGCTGAAAACTTTTTTTAATACTTACAAGGCATCTACATTTTCAGAGGAAGGAAGGTGTTTCAGTGCCCGAGACTTCCAAGATCTATACCAGAGAATTTCAGAACAATACGAGAAAGTCACATACCTTTTCTATACTTCAGGAAATTTGCTTCTCTGAATACAATGACTGGTCACCCACAGCCCAAAACTCTGCCTTCACACACACACATCTTTTGTCAGGAGCTGTTTCTTTTGTGATACTTCTTGGTTCTAGAAATCTAAGTCACCTCAGATAAGTCATATGTACACCTAGGGAGAAATAAAGCCCATCTGTATAGAAAAACATCTTTTCAGGACTGATTTTCAAATACTCTGTTTCTTTATCAATAAAAAACCCCAAGGTGTGAATGATGGCTCTTTGCGTGTTTTGCTTAGAGGGTCAGGTGTCCATGTGGTAAACGGCTTTAATGCTGAGATAATGTGGCTATTTCATCCTGCACTGTTAGATACAGTTAGCTGGTGTAGAAACACACGCTCATTTCTCTACTGTCATGAAGCTTCTGCTCTCAGTAGTTCTCTGCAGAACTAGAATAAAATATATTAGATTTGAAAAAGCATTTTCATCAGTTTTTTCTGGACATAAACTATAATACAACAGTCAGTAAAATTACAAATACTGTATGGATTTTATCTTTTCTCTATGCAATCCAAATGGTAATTATAGTCTGATTCTACCAGTCCCTGATAAGCAAATTCCCATTGAACAACTTTTTTCTTGGTACCTGTGCAGAATCTGAAAGTGCACTGTTTGGTTTTCCAGTTCCTAGGTATAGATATTAGAATATTAGAATCAGGTATTTTAGGATTGGTGGGACGTATACTTTTGCTTGCAATTCAAGTTGATTTTGATGCCTGTTTTTAAGATAAAAAAATTTATAACTCAATAGACGCTTAAGGGAATAGGATCATATCTTAAGTATTAATGTGATTTCTACTTTTCTGTACTAAAACATGTATTTTGAAACTTTGTTGTAGTTAAGTAGTGCTATTGTCTTGCAACATTTCTGCAAAATGTTTTAGCCATGCTTTATATATAGTTTAGACTTGACTAAGTAGCTATTTCCTGTAATGAATGACAAACCTATTAAAAGCTTGTTCTCTTCTTGTGCTCCATGTGCTGCTAACAAGCAAATCTGTAGTCATATGTGTGAAATGTTGAGCTGTTTAAGTAAGGGTTAGGTGTTTTCATGAACTAATGCTTCCATGTATTCTTTGCAATATAGCCAGGATGATTTCCATTGGCAGAAAAAAAAGTAAATTTGAAGTAATTGACTTAGATAAGCAAGTATATCAAATTCATATCAATCATCATTTTTCTTCTAGAAGAAATCTCTCCCTTTCATAAGTACTCATCTTTGAAATATTTAGAAGTTTTTCAGAATAATTAGGTGATCCCAGAAAGGCCAGAGGAGAGTTTCTGCGTTTCCTAAATAACACAGCTTCAGAGAAGAGCCAGAGAAGGTCTGAAAGGAGTAAGAACACCAATGGGAACTTTTTTCAGATTTTTTTTCCAATGTTACACACACTTTCTTTCCTTGGGATGAGTGGCTGTTTTATTCTTACTTCTCTCTGCCACGCAATCTTTTGTAGGCTTAGCCTTAGTCCTCATTATACTGTTTTTCTCTTTTATTACACTGTACTTTCTCTCTGATCTATGTGCAAGTTAACTTACGCCACACACAAAAAATGCCCCAAAAATAAGAGCTCAGCACACTATATTCCTTTATTCCATCTTTATTGCTTTCTCTCATTCACAGTTCTCGCACTCCATCCGTCTTGTCCATCCCAGCTGAAGCCTCTGAGACTTTGGATTAACTGGAGCAAAGCCTTGTTAAAGGGGACTTTTGGCAGCTGGTCTCCAGGCATTTCTGTGCTGTATGAATTGGCATCTTCTTCAGTGAACAGGTTTGGAAAGAAACTGAATTAATATCTTCGCTTCCACGGAAAGAGACACCAGTCAGGGTCTCCAAGAAGAATGCAGTTGGAGGAACCTAACACAGGACCATTTGTTCCCCGAGTGTGGCAAAAGGATTTTCACACTCATGCTTCCTACATCCTTTTTCCTTTGTTCCATAAATCATATTTCTCTCTTTGCAAATATAATTTTTTTTCTTTCCCTAGAGCACACATATTTTGGGTGAATGCTGACCCCAATGACATAAGTGGTGTGTCATTCATTTCAGCAGGGTCAGGATTTCACATGATGCTTTCAATGTTTTATGACCTCTGCTGTGTGTTTTTTACTCAAAATATGGAAAGGAAAGCTCTAATCAGAAAGCAGTGAGGAGTAACACATGCATATTGCCTGTGAGAAATTTGGTCTCATTAAGGAACAAAACTGCTAGAAAATAAAATTATAAGCTATAAACCTTCAAAGAGCCTAATCACTTCCAAATCTTGGCTTGTATTTCATTATTTTCAGCTTTCTTAATATCTTGACAAAAGAGGTGTAATAATTAGCAATATTACAAGTGCAGAACACAACCTTGCATTTTTACTCAGAAATGTAATAATTTATATGCACTTATATACACTCAGCATATATGAGAGAATAAAATATAATGCACAAGTAGTCTTTTTTTTAAATTTTATTAATTGATCAACCTTAGTTATTTGATCAAAACTTAATGGTAATTTTCAGTAATTCAACCCAGAGGATTTATTCTTTAAGAAAACTACCTAGGGAAAAAAATATGAATGAAATATACAAAGCTGCAGCTATCTCTTTCCAAGTTGTGAATCTGACA
Organism: Irena cyanogastra; assembly: GCA_013397155.1. Taxonomy (NCBI): domain Eukaryota; kingdom Metazoa; phylum Chordata; class Aves; order Passeriformes; family Irenidae; genus Irena; species Irena cyanogastra. Next base: position 33,911 of record VWZV01005314.1, on the reverse strand, counting down.
GACTGAATATGTGATTTCTCCATAATGGCATATTATTCTTCAATTTTACTTTATCTTCTGAATTGTCATAGACTGAACATGAGTTATTTTGGATGTTTCCTTGACCATGATAGAACAAGCTTTTTAAGCCAGAAACATTTCTGAAATAGCTCACAACCAGATGCACTTTCTTAGATGATTTATTTAAAACCGGATAGCTGCTACTCAATCCTATGTTTTAGTTGCGCCCCACACTGTATTATGGATCCTCTTCCCTGTGCTATAATGTTTTGGACTAAGAATGCTGGCTGAGTGCTGGGTAGGTATCTCACCCAGACTATAAAGAAGCTGCAAAGCAAACAAAGAGGAAGATCAGCTGCAGATAGTTGTTGACAATAGGAAACAGCCCACAAAGCTGTGGTGCACAACATGTTCCCTCATGTGGATCTCATGAGGCCACTTGAGCCAGAACTGGGCAGAGTACCTTCAGTGCTGGCTATAGTCACTTTTTCTGTTTTATAAAACAATAAATGTTTGGTTCTTTCATTTATAAAGCATTGGATGTAAAAATAAAAAGTCCATTTTCAACAATCAGCATAAAGGGAAAGGGGATTTTTGTTTGTCTGTTTCCTAAGATAAATGCCTGAAACAGGACTTGGAAACCACTGACTGTACAGATGGAAACCCTTTCAAAGTCACTGGAAGTATTTGTCTAGGCAGACAGTTCCCAGGATGGCTAAGCTGCAAACAAGCATCATGAGGAGGGAAAAACCCAACCCAGCACTGCTGGTGGAATAACAAACCCTTCTGGAAACTGCTGTCCCAAGTATGAGTATCAAAATGGGTAACTGTTACTGTGACCCTGATTTCAGTAAGTGGGTGCAGGAAAAACAAGGGGAAGGAAAGAGGTCTGGAAGAAAAACAATTTAAATATCACTTTAGAATTTAATCTAGCTTTTGTGTTTTCTTACCACCAGCAGTGCTCTCACCTTGTTCAGGTACTCTCAATATTTCTGCTCAATAAGGCCAAGACCACTCAATAACATCATTGTTCATAAGACAGAATAATAGCCTGTTAGAAAGTAAGGTGGTTTTTAATAATTCAGGGCTCTAATATGCAGTCCCCATCAAATCTCACTCCCTGGCTGATTGTTGCTGCATCAGAGTCTCATTCCACAGGGCAAGTTAACTGCAGCCGCCCATTTCTACTCCTGGAGGAGCACAAACACCACTCCACTCCACTGTCAATGTGGTAGCTTCTGAAGTACCACGGTGCCCTGCTGTAAGTACCTTTTCAGCACCCTCATGTTCTCACCCACCTACATTTGATTATAGAGCCACACCAAGGAAACTAGTTTAGAACCCACCTAATATTGCAGAAAGAAAATGAGCAACATATTAGTATCAGTAGGTTTCTATTCTGTCTCTGTCTGTTCCATATCTTCAGTGATGCAGGTATAATTGCTGGCTCCACATTCTTCTTTTCATTATTATGTGAGTTGTACATAGGAATTTGTTGACAAGGTCTGGCCGGACTGTTTTGAAAGGCAGGGCCTCTCACAACCACCAGTGAAAGGGACAAGTGCAAGTTTTTCCACTGTTCTCCATCAGCACGCCCAAAGTTCTAAGAATAATTGTGAGCTCAGTGCAAATACTTGTTACTTAAACTCTGCTAAGACCAGTATCCAGACAGGACTGTGGCTTTTGGCAAGGGATGTGCATGCCCAAGATTTTAACCAGTGAAAGCCACATCACTGTCAATGTGGTCCATTGCCATTTGAGTATATCACATGTTTTGCATACATACTAGTCTCCAAAGTCCACCCTATTTTCATGCACCTACTTTCAAAGCATTTCTGCTTTTTTCTGGTATCAATTTTCTGGTATTCTTTCTGAGATGAAAGAATATCTGTTATAGTTTTGATTGTAACAGCTTGAGACAGACTGACCAGCACATCCTAATAGGTAACATCCTCTATGCTGTTTCAAGATAACAGCCATGTACCATTTTTCCATTTGGGTGAAAATCATAGAATCATTTGAATTGGAAAGGGCCTTAAACATCATCTGTTCCAACTGCCCTGCCGTGGACAGGGACACCTTCCAGTAGATCACATTGCTCAAAGCTCCGCCCAACCTGGCCTTGAATAATTCCAGGGACAGGGCAACCACAGTTTCTGGGCAACCAGCTTCAGATCCAGTGACTCTCCTCTGAGTAAAGAATTTCTTCCCAGCATCTCATGTAAACCTACTCTCTCTTAGTTTGAAGCCATTCTCCCTTGTCCTGTTACTACATGCTCTTGTAACAAGTTCCTTCCCATCTTTCCTGTAGGCTTCCTTCAGGTACTGGAAGGCAGCAATTAGGTGACCTCAAAGCTTTCTCTTCTCCAGGATGAATAATCCCAATTCTCTCAGTGTTTCTTCACAGGAGAAGTGCTCCATCCCTCTAATCATCTTTGTGGCTGTCCTCTGGACTTGTTAATTAATAGTTAATGAAATTCTCATAACTATTGCTTTTTAGTACATGAGTGATTAAGAGTGATTAAAGTAATCTTTGATTTTTTTATTTACTGATATTGCTTCTGTTCTAATTAATCCTATCTTGGTTTTCGATGTGGCTGCAGAAAGGCTTGTTTTTTATTGAAATAAAGGTGTTGTAAGAATGTGTTAATAGGGCAAAGTTTCTTGCTTTTTTAAAAAAACGTATTAATAATTCCTAAGAATAAGTCTCTGAAATCCTATTGTTTATATATTAAATCTAATATATGTCTTTGTAAGTAGCTAAGGTATGTAAGTTCCTATTATATTATAAGGGCTTTTTTTTTATAAAGGCTTTTTTGCTCATCTTTCTGTGGTTTCTTGCTTTGAAAAAACCTGTGCCACCTTGAATTTAATTGCGATTCAATTAAACCTACTTGTACTCTGTTAGACATTAATTATGAAATGCGTAAGTCAGTCCAAAAGGAGCTCATGCAGATGATTGTGCGGTTATAAGCACAGTGGGATAGAAGTGTCTGAACCAGCTGTCAGGTCAGTAATTAGATTAGGATAATTTTTTTTTAAATTAGCAATCTGTAATTAAAAGATACAGCAGACATATGAAAATGGCTTGCTGTATTTTGTCTGACTACAAGGAACTGATTCTTTTGGCAAGTATTCAAGAAAATTATCTTGAAAATCTGATGGTTTGTTTTGTTTTAATTGTGTTTTCTAAATGTTTCTTCCTGATTGCATTGCACAAAAGGAAGGTTACTTTTACAGCTTGCTAGATAGCAGGCAGTTCTGTAGTCAGAAGATAAAACTAAGACTTTGACTAGAAGCTGTGGCGGCAGTCCATGCTTCAAACATACCATCACAGTTTCAGGAAACAACAGTTGTTGACAATAGATAATGACACCCTCTGTACTGAGAAATAGAAGCTTGTTTAAAAAAAATAATTAACAAAAAATTGAACACGCAGTGCATTAGATGTACAGCCAAAACTAGTAAAAAACATCAGGCACTACTGCCCAGCACAAAAGCAGTTTGAACCTAAGGACTGAACCTGACTGGCATCTGCACCCCAGTGTGATGTGTATGAGCTGTCAATCCCCTCTCACGGACAGAGGCAAGGGCTGTGTGTCAGCACTGTGTGCTCTGCTCAGTGCCATGCATCAAGTCAGTGCCACTTGTCAGCTCTTTGCACAGCCTGGTTAGCCTTAGGGGCTGCTGTCTGTGCCCAGTCATGACTATGAGACAGCCAACAAGCAAGTCAGACCTCTCAGAAAATAATCCTCAAGAAATATTGCTTACCTGTGATACCTCAGTAAAAACAGATACAGAGGCAAAAGTGCGACAGAGAAGTCAGCTCTGCACAGACAAAGCTGAAACACGTGAGCACAGACAGGAGCATAGGCCTGGCTAAGGGCAGAAGGATTCCTGAGGCAGGATCTCTTAATCCACTCCCAAATTCCCAGTAAAGATAAAAATAGCACAGGAGAGCTGCTCTGGTAGAAGAAGCCAACGTTTAGGAACTGAGAGGAACTGCCCAAGAGGACACCTCACAGGCACCTAGAGATTGGTATTAAGGCGTGTTGGGTTTAAGAGACAAGACTAAATTTCTATCGCTGAGTCAAAGTGGAATTGCAAATACTGTGTTAGTATGTTTAGTAAACTCTGCCAAGAGCTGCTGAAAATTAACTCTTCTCAATCTCAATGGTAAAGAACATGTTTCCAGCTTAATTTTTTCAGGTTTTGTTGGTGTCTGTCATCACAAAACTGTGACAGACATGGAATACTGTCTGTGGCTTTCCTGTTTTGATCTCAGTTCTGCAAATCAGCCCAGCAGTGCTTTTAGCAGTGAATTACACCAGTGGTCCTCTCCTTTTCCTGGGCCTTTCTTCTGTCCATCTCCAGCTGCAGAAGCAGTTATACTTCCCCCATGTGTTTTCAGAGGTGCTAACAAAATCCAGAATTGTGGGACACTTTGCAGGACTCCTGCCACTCTCCCTGGCCCAAAGTGCCCCTCCTCACACAGAGAGGTGGGAGAGCAGGCACTCTCTCAATATCCAGGTATTTCAAAGCTAGCAAACACTTCCCTCCTATTACACGAGGAGAGAATAAAGCCTCAGGGTGGACAGAAATTGAGCCAAGGCTGCTGCTGGCTAACTGTTGCTGGGGTTACTGGCCCAGGGGGCTGAGGTGGGTTCTGGTAAATGGGCAGGGGGAGCCACAGGGGCTGGGCAAGGGCAGTCAGGCCTAGCAGTGACACCCTTCCACATGTTCCATCACTCATAAACAGAAACAGTATAATGTGAATGAAGTGATTGCAGGAGATCACACACAGGAATCCCAGTATCTGAACTGTAATGAACCTGTTGGGTTATGATTTCCACATTTTATCACTTACTCTTTTCCATCAGCGACAGAGGCAGTCACTGTTCACATGAGTGAGGGAGTGAAAGTCTTGCCTTTGCCAGGTTAAACACCAGTTGGTGGCCACTGGGCTGCACAGTGTGAAAAGTCTCCTGTCATTTACTTCACAAAGTTAAAAGGCATTAATTTGTGCTGCAACATCCTCTGAGACCTCCACCTGTAAAATGAGAACAATGGTACTTTATTCCTTCCACTTTTATATATATTTTGCTTTTTTCCCTCATTTTTTCCCAGTTTTCTCTGTATTCCAGTACTGAGCCAAATCCCACTGACATCTTCTAAGGTCTTCGTTCCCACAGCCTTGAAAAAGAACTGGGTCTAAGCCCCCACACACCACAGCAGCAGGTTTTATTGCGCTATGGACAACGATTGACCCAGTTTTGTGGTGTTTTGTCCAGTTTTGCCTAGTTGCTTCTTTCTTGCTTATATATCCTTTATGAGCTTGTTCTGCTCTGCTCAGAATTGTGACACATCTCCTGGTCAATAATCAATCAAATATTCTTCTGTCAGCCTCGTATAAACCCCAGGTGTGCTTGTATTGTCACATTCTTCTCCAAAAGAAACAGTCCCAGGGTACTGACCAGCACAGATTAATGCCCCACCTGAATCTCCCTGGAAGACAAATCAGAAGTAGCTGTCAGTGTGTCCATTTCTCACCAGAGCAGCATGCAGTGCCACTTGCAGTGCACAAGCATGTTTGGAAATGTAGCCTATAACCTCTTCCAGCCTATGAAATGCAGCAGTCAGCTTACATCTTTCATGGGAGTTGGGTGATGAACAAAGAGAGGTTCCTTTTCACAGCTGAGGGAGCCTTCGATGCAAATGCTGTGGAGCAGCAGAGTGCTATCATAATTCTATTTCAAAATATATTTTTTATTGTTGGTATAAATTGATTCTCACTTCTTTATCAATTGTCTCTTCAGGATTCAGCACAGAGAGCACCGAAAGCAAGATCCAAATGGCCCTTTTGGGTATACAGTTAATTCTGTACTATTCAGATGTTGACTTCTGGAAAGGATCAGATGATTGAGACAGCTGATAGCTCTACTTTTTCTCTCATAACTACAGGTGGTGTCTAAGGAGAGCACCATAGCTAGAGAAATATACCTGAAGTTAACAGATAATCCCAGGTTTAAATTTCCGTACTCTTAATCGTGATTGGTACATTGACCTAAACTATACAAAGTTTTAACATGTCTTTTTCACAGCAATAAAGTGTCTCACAAATGTGGTCAAAATCACTTAAAACATGATCAGCCTCTTAAGATGTCTAACACTGCTTTGTTTCCAGTGAAAAGGGAACCATTGTTAAATATATGTCCCCCCCTTTGTAACTTTGCTTCTCACCTCACAGGTATCGCTCAGATATAATTTACTTTTCCCTGTAGCATACAACATGTTGCTAGTTATTTTTGGATCACTGGCATAATGTTTGTCACAGCTTTTTCTATTGACAGTTTTAAGAGTAGCCTTCTGGAGATATTTCTTTAGCTTTCCTGGTGGTGTGTCTCCCCAGCCAGCCACCTGGCAGTGTGCCAGTTCAACATCTTCAAAAGAGTCAGGAAGAGGCAAAAGTTTGCAGATATTTATTCAGCTTGGCAGTATCATTCAGCTAAAAAGTGAAAAGAAAAAAAAAAGAAGGAAAAGCAAGGAAAAACTAGGTATCTTATGCAGAGAGAAAGGGGAGTATCATCTAGTTTCAATTATCATTTAGTCTCACTTTCCCAATACCCCCCTTAAAAATCACTTTTCACTGCTTAGGAACTGATCCTGAGCTTAATTGCCCCTTTGAAAATTCAAGACTTTCCATAATTGCAGTACAGCATTTTCCCATCTGTGGCAGAAGTAGTGAGTTCAAGCCCAGCTTTCCATTGGATACACTGGGAAATGTAAAACCTACATGGGAGTTAGGTTGTTGGATCTATGTCCTGTTCACAAACCTAACTTGCCACTAAACTTCAGTGTTAGAATCATATTCTGGTGCTTGACTGATAGAAAAGCCTCAAAGAGCAGTGCCATGTTCCCAGGAACAAAGATGAAAACAAAAGCTACAAGCAATTAGACACGAAAGCAGCAATGTAATTGAAGAAAAATCAGGTCTCAGTCTATTCAGGCTGCCAATTTTTGCTCTGAGATATTTTAAAGGGGCTGAATGATTCAGACTGTCTGTGTTTTATTGGCCTTTGCCTGACAGATCCATCTTTCAGCAGAGGTCAGTAAATGAAAACACAGCCGAACCCTGACATATATCCTCAGTGTGCTTGGTAAGGGCTCACTGCTACTGAACAGACATTTTCAGTCTTATTATCACTGCACAATGATTCATTTCACAGAGTGCTGTATGGTTCTCAGCTAAACGATTCTGGCTTTGTATCTCTCAAAAAAAATGCACTCCAACAAATCAAAAATTTATTTTTAAAAAAATCTTTGTAGTTGTTGTTGCCAGCGCTGCTGGAAAGTTCCAAAGACAGAAAGCTTATTCCAAGCCATTTAACACTCCATCACTGCAGAAGTGTAGAGATGGGAGGTAAGCTCTGGTACTAGTACTACCCCTGCTTCTGTCTCAAAGGATTTTAAGATACCCATATCATTCTGGAACAGAGTTGTGATTTTCAGCTCTAGAAATATTACTTCCTGGTGATACATTTTGGTTTTGTGTTCACAGACACCCTGGTGGTCCTGACAAGTGGCCACAGGAGAAGCCAGTGGGATGAGGCTAGTCTACATTGACAATGAAGGAGAAGTAGAATGCTTTCTAACATCCAGGGAAAGGAGCTCCTCAGAGACGAGCTGTGATCAGGTACTTGAGCCACAGACGGCTGTAAGCATTCCGGATACCGCAGAAAGGGATGTGGTCACCTTCCTCCCTGTGTCATTGCCTTGTCAAACTAGTGATGCCATCTAAAAGCTGAAAACCAGGTTACAGTCATAGAACAATAGAATCATAGAATGTTACAGTTGGAAGGGACCTTAAAGATCATCTAGTCCCAACCCCCCTGCTATGGGCAGGGGCACCTCCCTGCAAATTCAAATTCTTACAGCTCTGCTCCACTTTGGCATCAGATGATAATGTTGGCAAGGCTATTTTCCGTGTTTCATTCTGCAGTGCTCTCAGCCTCCCCACTTTGTGACCATTCTATGCCCTAGAGCTGAATCTGTATGTTCTGTATTATTCACACTTTTGCTTTACCTACTCACACCAGAACATTAAGTTTCATCTCCATTTTTACTTAGTCCAGCGCAAGATCTAACTCTGGGATAGAGATGTAAGCCAGACTCCATTGCATACATCCCTTCAGTATTGTCTTTGAAAAATTACTGAAGAATGTACTTTGTGGTTTGAAGGGGTTGCTGCAGTGAATGGATTAAAAAGAGAGTTTCAGAGTACAGAATGGGTTTGAAATATCATCTCTTCTCACAGAGCCAATGATCCTCTAATTTCATCTAGATTAATATAATCAAAAGTAGACTGTTCTGTGGTATTGTTAAGTTATCTAAACAATGTACTCTTCAATATCAAAGAGTAGCCAAAATGATCATCAGCAAAATTCCTTTCCTAAAAATACAGCAGTAATTAAAGGAGGAGCATTATGCCATTATCAAAGGGAGGCCGGTCAAACTGACAATGAGGCAAGGTTTCCACAATCCCAGATATCTGCTGTTCTTCTTCAGCAATGGATGTCTGATGAGCTACGAGAACAATTCTGTCTTCCAATTCATCTATTCTGTAACTTATAGAAAATATATAAAGAGAAAGTCACTGCAGGAACTGAGCAGCATCACTGAGGACAATCAAAAGACATGTAACACAATACCATTTCACTTTACAACAATGTGATTAAAACAGGTAGAGCAGGAAATCATTCATTTCGTGTTTTGACATGACCTTCTTCTTGCCTCTATAAAGTAATGTTTCTTTACTGCAAATATAGTTTAGTGAAATAATTGTATGATAACTGACGTCCAGAGATTTTCAGAGTTTGGAATTAATTTCATGAAAGACCCTCCTATCTTTATGAGGGGAGTTGCTTGCACAAGGACAGCTGCTACTGATGCCTTTCATTAATCTCTGAAAGGTCTCCTTTGGATTTATGACCTAATCCTGCAAAGGAATGAAACTTTGCGGACATCAACAGCACATCAGAGCACGCATCAATACTCAACAGTTACCCTGAGCATTATGGGTAAATGCTCTGCTAAAGTGAGTATCTTTAATGTCAGTAAGTTTTTTGTCCTTAATTTTCTAAACACAGGATTCGGCACATTAAGGTAGAAGGATGTGTGTTGCCTAACCCAAGACATCCCAGCAGTGAATATTAAAAAGAAGGGAGAATGCTAAGATTCGAAGAGTTATATGTTCACTTCCTGCTAATAAATATGATGGGTTAAGCAACCAATAAATTCTGCTATGTTCCAAGCTCTGTAAGTATCACCAGAAATGTTACTTATTAACATTTGGTTTTCTTCATTTTGCCCTGCTAAACTTAATGCAGCCCAATAATTTGACATTGCAGAACATATACCGCCGGTTTTCTGTGCTTCATTTTCAGAACATAATCTCACTATAAATAGGAAAATTTATTCAAGCCAGAACAAAGACGTTATCAATACAAACTACAAAAGAGCAATTTTCTTCATTCAAGATGCATGTCTCACTGAAAGACTTAATTCATTTATTTATATGTGAAGGTTTGTTTGTGAAAATAGCTGCAAAGGCAGTGCCGTAGTCCAAAAATTTCTCTTTTTATCTGAAAAGCACACTTCCTCAGAGAGGATGATATGTGTCTCCTAACTCCTTCTCTGTGACTCTAACATGTGGTTCACAGGCTACACAGAGATTCATGTTGCTAAATTCATGCTGTTTTGCCTAAGAAAAAAATTATTTCAGATATGATTAACACATGAGATGCATTAGTTAGGAAGTTTTACCTGCACTGCAATTGCAGCATGCTTAGAACAGGTGTTGGTGGGCTTTGTGTGAGCACTGTCTTACATCTTAGGAGAAGGAAACCAGACTGGTTCAGCTTGCCCCAGGGGCAAAGACTTAAAAGTCAGATCAAAACAATGTGCTGCTAGAAACCCAAATCAGTTACCAGAGCACATTCTCCACAGGATCAGAGACAGACAATACTCTTTCCACTGAACAGCTTACAAATCTGAATTTTTATAAATGTACCTGACTGGCTATCTCTGACATATTGACCAAAGGATTAGAGACTCCAGACCCCATTAAAAGGTCCCTCAATTCCAAAAAGGAAGCCTTGGTTTTGTTTTGTAAATTTGCAAAACAGAGAATGCTATAAATGAATATTTCTACCCTTACAACCAAATCTGATTCAGCTGAAAAATAGTGAAAGTCAAATTCACTTAGAAGTAGCTGTGTCCTCTGTTTCAGACTAACTCATAGAAGAAGGCTGGCCAACCTGCCCACACTGTGTTTAAGGAGGTCAAGTTTGCACAGGTTTATTGTAACTGGTTTCCTTTCAGTTGGTCAAAATAAGAAGGAAAAATTGCAGAACTAAAATACAATTCAGGAAACCTTTCAAGAAAAGTAGGACATTTTACTTCCTAATGTGAACAGTAGATGTCCCCCTTGCCTTGAGTCAGCTGTTCAGCAGACGGGCGTCTCTCCTGGGGAAGAGGTGCTTCTGCTCACATTTAACTTGTCGCAAAGACAAGATTCTGTGTCACAGTCATAAGTCACATTCTGGGTTTGTGAGCTCAGGTCACTCAAAATGAGAGGAATGGTGTCCACATCTAATTCAACTTCGTCTCTCAGGGTATTTTGAGGCTTAGTTGCAGGCACACACGTAAGATTTGTTTGAAATCCTTGGGATATATTCCCTTCTCTAAGACATTGCAGTTTCACATGCATAAAGAATTATTTCTGTCCTTTAACAGCACAGTATTTATGTTGTAACTTTGGCAGGATCTCACTAATGAAGGTAATTCTGCAATGCAGATCAGTAGTTTATAGCAACTAAAAACAATTACAAGTTCTAGGATCATCCTAGTGAGAGAATTGCAGCTTTTAACAATTTATTTTTAAAAATCAATACTCACCTTTCTTCACTTAAAGGGTTGCATACCATGCCTCACCTCAATGAAGAATTAAAATTGCCCCATTTTAAGATATTTATTCACAATGCACTGCTATCAAAACCTATTGTTTTTCCACAAGAGATCCTCCACAAAAAACACCTAAATTCTTGTCCCAGATAGCAGCCATACAAGGCCAGGAATGAGGATGCACTTCATGTCCTCCAACAATGTCCGTGCAGCCACCTGAAGTGCAACAGAAGTGCAATTATATCATGTGTTATCCAGAGGAACTGGGAATTTGGATATTTTTACTCTTAGGTGAGTATTTGCATCTTGTTAGTAGGGTAACAGCAATTAAAGAGAGCAGGAGGGCAGAAGAGCTTTCAGGTGTCATAGCTGCTGCTTTTTCTGACAGGAGCACTGTAAATTGCTATGCACTCATTTGTATTCAAATGTCCCCTACAGGAAATGGGTTTAAAAGATTTTATTAATAGCTGCCTCTCTTGAAATTTCCCTTTACATCATTAATATTGTGTTATTTTACTGCAAATTGATTCCTCTAGATTCTCTCTTACAGTTTCTTTAAAACCTGCCTGTTTCTTGAAACTCCTAATAAAACCCAAATAAAGCCCAACCCCTGAATAACACCTAGATGTCTCAGGGTATTCAGTGCACTTTTTGCTTTAAATGAGAAAAGAAAAAAAAAAAGAAAAAAAGTGAGAAGAATTAAACTGGCCCTCTTTAAGTGGTAGAAAAATATGGGAGAATGAATGCAAGGGCAACCTGAAAAAGCTTCAGAGAGCACCAGCGTGAAGGAATGATCAGGGAATGTAGAGTTCAAAAGTTGCTCCTAAACTGTGGATCAAGTAAACTCAGGACACATAAAGTACAAAAGTCACTCCTGTGGACCAAGGTACATCAGTAGCCAGCAATTGCTCCACAGAATTCCACTGCCTAGATAACATCTTCAGTTGAAAGACTGACAAATATTCGTATGTAAATTAACAAGAGCCATTGAGAACTGTCAAACGTTTGCTATTTTATAAGCTAAGGAGCATGGGACATAAAAGACAAGCCAAGACCAGCCACACATGTGTATGACAAAGCAATTTCTATTTAGTTGGAAATAATTTTGGGGGGTGCAGCTTTCAGGTACAGAAAACCCTAGACTCTGAAAGTGCCAAATGCAAAAAAAAAATCTAATCTGTGGTCACATGAAAAAAATAAATTGGTGAGAAAGACATTTCTGTATTGTAGACCTCTGTGTCTGCATGCATGTTTTGCATGCCTTGCTGGTAAACCACTACAAAAAAAAACCAGTCTGCCATTGGGTGAAGAAGTTACAAAACTTGCTACCATATTCATTATCTTTAGAAAGAATCTAAAATACAACTTCCCCAATATAATTAGCTCTCATTTTTATTCAAGAATTACAGAATGGCAGCTCTCAGTCTCAATCTCTTTGTTGAACAAGATTGTAACATAGAAATGTTTATTTCCATGCCACAGAATCTTATTAGTTAGAATCCAGTTTGAAAACATGCACACTGTGCAGCACAATTCATGTTTCAGAAGACTCTTCCAAAGCTCTTTTAAAAGAAAACGAATGACTATTAGAATTCATCAGCTCTTAAAACAGCCAGCTCCAATTCCTCCAAAGTCATTCTCCATTCTCCATCTAATCCGAGAATTATTTACCCACTGGAGATTATCCACAGGTAATCTCTGCAAAGAGAGTCCTAAAGGCATAATTATGTTTGTCCTTTGTGGCCTTGCCCTCCCAATAAAATAGCTGGATTGGAAAACAATGTAAGAGACAAAATAGGAAACAGATTCACGCTCTGGCCAAAAAGGAGAAGGTTTGTGTCACTGTTTACCATAGAATGAGGCGAAAGACTCCGAAATTCCAAAGAATCAGAAGGTGTTTATTTGAACAATCTATTCTTTTTTTATAGGGTCTTTCACTAACAGCTACTTGATTGGTTAAATGACACAACGCTTCTTTACCACCATTAGATGAGATAGAGAGAGCGTGTTTTGAAAACGCATGCAAGAAAATAACAAACTAAAGTGAAAAACAGCACCTGTTATTTTGAGAACAAGAGATGCTTACAAAACCTCTATCAATCTTTTCCTGAGAACATGAAATGCTTACAGAACTGCTCTCTTTGAACACAAACTGTTTTTCCTTGGGAAAATTCAGGCTTGGTGCTGGATCTCTCTAAGATTCACCAAATGTCAGCCCCATAGGTTTGTGTTCCAGAGCGTAGTATCTAATGCTGGGTTCTTTCTGCCAAGTACTAGAAACATCATAGAAGGAGTGCTGATTTGCTGCAAGGCTTTGAGGACTCCCTGAGTTTACCACATCTACTTGTATTTCTGTGCTACTACATTTTCCGCTCATATCACATAGCAAATAAATAGAAACAGGGACACTGAGTGAATAGCTGAGCCAGAAAAGACAACCAAGTACCATGAGGCACTAGAACTGGAGAAGAAAATATAATAGGTATGCCCCAGCATATATTCTGCCCTTTCCCCAGCAAGTCCTTGGGAATCTGTCTCCCAACCACGAAGGGATGTGTCCAGACACACTGGGGTGGGACTGGGGATGGGCTAACCCAAGGAGAAGACAGGGAAAATGAGGCAGCTCTGCCTTGCTATGCTCCCGGCAGCTGCCAGCTCTGCACCTGCCCTCCCTTCCCAGCCCAAGAAAACAGACCTTCAGCTGACCTGAGACTGACTGAACTCAGAACCAGTGAACCGGGAAGGTTTAGAGTTGCAGTTTAAATTGGTCTCCTGAACCGGTGTCCTAAAATCACATCTGATGCTCACCTGGTGAAGCACCAAAGAAAGCAGCATGAAGGAAAATGGAACACAGTCTCTCTGGAAGGAAAATGGTCAAAATGACAGAGAATAAGAAAAGGGATAAAAGACCTCAGCACAGTAATGCACTGAGCTGGAAGTGATCCACTGACCCATGGGCCTGAAGCTCAAAGGAAACCTCCCCAAAGGCAGAGGCTGGAAATAGAACTGTATTTGCACCTCGTTCTTTTACTCAGGCAGTGGCTTCTGTTGAGTGAGTGCCTCTGCTTTGTGAGTGCTGCATGGAGAAAGGATGGAGTGTTTTGCTTACAATACCTCACTCCTCTGGAAGACCAATTGAGTATGCAACAGAGGAGCTAATAAAAGAATGTGACTTGAGAAGGAAGCTTTGCTTTGAGGTTTCCCTATATACACCAATAAAATCTAAACTTCACCATAAATTAACTTATTGCCATAACCAAAGGAGCCCAGCCAAGTAATTGCACACCCTAAAATTTTATGTCAAATTTTCAGCCTCAACGATGTAAATTATAAGATTAAGAGAACTCTCTGACAAAGTATTTGGGTGCAAAATTGATGCTGGTTATGTGCATATCAATCTGATCTTTAATACGCATGACATCAGGGATTTTGTGGATTGTCACAGAGGTCATTCAGGAGCTTGCACAGAAAGTCATCAATTGATACTGAACAATAGTTTAGACTGCATATTTCTAATTCTAATTATCAATGTCAGAATTGGAGGGGATTTTTTAAGAGGCATGGATATGCTAGTACCGATGGACTTTCAGAAAAAAATGTCCCTAGAGGTATGATTTAGAAGTAAATAGAAATACAATTAGAAATTGAAAAAGAAGTCTAAACAGGTTATAGAAGATTAGGTTTTAGATAGAGGGCATAGATTTACTTGTATCTATTCACCTAGAAAACATCTAGGAACACTTGTGAAACCTTTATTCTGTGTCTTTCAAATAGATTTTCCTTGAAAACAGATAAGGCAAACATAGGATGATATATACCAAATCTCTTTTTACTGGCCATTGCACCTCACATAGGACCATCCAAGGATGAATCATTGTAGCACTACAAGTTTAAGCATGTTTGAGCATACGGGATTTTTGTTTACAAGTGTTCGTCTTGATCATGTCTCTGCATAGTCCAGATGGGAAACAGCTTCAACATGGCAAGAGTGCTAATTAAAATATCACAAAATCAGACTTTGTCAAGTAATTGTGACTGATAAAAGAAATACTTGTACCTATGGTACCAGGTGATATTGTGTTCAGGAGAACAGCGTAAAAAAGAACACCAGTGCTACAAAGTGATGATAATTACTGAGGATGTGCTAGTAATGTGGAGAAAAAGAAATGAAATCTTAGTGAGCTTTAGCAGTGCATGGAGCTGTCACCTTGTCACACAGGTGAATGTGTCTCAGCAAAGACACATCAGTGACAGAGAGCTCCACAGTCTCTAAAATTAGATCTACACCTGCCTTCTTCAGAAAAATTGCCAAGTTTTCCTCTGTCCTAGAAGGGAGAGCAACAGCAAATTTGAGCAAGGTCTTTTACAGGTGAAACTCACATGGTTCTGAACAAACTGATCTCAAGATATGATACAGTGAGAACCCAGAAGATTTCTGCAAGCTCTTCATTGTGGGCACCTTTCTGCAGGTTGCCTGTTGTGAGGCTCAAGACTTCAAGAAACCTTCCAGTCTGTGTGACAGTGACATTTCACTAGTTACAGAATATATAGGTTATAGAATAATTGATATTCCAAATGATTTCATATTGATGCAAGTTATTTTTATTATTTGGGTATATGTTTGCGAGAGAGAAATTGTGCCTTTACAGGGCTCTAGATAAGATTTATTCACAGAATCATAGAATATCCTGAGTTGAGAGAAGCATCACAAGGACCATTGAAGTCCAGCTCCTGGTTCTGCACAGGACACCCCAAGAATCACACCCTGTGCCTGAACATTGTCCAAATATGTCTTGAGCTCTGTCAGGCTGGTGCTGTGACCACTGCCCTGGGGAGCCTGTTCCAGTGCCCAACCACCCTGAGTTTTCAGGACTCCATTCAGTTGCCTTAAACTCATCATTTAGTCACATTAGAGATATTGTGGGCTTTCCAGACGCGGACACAGGGCTGGGAAATCTGACACAGCATCTTCAGAAGACTGATGTCTTTCTGCACCAGACCTAAAACACCTCAAGACACTTCAAATATCACTATACCTTAGCTATAGGCCATAAAACCACACTCAGTGCTTTATTAAAGCTCAGCCAGTGCAAAGCTAATGAGGTAGGATCAGATCCTGAAATGAGAATGCATCAGATTCCTTAAGGGTCTCCTGAGCAGAACAGATATTGCATTAACGGGGAATGGACTGCAATTCATGTCTGACCTGGAAGCCACCTGAGGTGTCTGGAATGAAACTATATAATTTCATGTGGACAACTGAATCAGCCTAAATTTATGTGAGCTGAGTCCCACTGTGTTTCACCTCTATACTCATGCATCAGCTCTCTGTAAATGCTACAGAGAGAACATAAAGTGGGGCAGAGCCTGTCTTCACACCACAGCAGATGACGCAAATTCGCAGTAACACTTCTGCTGTAAGGTACATCCTTGGGGAGGATTTCTGTCTTTGTCGTGGCCAAACACCCTTAAGAGGAGAAACAAAACCCACATCCTCTTCATTTGTGCATGTATATTGATAGATTGGTAGATAGAGGTGTGTTAAAGAGTGAATAAGGAGGAACATCAGACAGAAGTCATGGGTGCTTTCCTCCCTTGGTACACTGCCACTGCTCTCATTCTCCTGGTAATTCATGGAGGTAAGTATGCAATTTAGAACTTTTGAAGGTAAGTCCTGATGTACAGAATTCTAGTTAAGCCAACATGTATTAATGTAAAGGAAGTAGTCACAATTATCATTTGAATTCTTATCATTAGCTCCTCTCCCCTGTCTGCATGTGTTTGATCCTTCACACAAACAAAATAATTTCTGAATGGGTAGTCTTAAGTAAAGCTGCAAAGTCCAAGCTGTTTGGAGCAGTTCTGAGTAGAGAACATGATGATTATCTGATCTTTCTCCTCAGAGCCATACACATACCTTAACCACTTGATTTTCTCTTTTTCTGGAAAACAGATTCATGTAATGTGGCTTACACAATATAGTCCAGTTTCCATGCACAGTATTTATGATATGGCAGATTTGAGGCTGTTACTTGCAATGAAAGCTAAGAAATTAACCATATCAATAATCTTCAAGAAAAGAAATCTGTGCAAAAGCAACAAAATTTTGGTGGGGTTTTTGCCCAAGTTCACTGATCTCATTTCAGTATTATTGAAATGTAATGAAGTAATATTGCTAAGCGGTTTTAAAGTTCTACCCCACAGACCATCATTGTGACAAATGTGCATCCTTGTGTGTCTATATGCTTTCTATTTACAACAGCTGTGTTTTCTAAGAGACTTGGAGTGTCTTACAGTATTTGTTAGCTCAGCTGTGCGTTTTGCGGCTTACTTCTTTAGGTTTGTGTGCGTAAATCATTGGAGGAAATGAAGTAAGACCACAATCGAGACCATTCATGGCCCAAATCAAGGAACGAAAAGGAATTATTTGTGGAGGAGCTTTAATCAAGGAAAACTGGGTGTTAACAGCTGCACATTGTGAAGTGTTAAGTTCTTACTCCAATTCAGAGATTGTTCTTAGTGAGTGTCTGGTATCTCTGTTCAAACAGGAGAGTTAGTACCTCTGGTAATTGTATCCATTTATCATGACCATGATCGCGTTCTGATTACTGTGCTTGGTAGGTTTTATCAGCAAATTTGTTATAGTGAGTAAAAAATAAAACAAAGTATACTGATCTCCACTGTTTCTGAAGAGATATTTTAAAACTTCTAGCTGCACGCAAGCATAGAATAGTGACACTGAAGCAGTGAATTTGGGGGAAAGTTTTATCCCTGTTTTCTCAGTCAACCTGTACAATAGATGAAAGGAGTGTCCAGTCTAAACTGCTGCTCTGAGAACAAAAGTAAATTCTTGTAATTTTATTCTGTAAGAGATACGCAGCTCACCACAGAAAGAGACAGTATGTGGTTAATACAGGAGCAAAAATCCTCCAGACAGATGACAGGAGACACTGAGAGATCTCTGCCTTACTTGGTATTGACTTGGTTGGCTTGACAGCCATTCTTTCTTCTCCTGCCCAAATCAAGATGCAAATGGATATTCGGCTCTACTGAGTCCTTCAGCAAGGCAAGAAGTGAGTTTTGGATTACACATCCCACCCCTACTTACTTTTGTGAGGAGGACTGAAGCTGCTGCTGAGCCAGACTTCATTCAGGCTCTGTCAACAGCCTGGCCAAGACCAGTGAGCCACTGGACTCTGCAAACATCAGAAAAATGTATCCATCTTTCCTGTCCTTGTCCAGACAGGGAGGAATGTGGGACCTGCTACAAAGAGAGCACTGAGCCCAAAAGCTGTGTATTAACAGAAAGCAAGTAATGCTTCCAAATGAGATTGCACTTTAGAGAAAATACAATTAATGATTAACTTAATCATGGCTCAGTCAACAGACAACTCTCAATAGATGAAGGAAAGGAGCGACCGCTTTCCCAGGGTTGCATTTTCCACAATAGGACATGCATGAGTGCCAACAAACACATCTGCTCCAAGAATGTTCTCCCGTTGAACTGTAGGATGCATTGTTTGCCCAAAACCAGGTATACTTGTGGTGAGTTAGGAAGGTCTGCTTGACCTTTCTGGCCAAGCAGCCCTAGACTTCTGGTGTCTCTGTCAGAGAGCCGCAGCAGGCACAACTCTGCCACCACTTCAGGATCTTGTAAGTGCAGGAAGTTGCAGAAAAACCTAAAGAAGAGGAATGAGCCATGTCTCACACAGGTTCAGAAAGTGGTGTTGAAATCTGTTAGAGCAAAGCAATGGTACATTTCTATACAGTCAGGATGTCTCTGAACTAACAGAGACAGTGCTGTGACCTAACAGTGCTGTGACCTATTTTCCTGAATTTTCAGCACAAATTACAGAATGCATGGTTGGCGAGACAAGTACCCAGAGCAAATCTGATGCATTCACCACTCATTCAGTTTCCAAAAGGAAATAACAGGGATTGATCCAGAGTCAAGTACCTGAAACCTTTCTGTGCTCCTGGGAAGATGAAAATACAATAGCATGAATCATGTTTTTCTTTTAGCTGTTGCATGGACAGGGTCGTCTTTTAGATATTTCTAAATTACTCTTGCTTTTCAGACACAGGAAAAGAGACTGTAGCGGCTGGACATTATAGCACCACATCAACCAGCAAAAAATTTAGAGTTACATCAGAGTGAACCCCAGTAACTATGTAGTCCTCTCCTTAGGGAAAAAGGAAAAGTTATTCTTGGAGCCCATTCATCGAAAAAAACTGAAAAAGGACAGCAAGCTTTTCGGATTGCAAAACACGTTCCTTTTCCATGCTACGACCCCAGTACCAAGGAAAATGACATTATGTTGCTGCAGGTACAGTCTTATATATCACTTGTGGAATATACACACTACACTGAACTATTTTCTTCTGTCTTCTCATCTAGGGAGATAAGCCAAGGGAGTTTCTGGTGGCTTTTTTTCTGGGATGATATAGTCTGGTTTGCTAATCCAGCAGCCTGGGGAATTGGGGATGCAGTAGTAACTAAGGCAATCAACAATTCCTCTAATGGTTGCCACAGCTAGTATACAAATTCTGGAGCTTGATCAAGATATTTCAGTTTCTGGCTTTTCCATAAAAGAGTAAAAATTCGTGCAGATAAAAAATTTGGTTAAGAGCACTAGCGTTCTGTCTAAGAAGAAGAAGACTAATTAAAAATTTCTAACTTTTCTGATCTTCAATTTTGCCAGCATCAGTAATTACTATTATTTTGTCTTCTAAATGGTCTGAGAACCAAAGTAAAATAAGATGTTTTTTAGAGCTAATAGATCAGCAGAAGGTAGGTGGATTCTCATGAGACAAAGAATACTAATTTTCCTCATTTTTACATTGATTAAATAAATACTGTCACAAAGAATTGAGAAATCTCAAAAATGGATTGCATTACTTACCTTGATGGGAAAGATCCAGTGGTTAATATGCAAGGGCTTCTGTTAGACTCTGCGCCGTAATACCTATTTTCCGTATCTTCTTCAGCTTCGGGGAAGAGCAAAAATTAATAAAGCTGTCCAACCAATCCCCCTGGCTCCCTCAGATGATGACCCCAAACCAGGAACAGTTTGCACAGTAGCAGGATGAGGTATGACTACCAATCATCCAGGCACGTTCTCTACTGCCCTGATGGAAGTCAGTATCACTGTCATCAGGAGGGAAATATGCAACGATAAAAATCATTATAATGGCAAACCTGTCATAACAGAGAACATGATATGTGCAGGGGCTAAGAATGGAAAAAAGGATTCATGTAATGTAAGTATATTTACTATGACTGTATAAATTGTGTAATAAAAATAAAATATAATGTACCAGCATTATACATTTACAATCTCTCTCTGTCTCAAAATCAATGAAGAATTTTATTAAATATCAGTGGATTTATCAAGGCTTGTTCTTCTAAGCCTTAAAATTAAAACTTAAGATGGGTAAGTTTATCTTCACAGCCTTTCAATATTGCCGTTGTATCCAGGCGTGGCAGATAGCTATCCTCATCTTCAATAAAATTAGTTTAATACTAAAATGTCCACAAAACAGCTTACGGGACCATTCACAAGTAGCTGATCTCAGTGGAACAACTTATTTGATGTCAGAAGACTTTGAAATAGGTTTTGCTGATAAAAAGCATTTTGACTGAGTCCCAAGTCAAGTAAACAACTGTGTAAGAACTACCACATTTAAAATATTTAAATAGTGCATTAAAAAACTTATCTGTTTCTGGAAAATTATACTTTCCATGAGGAAAGTTTTCAGCTTTTTCTCTTCATTTTCAAAAAGACTAATTCTTCCTTAGCACTGAGCTAGATTCATTCCCCATTATGCATATTTGAAAGATTAGATTGAAGTCTATGAAGCCTTTTTTTTTTCATTGGTTTTGCTGTTGGAAATCTTAATTTCCAAGGAGAAAAAAATTATCCCTAATAACACTAGCCATATTTTTATCTCCTCCATCTAACTAGTGAAAATGTTATTTAAAGGAAACATTTTTTAGCTTTTGCTGATTTGAATGACAATATTTTCCCTTTTTCTAGGGGGACTCTGGTGGACCTTTGAGATGTAATAATATTATGAGAGGCATCACTTCACTTGGAAAATGAAGAAATGTGGCATGGCTGATGGCCCCGGTGTCTACACCCGACTCACAAAGCAACACCTGAAGTGGATAAGGAAAACCATAGGGGGGGCCTCCTAGATTGGGTTTGGGCCACATGATTTGTGTAAATGAAATGGGCTTTTAAAAACGGCTTCATTAGTCTGGTAAAAGAGGTATTCTCACACTGAATTTTGGCAGCTTGATGTAGTTCTGCTACGACAGCATTTATAGCTTATACTGTCAGCCATGGAGTCATTGAGGGTATTTGGGACTGAGGATTCCAACATCCCTGTAGTGCGCATGCACACTGAGCTCTACATGGATTGGTATTTCAAATCAATAATCTAATCCTTGTTTGGGTCCTCACTCCTTGTTAAGTATATATAGCACACTTTTGTACCTGGACCTCTGCAAAATCCCGGAAAGTTAGCAGTGTGCTAGGTACAAGTTCAGACACCTAAAAAACTTTGTTTCTCTGAGGCAATAAAAATAAAAATCACAATACGGTGACAGCTGCACTGTTTGCTGGCAACAAGAATTGAACTGGTATCCTTAAGAAATAAACTAACAGTTGTGTTTGGCCCAAACAGCGTGTTCCTTCGACTATGTCCATCTGAATTCTTAATTAGATGATTACACAACTATGCATAAAAATAGAATTATTATGCAATTGTTTGTATTTTAAATCACTCTCAAATATAGTTGATAGATTTAAGGAAAGGGAACGATTAAAAATCCAGTAAAGACATTTTCCTAATTATTCTAGTTATTATGAAAACAATAAACAATTGTTTTCATAATAACAGTTATAAATCATTTTTATTTAGTTAAATAATAATAAACAATTATAAATCCTTTATATTTAGTTAAATATTTTACCTAGAATTGTAGGAGTATTTAGACAGATTCCATACAACAATTTATGTGATAAACAGAACAAGGCAGATCCCTGAACTGGTCTCTGCTGATCATAGTCTTTGAATGATTCAAGGCAGTTTGTGTTAATTAGTATGTGGTTACCAATGGGGATGCTAACACAAAATTTATTGCAAGAATCAAAGATAAAAGCAGGACCTAACACTTTATGCTAGTGCTTCACACAGGTCAGATTCCTTCCATGTTTGCTAATTTAATTAAAATATACACTACATTATACTTCAGAGTTAGGATCTTTTTCCTTTAGGGTAGGACAAGCTACTAGTATTTCACACAATAGAAATTTTCTGATAAGAAAATTTTGTTCTCTTAAATAAATTGTACTATCTTTTGCCATGTTTCTATTGGAAGGAAGACACATATTTTGAATTAGTGAATGGGCTGAATACATTAATCACTGGCTTTCAAGGAAAAAAGTCACAAGAATGGGCTCAAATAACTGTTATTACAAAGCTTTGTAGCTGCGCATGCTCTCCCCAGATCCATGTTGTTTTCACAGATAAGACATCCCATTCGCTGCAACAAAAATGAACCTACTCTGATCCTGGCTCAGGGTTATATGCAAGGCTCTCCCTTTGTGACCTATAAAACAAAATATGTACGAAAGGAAAGATACATCAGAATTCTACACTGATTATGCCAGTCATTTTCACCACCCACACTATAGCTTGTTGCACTTTACTGCAGCAGAGAAACATGCTGCATAGGATGTGGGAAGCTATCATCCTTTATTGACTGTTTTTGTATTAATAAGAAGCTGAAGGAAATATATTCTTAATAGGGAGCAGGCTTTAACTGTCTGCACCACTTTGAGGAGACATTTCTTCATGTCAAAGGAACACACTGAACCTGAACTATTGTTCTCCATGCATTCACAACATCAGTCTCATTTGTGTTTGGTAATGTCTCTCACTGCTGAGCTTTCCCATCTGGCTGCACAGGTCTTGCAGTTTGCAGCAGCTGATCCAACAATAATGAGATACTGTCTCCAGCTGCTCAGTTATTACTGTTGAAGAGATCTTTTAACAGTGATTCCACTAAGCCATTTAGTGGAATTGCATTTTGAGTTTGTCTGCAGCTGTAGTAAATCTTGGAAGCTACACAGGGAAAGCAGAAAGCTACCCAGTCTAGCAGTGCAAAGAATGTACAAAACTCACTAATGTGGTTGTACAAAAATCTCACCCACAAGCAGACACTGAATTTAAACTGAAGGTAGAAAGAGTCTGGAACTAAATTGAGACTCTTGAGAGCTGCATTTACCTCATTGCTCTGCTGCAGACTTCCCGTATCTTCTAGAGTTATGCCAATGCCAGGAAAACCTGTGAGTTTTTAGGCACATGGCAGCAAGAGAAATTTTAAGCCTTTTTCCTTGAAGTTACTAGACTTTGTCTTTTCTGGCTGGGTGAGTTACTGACAACCACATTGCTAAGCTAAACCCCCAAGAGGAAAAAAAATCTTCTGAGTAATAGTTTCTAAAGCAGATCAGATAAACCACATCCTAAAAAGAAGTCTGAAAGTAAGAAGTCGTGTGTGACCAGCTTAAATGAATGTGAACAACCTGTGTCCTCCCATCACTTGTACCTGAGTTGTCCTTGAACATAAGAGAATGGCACTTCTCTAGCTCAAGATACTATAAGGATAAATGTGTGAGGAACTGTAAAGCCCTCTGAAACAGTGGTACCTGATGAAGGACACAGGACTGTTGCCAATAGGAGTCTGCCCTTAATTTGTAAAGTTGATACAGTCTGCCCTTAATTTGTAAAGCTCTGGAAACACTATGACTAAATGCAAATACCTGCGGTCCTGGTGCTGAGCTATATGTGTTCCTCCTAAACTTTGTGACTTGAATTTCAACACCACTAAATTATTTCAGCAGAGATCGATTTTCTAGCTCTGCTCCTTCTCAAGTTATTGAGATGCACAGAATCTTTGTCAATATTTAGGACCGAGATTTTAAAACTCAGTGGATTCTTTATGCTATGTCTGTTCAGTGTCTGTAATGACTTTGAAGGAGGATGTTGAGTTGTAATCTTTGGAGGCACCCAAAACTATCCACAACACTGATTGAAATTTGGTTAACTGTTTGAGTTAAAAAAAAAAAGCAGTGGAGGGCAATTGGGAGAAATCAGACAAGCTGAATTTATTCATTTATATGGGTTTTGAGTGGAGTTTTCTGGGTTTATTTCATTGTTTCAAGACTATGTTCAGGTCAGGTAATTTTCAAAGCAACCACATATTTTGCTTGCCTGTATGTTTTCATTGATCTACAACAACTTTCCTAAGGAGAGGACATTACATCTAAAATTACTCTTTTTCTTTTTTTTTTCCCTAGTAAATTACTCTAATAATTCTATCAGAAGTATCTCAAAAACTGATCCAGTGCTATAAAAAGGTTACCATCTTTCAGCTGTCATTCTGTTCTGAATATGCTAAGTGACAGTCAACCTTAATTACTGAAGTGCTCAGCTGGTGCTGATGGGCAATCATTCTTAGCTGGGCTCTTCAGCATTTGCAAGAGGCTTAAAAAATTAAATTCAGTTACAATTTGTCAGATCATTTCTGTGGGCATAAAACTCATGTGGTTAAAAGTATCTGAGGCTGACTTAGAATATCTAAATCACAATCATCCATCACAGTGTTTATTCTGACCATATTTGATACATCCACAATTTTTTTCCAATATTCAATTGCTTATAGTAAGTTATTAGGAGTCTTCATAAGCAGGAATACGTCTGTGTAGCAATGATCTGATCTTTTTTGTTCATGAATAACGCCAGAGACAAGAAGGCTTAATAGCAAGAAACAGCCTCTACATATGGTGTAGCCCTACAGCACCATAGAACAGTACAGAGCTATAAGGAAACTCCACTTTCTCTGGCAGGGTGCAAGGGAAGCACTCTGTACCACATTTCTTCACAGCAAAATCCTTCATTAAAACACAGACATGTCTAAATAACACATGGAGATTTGGTTTAGACGGAATTTGAAAGCTGGTTCAGTATCCTTACATCTTGAGATGCAAAAGCAGTCACATTTGGTTTGTGCTGTCTAGGACATCAGCCAGAACACACTGGAAGCAAGCCGACATTAACACATTCAACTCTAGCCTGGTCAGCCTTAGAAGGAACTGGAAATACACATTCTGCACCTGGCATGGCCTTAGAAATGATAGGCAAAAATCCCATAATTAAAAACAAGGAATTTCCCAGAAGTAATTTATACCACAGTCTTAATTAGACAGCCTTTACAATCCCATGAGTCAGGATTGTGCACATGGACACAAATGTGTTTGTGGTTTTTTTACAGAAGGTATTCACTTGTGGTTTTTTTACACAAATGTGTTTACTGGTGTTTTTACATAAGGTATTCACTTGCAAAAACAGACTCATTTGGCAGATAAATAATAGAAATACTTGCCATAGAGTTCTAACTAATTGACAAGCGTGAGATAGTTCCATATTTTCATCTGATTTCCAGGAAGACCTTGTCCCATCATCAGTTCACTGGGTAACCAGAGCAAGGAAGAAATCTAATGCAATTTAAAATTCTGCTTTAGTTTTCAGAAGGGTTTAGCATACACCGTTCAGAGATTTGAAATTTAATCTACAATGTTTAAACAAGCTACGGAGAAATAGTCCCAGCAGAGTATTTATTTATTTAGAAGGGTCATTTAATTGCTTTCAACTCTTCAAAGTACAGTTGCTTTGTTGTCCTATCTAAACATGGTAACAACCTATTAGTATAGCACCAAAGCCCTCAAAACACATCCTCAGCTAAGTTGTAATACCTCCAGCAAATCAAGTTATGCTGCTTTACTACAGCTCAGAACCTGCTACTCTGTCTCCTAATATTCAAACTGCAGAGACAGATGTTTTCTCTCTGACTCTTATACCTCTCCTCACCACAACCCTCTGGGAATTTTTCTTCCCCTTCAGCATTCTCTCTGCATTTAGAGTTTTAGCCAAAACTATTATTGACAGCAAGGAAAGATGATGAGAAGTGTCTGGCTTCAATGCTATCTCCTTGTCAATCACTTCTGCATGGAGACAGAAGTGGTGAATGAGAAACAACAAAGAGCTTCTGCATCAATCACACACTGTAGTGCTGAACGTAGCACGATTGCACATCCAGAGAAAATCTGCTGTTCCAAAGTCAGTGGGAGTTTGCCAAATGAGCACAGCTATACAAAAAGAGCATAGCCTAAGTATGCAGACATTTCATCATTTCACCTGCGAATCTGTAATTGCACTTTGTATTATTTTCTCACAATTCATGTGCCAGACATGCAAAATCCCATCTTTCATTCCACCTCCTGTAGCAAGGGCTTTTGCCTGCCAAGGGCACCAGGTCATAGCCTAAAAAATAAAAAGAAAACAGATACCAGAATAGATTAGGAGGTCAGCTGGAAGAACAAAGGAGTTTTAGCTTAAAGTCTAGTTGTTAAAATGAACTACAATGAGCACCCAGAATGTATGCTCAGGGCAGTGTAGGATCCCAAAACTCCAAATGCTGCTTCCCTTGCCCTTGTTTCATAGCCTACACTGCCCCACACACCCTCATAAAACCACAGCTTCTTTGCTTGCCCTTCAGAGGCCACGGACTCACACGTCGGTACCAGAAGAACCGAGCAGAACAGGATCTTACTGCCTAAGCCAAGCCATTACAGAAGCTACAAAGTAGCCTGCAGGGCTTACAAGAGACCTGGTTTCTCCCGAGACATTTCTAGGATATGCCTAAGAATCTATCTGAAGAAAACTTCTCAGAGCTCAATTCCACCTGTTTCAATAAATTTCCATGACCCTTTAACCCCAGCACTACAGTCCAGCCTCGAATACTTTTGGGAGGACAAAAAGCTTGTAAATATTGGACTCTTCTGCATCTTATTACTATTACATGACGTAGCTCCCACACAGACAGGGACTACATAAAGCATCTTAAATAGTTTCATTTAAAATTTCCTTCTTCAGATTATTTGCCACCAACAACAGCATGAAAATATGGTCAGGAGGGCAAAAGGAACCTCATATAGCAAATTAATTGCAGCAGAAGTGGTTTTCTAAAACCCCAAAACTCAAAATATCTTGTTTGCGAACTTGTAAGTGTTATACTACCGAACTTTTCTGTGAAGGTACATAGAAGAAAATGTGATAAACATTATTTCTGTTTGGCAATATATTTACAAAGGCCCACTAATCCAGTATCAAAGCCCTAGCAAATCTATCTATAAACTTATCCATGAACTCATCTATTTATAGTCTTAATATTAATTGCATCACAGACAGAAGAAACTAATATACACCAGTACGATAATTCAAAAAACTGTCTGAGCGATATGCCTGCTTCATATTCTTCAACTGCTAAGAAAGGAAGTATGGTTTTTAGTGTCTGTGACTGCAACTTCACACCAGGGCCACTAGGTCAGATATTCAATACACAACTTCTAAGCCAAACTGCCACCAACAGGTTGGCTAGTGACAATTTCAGGCTGCAAATGCTTTATTTGTTTTGACAAATAATCCCAACATGATGCTAAGCAACCTAAACTTCACAGAGATGGATAAATCCTGATAGTGAACCACTGCAGGTGAGAAAAGACAGCATGGGTTTAATGTTAATGCAACATTAAAAGTAACTTCATCACCAATTAAACCAATGTTTCTCCAGAACCAAACCACATCAGAGTGAAACGCGTCAGCAGAACAACAGCATTTCAGTAAGAGGAAGCACAGAACAGCTATCAAATGCACACCCTGACTGTGGAGGTGACTGACAGCAGAAAGGAGCCAAGCAGCCCAAGCCCATTCAAGCTGGGCAGAATACCTGTTGTCCCTCAAGTTTCTTTTCCATGAGTATATTCTATGCTACTAATCTACACTCTGTTCAACTGCTGCGCCATATAATGTAAACTATTTCCTGTTCTTCATGAACAATCCTTTCATAAGGTGATTTTTGGCAAAGCCAGATATGACTCCACACCCAACAGAGAGGCAGTGTAAAACTGCGTTATACTGCTAAAGGGCTTTCTAGAGAGTTACTGTGTATTCTTTGGTTCTGTCCCTCCCCTTGCTTCGTTTCTCCCTCCCACTCCCAGGCTTTAGGAAAATCTGCACAGCTTGACACTGTTGCACCAGCTACCGGTTAGGAAATGGACTCACTGTTCCATGACCACTATCATCTACCAAAGGCAGGAAGAAATACCCTGCCTGGAAGAGTAGCTACAGTTAAAGTTTTTAGCTCCTGGATATGGTTTTTGCACATTAATGTGGGAGTTGAACTGAAAATATTAAAAATACCTTGAAATGTATTTTACCATTATTTATGGATATAACTTACATTAACCCCCTGACAAAAATGAAGAAATTCCTGCTGGAAATTCACACTTACAACTGGTATGATGACACTGAAATAAAATCAGCAAGTTCAATACAATCCTTCCGAGTATCTGAGAAACAGGTATCTGACATTAACGCAATAAATTTATTTAAGGGTTTAATTATTTTAATAAGGGTTAGTAGCAGGAGACTTTCCCACAATGGCTCTTAAAGATTTTTCAGATACATTTTGAGTTACTTGGAAGCACTAAAAATGCACACACAAACCTGACTTATTGGAAGAAATTTCATTGTGTTGTGTTGTATATTGGACTTTATGGTACCAAAATTAATGTACAGATCCATGAGGATGCACTGTTGGACTATTTTTAACCACAACAACTACAATGTAATCCCAAAGTCATTTGATACCTTGGAAACTTCCACAGTGAAGTTTAGAGTAAGAATGCCGCTCTAATTTTAGTAATAATTACTATTAACTCCATGTATTTTTTTCTCCTTGTGCAGTTATTTTAACTCTGCCCTAATATTAGAATTATCTGGTTAATTTCAAACCTAGAAAAAGAAATAAATGTTACCTCAACCTAATGCTTCAACCATAACTGTAGTTCACAGATTCACACTCAATTTTATCATCTGTTTCTGCTCCGAAGTTCCTGTTGTTTTCACTGCTTTGGCCAAGAGGAAATGTGAACCAAAACTATTTCTTACTGTAGTGAGGTTATGCCACTTGGCACTGGCAGGATGTTACACCTGCATCCTTGTAACCTAACCCACACAGTATAATTGCAGTTGAATTTTATTAACTGTTTGTTGAGCTGGCGTGCCTGTTCCTCTTGTACCTCCACCTTGCAGAGCTCATACAATCACAGCCAGAGCATCTTGTGAAGCCAAAAGTAAATCAACCACTGTTGTTCTTATCAAGAGATACTAATTTCATTTTGAGTTAACAATAAAGTCAGTCTACCCTTGCTATTATCTTTCCACTTAAGTAAAACAGAACAATAACATATGATTTTAAAACTACAGAAGCATTTATGATACACAAGTCTCTCCTCAGCCATGTGCGAGTCAAAGATCTGAAACAGAAAGTGGGATGAAAAAACCCACAAGAGTACATTTGATCTTTATCATCTGAGCCCACATACTGAACTTATACCTAAATACACAATATTCACCTGCTACTAAAAAATACACCCTTGACAATGCAAAGGTCAAGCCCTCCATCCCTTCTTGGGTTGTAGATAGCAGTGAGCTGGCCTTTCCTTGCAGATGCACAGCTGAGAGGTGTACAACTTTTTAACAGCCATGCTTTGCTGTGCATTTGGAAAGACAGATAGGGTCTTGATATCAATGGAGAGGCCATCTAAGTTACATACTCTTTCCCCGCACAGGGCAGGCCATGATATTTGAAATTCAGACTCGCTGGAGGCAAAACAATTTCAAGCTCAGACTTTGCAGAAAACCAGAGTCACAGTCTCCAAGGCATAGTGAAATTCCGCAAGTGGTGACAGTTTTTTGGAAGGAGAGTAAGAAACACAGACTGCAGAAACAGGTGAAATCTTCTTTGGCTGCTTTTCTGTCATACAATGAATCTGTGAATGATTTCTGAGATGGGTGAAAGATGGGGGAAGAGGTAAATCACGTTTGAGCAAAGCCAAGAAAATCAGCTAAAATGAGTGGCACATTTGCCTAAGTACAAGCAGCAAGGCTCTTTCTGGGAATAGACTTTACTACTCACCTGCTCAGAATACAATGATTCCAGCTCCAGCTACAGACAGGTGGCCAAACATATTTCTCAGCCTCTTTCTGGTTTAAATGTTCCACGACTGCCAATCCAAAACAAACAATAAATAAAAATTTGACAGCAAGAAGAAAGAAAAATTTGTTCCCTTCATTTGTTCACAATTTGGCAACTCCCCAGTTCTGAACTGGCATAAGGAAAACTTCAAACTCATTTATTTCATAAGTTAGACAATGAGTATTTCCAAATTTCAACACTTTTTCAGTGATGCAGAAGTCAGACTGAATTGAAGAGGTACATACCTGTGAGTTTAAAGCTATTTATTTACAGTCCTTATGAGTTCATACATGGAAGCACTGTACTTCAGTACCTTCAGATTGCTGACTCATGACTGCAGCAGGTAGAGCCAGTTCTTATCCAGCACCTCAGCTACAGCCACACAAAATCCTCTTGTAAGTAGCAGTGTCACATAACAGCAGGTACAGATATATGTGCATAATCAGACTGAAGTCAAATTCTCAAATGTGAACCCATAAGGAGTGCTTTGAATTGAACTCTGAAGACATTGACTGCTAGAGTGATCTTAGGAAAAGATATACTAGCAAAACATAGCTTGTGCTGAATAAGATAATTTAATAAGAGTTCCTCCTACTGATGGAAAAATAATCTGATTGTCACTGGAAAACTGAATCATTAATTCAGTCATCAGCTCTTTTCTGTTTTAGAAGCTTCATTGTATGTAGCTAATTCTGGATGTCACTGGGTCTGGATGTTCAGTAAGATAGAATACCATACTGGAAGTGCTACATTCGTTTTCAGCAGAGTTGTTCTGTAGTTTAGTCAATCTTTTCCATTTGTTTCCGTTAAAAAAAAAAAAAAATTATCAAATAGTTTGGTAGCCACTTTAGCCAAGAATGGAGAAAGACTGAAAAAAGTAAGTTATCTAGTACTTGCACTTCTCCATTGCTGATCCAAACTGCAAGGCAAATTCCTTTTTTATCCAAGCCAGACATGAAATGTGTTTGGAACTGGAATTCAAATCAATGCTTTCAACGGCTTGAAGAGTTCATCTCTTCCAGATGTGTGCAGCAGGTCCTACAGCGACAGCAATGAGATTCTCAAGGCTCCAGCCCAACATGTTTATCTCTAGAAGAAATCTACTAAAAATTACTGCAGAAAGCCAGTAGATAATAAGCTGGGGTAAGTGGCAGTATGATTTGGGGGATAGAGACTGTGGAAAAGTATCTAGAGAATTCTTCTATGAAACCTTTACTGGAAAGCATTCCACTTACATGAAGGAGAATGTCTCTGACCAGCCAAGGTCTTTCTAAGTCTAATCTCCTCAAATGTTTATGTTTGCACAGCAGCAACTGAGTTACAGTTTACCCACTAGAACTTTTTCCTCTGTCACCCAGGATTTTTTTTTTTTGCCACATCACTCACCGTAATTGCTTCCACCAGAAATGAGGCTCCTTCTCCAACATAGACCCAAAAACATCCTTGTTCCAAGATGATTCTTGTGACAGAGAAAGACACAGGACAGAGTCTATATGGTACACTTTGTCCACCATCTTTGAGTTAATGATAACATTTACCCTGCAGATGGTTGGGAAAAATGCAAAAAGTTATTAAGGAAACTTTGCTCCTCATCTTCAGGCTTGCTCAGTAAATGTATGATGGGAGTACTGCTTCCATTGTCCCTCATGCTGGGCACATTGCACTTGCAAAACAGATCACTGTAATAATTAGCTTCAGAACACCCTGTTATGTCATGTAGGTCAGCAGCAGATGGTGTAGAACATTTAATACCAAACCAGGACACTCTCATGTTGCATGACACAGAATGTGCTACCATAATCCAAGCTCTGGCATCAATTTTTGATAACTAAAATCTCTCTGGAGAACAGTGGAATCCATCAGCCTGTTTAATTATAGACCTGACTGTTGCAGCAGAAATCATTTCCATAGACCACTGTTGTTAATGTTGTCAGTCTTGGGACAGACCTTGTGCACGACCAGAGTATATCAGACCAACAAACCTTTGTCCTTTTCATGGATATACATGAACACTTGCAAAGGTACATGCAAGAAATCTTCCCAGGGACAACTACAAACACATACACATAAACAGTTCGTTAGATCTTACGAAGTGCTCAAAATCTTCAGAACTGAGATTTATGTGTGTTTGTGTGTAACTTTTGAGTGTTTAATTTTTGCCTCCTCACCAACAAAGATATAAGTGAGAATTTAGAAGGTGTCACCCAAACCACAAACAATATTACTGCTATCTTCCAAAACAAGATTCCACTCAAAGAAACTGCTGCTGCGGTTACTGGTTACTAGATAGCCAAGGCTGATTGCTGAAACATTTAACTTAATTTTAAGTGGAGGTTGATCTATTTGATTTGAAAGTAGTATTGAGATCATACAGCTGAAGGAAGTTGTATGAGACTCATGTCCTGCAGTGATTCCATTTTATGTGAAGGGGAAGCATCACCCTCTTTCTTGAAACACACAGAAGAATTCAGTCTGTGCAAAAAACAACACATTGCAGTAATCATTGCACCAGCCAGTAATATGAAGTCTCACTTCTTGGTCCAAAGGTGTGATACTGGTGGTCATCTGTGGTCCACGGTGGTAACACTTCTAAGCTCCTTTTGGGTCCCCTCTTGACATCCTGTATTTGAAGATTCCTCGCACACAAATCAGTAATGCAGAGCACCACCACTTTTTCTAAGGCTTAGGCCTTTCACATTCTCATTATATTTGCCTCCACACAGTTCAGAGGAGGCTTGAAGGGCCTAATTCATCCTGAAAAGGCTCAAAACACTAGACACACTAGACTAGGTAAAAGCCACATTTCACCAGCTTTTTGAAACCTCCATGCATTCAGTCAGCTAGAACTGAGAACAGGCTCCACTATATTTTCTTTAATTATTAGTACAAAACGTGGTGACTTTTCTCTTTTTTTGCCTCTGTTTTTGTCAGAAATTGCTAGTAGCAGTTCATGTGTGCTCTCCTGCTCCAAAACCCCCTTAATACAGTAATTAATTCTTTTACTGTCTTGTGTTTATTTCCCCCCAAATGTCTGCCCCACTGACACCTAACCACAGGAAAAAGTTTTTAAGACAAATGTTCTTTGATCACACCACACTAAGCTCATGACGGCACAGTAACAAGAAACAAAAGCTAATACAAGTGTGAGAAAGAAGAGTCATCTTTTGTGGTCATTGTCTATATTAGGCTGCAAAGGCTCCTCAGCACCTTGAAAAAAAAAGCCAGATCATCAGCATTTTGAAACATTTACTGCTACATTTTTATGTATAAGAAATTATATTGCTATAGTGTACAGAGTAGAATGCTGAAGACCCACATTTTTGCAATTTTCTCTGTGTTTTAGTTTTCTTCTTCAAATTATTCCCCAGAGAGTAGTAATTACAGTGAGTCTTGAAAGTTTGAAGGGCAGAATATGATATTTATCTCTACAAAAGAATAGTTCAAAAGAATGGTTCAAAAAAGAATTCAACACTGATGAAGCATTTGTACTCTGTAAATATACACATACACACCCTATATAAAATTTCAGTGACAGTTGTGGAAAACTGACATGATATATCTCTTCCGTACTCTGTCCTTAA
>VWZV01005313.1:208664-255759 GCA_013397155.1 Irena cyanogastra | reverse complement strand
GGGCTGCCCGCCGGGGGTGCTGCACAGCGGCGGCAGCAGGTGGCCAAAGACGGGTCTGTTCGAGCGGGAGGAATAATGAACGGGTCATCGGGCCTCGGCCGAGCCCGGCAACCCTACGATCGGAACAACTCCGCGCTGCTGCGGGGTCGGGGCAGGTGGAGCCACAGCTCCGGCCCGGTGGTAACCGAACCTGTTACTCTAACGGGTCCGGCCCGGTTCCCAGAACAGGCAGGGACGGCGACGGTGGCGCTCGGCTTCAGGCCGAAACGCTGCGCGTTGGGTACGAGGTGCGACGGGGGACGAGCTGAGGTTCCCCGCTCCCCGCGCTCCGGCACGCCACGGTCGGTGTCTAAGCAAATATGCCCGAAGCCCCCGAGGATGCGGCAGGTGCAGCAGCGGCGGGAAGAGCCCCGGGCCGCGGCCCCGCTCCCAGAGCCCTTTGTCCGCGGCGGCGCGGGGTTGTGCGAGGAGGGTCACGAAGCTGCCCCGCAGGTGGCGGGACCGGGGGGAGGGGAGCCGCCGCCGGGCTGGGGGCGCGTGCGGGCAGCGCCCCCCCTGCCCCCCGCCAGGCAGCTTAGATGGGGCGCGGGGCACGCAGGCAGCACACGAGCGAGTGGGGCCCCCCCGCGCGCGCCTTTGTGTGCGTCATTAGCATAAAGCTGCGCGACCCTCGGCACAAAGGGCGGCGAGCGGGCGGGCGCCGGGGGCTGCCGCTCCCCCGGACACCCCCTCGGCGGGCCGGGCCAGGCGGCGGGGAGGGGGGGGGCGCGAAGGGCCGCCCCACCCGGCCGTTTGGACAGGCGTGCGCGGGGTGGGGCGTGCGGCGGGGTGGGGCAGGCGGGCGGCCCGCGGCACATTAGCATACAGCTGCGGCCCCAGCGGGCACGCGCCACCGCCTCCCCGCTGGGGCTGCGCACCAAGATCCGTCTTCACCGAAGGGGCTTCACACCGAGACGCCCCATCGCTGCCGAGGCTGCGACCCGAGACCCCTCGCCACGGCGGGGGCTGCGGCCCGAGACCGCGTTGCCCCACTGTCTCTCTCTTACCTGCAGCCGGCAGCAGTCTGTAGGCATCGGTCGGGGCGTACATGGGCAGGTGGGCGCGGTGGTGGCGCAGGTAGCGCAGGACCAGTTCTCGAAGCGTCGGCGGGCCGGGTTTCTGCTCAGAGCGCTGCTCGGTAGCAGGGGGCTGCCCGGGCACCTGCGGGAAAGAGAACGGGACTTGGGGCACACTCCGAAGACACGGAGCGGGGCAGTAGGATCCAAAAACGGCCTGGAAACATGTCGGGGCTGGGATACAGGCGGCAGCGGGGCATGGAGCAGGGCTCACACTGGTGCCACTGAGTGCACCTAGGGGCTGGTGGTGCTCGACTGTTTGTTCACCTCTCCCTCACAAATGACTGGCCACAGGTGCAAGTGTTGTGTGGAACCCCCGGCTGTCCCGACACGGCCTGTCAGAGGGGTTTCACCAGAGGAATTCCACACTTCCACCCCCCCGTGCCTTATATTTACTGTGGCTTTTAACCGAGTCTCAACATGGCCCAGCTGCAGCTAGAGCACCAGGCCATTATTCCTGATGGAGGACAAGTGCTGTTCCGGAAGGTCTGGCACGGCACGTGCGCCACCGGCGTGCGGCAGCATCCAGCAGCTGATGGAGCTGCAGCCCCCAGCCCTGCCATCTGCATGTTTGCATCGCCGGAGCTGCGCACGCCGGCACAAACACATGGCTGCGATCCCCGAGGGGTAAACATGCCCCGCGCCAGCGGCCCTGATAGAGCCTCGCGCTGCCAGGGCAGCCTCGGGTGACAATTTCAACAGAGGCTAAACGCATGGCCCCTGTCCCCAGAACAAAACTGACTTTTCTATGCAGTTAGTGCTTCGATTAGCAAATATTTCTGTAAATATTACCCCTACTGCAGGACACTGATTTCCACTTTCTCTGGAAACTAACCAGAAATATCTGACTTTTGTGCAGTTATGCCCACAGCTCTAAAACATCTCCTTCCCTCGTTTTTACACTTCATTAGTAATTTTTCTATGTGCTGAAACGAGCTAGAATATGAGCAACAGGAGCCAAAGACAGTAGGTCTCTTCATACAGAAATACAACCAGTCATGAGGCATTTAAGAGATACTCCATGAGCACATGGTACCTACTCTGGATCTGGCAATGTGCCCAGAAGGAACACCCAATGAAAACATAAATTGTGACATTTAGTAAATATAGTTAAAATCACTGTGAAAAAAAAAGTCCAAAATGCCAAATTTTCATTCAGATGCAGATACTATCATCTATGTCCATAGGAATCCTGACTCATGCAGAGCTGCTTCCATGCCATGCAGGGAGACTCTGTGTGTCAGGACTGCTGCCACAGAGATGGGTAAGGCAATTAAGTCCTTTATTTGTAGGGGACAAATTCCCCTCTCTCTCAAGTTGTTCACACTTACGGCATGAGAAATATGTTTGCATGATGGCAAGAAAAACACTTCACATCAGGCCCCTCATTCTGCACAGAACTTAATTTTGGACTCTATTATAGAGGTCTTCCAAGAGAACCCAAATTAAACTGCACCAAGGCCCTTTCTGGGTCAGGACAACGGGAGGGAAATTGCTCTGAGCCCTTTAGGGAGGAGGCAGGGCTGAGTGCGTGTGGCTGCAGCTGGGATGCGGCAGCGTTGGGCTCTGGAGATGGGTGGGCCACGGGCTCCACTTCGTTCTGCAACCCTGTCTCCATTTACACTCAATTCTGTTCCTTTTCTGCACAGTTAAAAAGTCCGTGAGCACATGTTCAAAACCCAATGCCACCATCTGGAACCGCATGGGGTTAAACAAAGGCAGAAGCAGTGTGAGCAGGTCCCAGGTAGTGGGTTGGAAGCACCGAAATCAGACTACAACCTCTGTTTGGGATCAGCCGGAAGTTCCTCAGGGGGTGAGGCAGGCAGCTCTGGGGGCTGCTGGACACCTGCTGTTATTAGTTCTCCCCATGGAGCATAGTGACTTTGGATTTTGGGCAAGCAGTTCCAGGCTGCTGAGGCTTTATGCCTCTGTTATGGTGCTAGGGCCAAAGCTGTAAACAGCATTAGCAAGCATTTTATTTTCACCCTTATTCAGGAAATCCAGTTATACCTGAAAAAGCCAATTGCTTTCACCCTTTGGACTACAAAAGCAGTTCCCTCTGGCTAGGTGTTGAAAAACCTATCCACAGGCTCAGCTGAGACAGGTGTAGGATGGCCTGTAGCATGTTCCTGTTAGGGAACACTCCTAAACCCAAGGGGGATACATGGACAAGCCAGGCTCCAGATTCCACTGGGTACTTGTACTAAATTGCAGCTATAATGCAAAAATGCAGTGTTGGACAACAAAGCGAGTTCAAGTTCTACTGGCAGATTTGAGAATATGCCCAAACAAGAAAACTGAATACTGTGCTGTATGTGGTGACCCCCCCTGTGAGGTACACAGTCTGCTCAGGCTTCCCTGAAGAGTGAGGTAAACAGAAACATAAAGCTTCAGGATACAGATGGGAGAAGAAACCAAAGTGATCAACACTAACAAATTACCTAAATAATAAAATGCATTCACCCGTCATTTTTCTTACCTGTTCTGACATCAGGGTTTGGCGCAGTTCCTTCTGCAGATCGATAAACCGATCGTGATACAGGGCCATGGACCAAGGCTCCCTGAAGTAGCTGGGTAAAAAAGAAGAAATTTAGTTATCTTGTGAACCTCTCATTAACCACTAATAAAGTATTTACCTGCTTTTTTGCCTTTATAAATTACTGTTCTGGAGTCATCATGATAGTTTGTTCATAAAATGCCTTCTTGTAACAGCATGGTCAATCAATTCTTTTAATGGATGCTCCTGATGTACAGCCAGCTTCAGTAATTACATTTGAAGTGGCTTAATCCAGAGCTGTGGCAAGACCCAGTGAAGAATCCTGATTTTATCACAATTTAAAAGCCTGAAGACCTGTAAAGAATGGTGTCTCCATTATCTGTCCTCATTTGAGAAAAGCAGATTGCAGGATTAACTGAACTACTGCATAAACAAATTAAATTTGTGTAGACAATGACACAAATGTTGTTCATCATTAAGGTTTCTGGATTAATAAAAGCCAGAAAAACAGGCCACCACAGCGCTGCAATATGTTCTTTGCACTAGTGTGATGAAGCTAAATTGAACCAATTCTAGGAGGAAGCTTTCGTAACTTTTTCTTTCAGTGGCAGCATTCACAGCAGCGTTCTTCCATGAAAAAGGAGGAAAAGAATGGAGAGGGCACTACTCCCTGTAGAATCTCATGGCTGTAAATGTAACTGGGGGCAGCCAGATTACAAAGCTGTGATTTACTTCTCTCTATAATGAAAAGCAATTTTTACAGCTTGGGTGAGATGCTTGGAGTGTAATTCTTGTTAATGCTTGCAGCGGTCAGGAGGTGCCCCATGCTCATCCTCATAATGACCGAGCAGATGTCAGCAGGCTCACCCAGGAAGTTGGGAGAGGGAGGCATTTGCATGGTTGCCACCAACACTCTTGCCTTGGGAATGGCAACAGGACCCTGGCACTACTCTCTGGAACACAGGAACCTTCTCGTCTGGTTCAGCTGTGTAGCCTTTAAGTGAGCACCTGCATAAGGCAACTTAAACATGCTACACAGATTTAATAATCCTGAGATACCTGTCCACAGAGAACTAATGTGCAGTTTTCTCTCTGTAGATTTTACTTCCTCCATGTCCAAGGGCAGGATTTCCCCCTCCTGCTCTGAAAGACACCTCAGCTCTCCCTCACACTCACTAAAATGCTCTGTGCATCTGGCACAGCTTGGCCAGATGTCCATGTGTTTGGCCCCTCTCTGCCCCAGCACTCTCATTCCCCTCCATGTACCAGGCTGGCTGGGGCTGCCTCTCGGAATCTGCTCGGAATCTGCTCAGTCTGTAGCAGAGCAGGGCTCTCTCTCTCCCATAGACCTTTTCACAGTATAAATATTTATGGACACCATTCCAAGCACTGCGCCCTTGCTATAGCAAGTGCTGCCCAGCCCAGAAGTTACCAGGACTGATGCTTGCCTCCTCATTCGGATATGCAGGTTAGAAAGGATGAGCTCAGCTTTAAGGATCCTTGTTTCAGTAACTGCACACCCCAAAGGTGTGCAGAGAGCTGGGAAAAAAACACAGTATCCCATAATATATAAAACCCCTTCAAATTCAGAAGAAAAAACCCGCCCAACACAAACCTTTAACTCATTGTTGATAATAAATAGCAAAGAGAGAAAGGGAGGTGTTGTACAAGAATACATTAAGGTAATTAAAGACTGTTTTTATTGATATGCTGTGGTAAAAGCCATGTTCCACTGGCCAAATGTTCTGTCTTCAAGCTGGCATCTTAATTCAGACTATAACCCTGAGCAGACGATTTCCTCTCTCAACTAAGGTGCGACCTTCCCAACTGCCTTCTCAGTTAAGTGGCTCACCTGCCTCACTGAGGTGTTGCACTTAATGTTCTTTATAAATGTTTAAGGGGCGTTGCATATTCCTGCTATTGTTACCAGCTCCATCTATAACCACAGCTTTACTGTTCCTGTCAATATCCTCAGGTTTGGAGCTCAAAACCTGAAATGTGCCACCCAGTTTGGAATCTTTAATGTAAATAAAATACCTGGTTTGGGGGAGCAAAAGAATGCCTTGTCCATATTTTCTAGATAGACTGTCAGAAGGAGCTGCTGGTAACCAACATTTACTCCCAGACTTCCTTCGCTTCCCTTCACCTGAAGAATACCAAAGGCCATTTGGAAATTCAGCTCACACAAACAATTCACTTTCTTTGCCAGCTCTGTGCTTCCATCTATTTATCTTTTCAGTTTGAATCACCTTTCTCAGGGAGTACATGGTGTTTTTGACAGAGCAGCTCTACATATGGCTGCTGAAGGGAAGCTTAATAATGAAAAACCCCATTTGAAACCAACAAGTTGACTTTCTGAGGCTTTTCTGATTTTTATTACCACTTCAGCAGCAGTCCCTCAGGGCAAGCCGTGGAAGGCTTCAAAGTATAAAGCTCTTCAGTGTACAAGACAGAGCTGGCACACTCCCAACAGGAGCTCAGCGGCTCCTCCGCTATCACAAGAACAGCATCTGCCACATGTGTTTGCACCATTTAGTCTTTCATAATCTGCCAGTGATGAGGCTAAATATGTACAAGGTGACAGTGTCTGCCAGGAACATAACGGGTGTGCAAAGTTGGTCACTTCCTAGTGGGGATCCCTGCTGGAAGCCTTTTTGGTGGTGACAGCAATCGTGGGAAGCTGTTTGTGATGGGTGGGATGGAATGGGCTCCTGCAGAAGACAATGAACAGCATCCTTTGCGTTGTTAAGGAGCTGGTCTCACCTTTCATTGACAAACAACATTTCAAGTCTGTTCTGCCTCATTTGTGAGGTGTAGCCTACATTAGATGAGAAGCAAGGAGGAAGGAAATATTTAGTGGTGTCCTGTATAGAAGGCACAGAATCCTTTCCTTTGCAAGAGATATAAATAAAATGGACAGAGCTGGGCACTGGCACTAGCAAGCAAAAATGGAGTGTACACATGGCTGTCCATCCGAGAGCTGCCTAGAGTTAGTCTCCATTTCATCTGCAGGAACACACCACATTTGGAGAAGAAGCCTCTGCCCCTGTGGAAGATGGTTCTGTGTCCTGGCAGCAAGGACCTAAAACTGACCTGCCACCTGAGTCAGGTCTGGTGACACAGGGTATAGCACTGGCAGCAAGGTGCGAAGCCAGAAAATCTTAAAAACTGAATGAAAAACCTTCAGAATAACACCCTTGTTTTGTACAAGGATGAAACAAAAAGCAAGTTATAAAGATAAAAAAAGAGATGAGTAATTTCAGCTCTGTGGTACATCCCCTACCTGCAGGGGAGTTTGTCCATGCCAAATGCCCCCTGCTCTGGCCCAGGGTCTAGTTCTGGGGATCAATCCTGACCCCTGAGCTGTTCCTGTGCTCTGATGCCTTCTTGCTGCAAGGAGGCTAGGATGAGGAGGGGATTTTCCACTGCTCAAAGGGCAGGTGCCACCTCATGATGGTGCCTTTGAAAAATCCCTCGTCAGACTGGACTGTCAGTGACTACAGGTTTGGAGGATGATGTGTCCTTGGCTCTTATGCTTGCTACTCAGAACTTGCATGGATGGAAACAACAAACCCAAATTCGACTCCTTGCATCCCTCCTACCCCTGTTCTTCCACCAACACACTCTCAAGGGAAGTTCAGAAGCTCTGACAGCCTATGATGCAGGTTGAATCTGCAGCTCTCAATAAATGTCTCTAAGCAATCCCTAATAAAGATCTCTTGAAATCCCATTTGTTTCTTCCCAAAGCTATCCACGAGTCACCAGTGCCCTGCCCTCAGTGCCATTAAGCCCAGTAGCCCTCTGGTGATGGCTGTGCCCTCAGCACCAGCACTGTGAGCACACACCATGGCTTTTAGTATACAATACAAGCAGAGTCACTGATCAACTTAATCTCCTGGTAATCTGTAAGGAGTGGAGAGTCTCCTTTCCTCTCTGTAGCTTCCCGAGCTTTGTACAACATGGGGAATTTTTAAGATAGACATTCACTTTCCTAGGTTGAAATTTATTTTCTAAGAAGAAATGTAACGCTTGAAATACAAAATTCTCCAGGCTGTACCAGCTACATCTGGAAGATACTCTGTCCTTTCTCAAATCCTCAGACTTCAGGACATACAAAGTCATTCTCCAGCATGTGTGGATGGCTCTGGTAGATTGTGGAAGCTGAGTCTCTCAGTGGTGCCTTTGGCACATGATGGCCAAAGCCCTCTCGTGCTGGGGTGCTTCTGCTGAGAGCCCAGTCAGGCAGAGAAAGGCTGCTACTCACACATCCTAGGAATTACCCCAGGAGAACAAGCACAGAGGAGATTGAAGCTGTTCTGCTGACCCAGGCTCAAGTGGAACACAATTATGCCAGGAGTGCCTACATAGAGCAGGGACTTCCACTTCTCAGGAGTGGGAAGAGTAAAGTATTGTGGAGGGATGGGATGCAATGCAATTTCAATTTTCAGGCCATCCTGACAATACTTCCCAACCGTAGCTTGCAGATGAGCCAAAGTCTTTTCTCCAACACAAGCATACAAGACGGAACATCCCATCTTGCCAGGAAAATTCAAAATGTGTTGTTCTGAGAACAATATATGCATGTCTTTAAGACTCTTGATTACAAAGATATGGTAATACCAGCAAAAGATACAAAATATTTCCAGATGTACTTGGATAGCTGGACCAGGAATCATAGTGTATTAATTTAAAGACAATATAAATAAATGCTCCACTGAGCATTTCCTGCATTCATCTGACCAATAATTTCAAAAGACAGCTTGTTTACATAGGTAAAAAGCAAGACCA
Source organism: Irena cyanogastra (assembly GCA_013397155.1). Lineage (NCBI taxonomy): Eukaryota > Metazoa > Chordata > Aves > Passeriformes > Irenidae > Irena > Irena cyanogastra. Next base: position 247,359 of record VWZV01005313.1, on the reverse strand, counting down.
ATTTGTGTAAAATCCCCTAGAGCACCACCTGAGAGCATTGTTCTTCAGCACAAAGGACATAACATATTCTCTGACCTGCAATTTCTTAACAGTCACCTACAACTCTGAACAGCAAATGTGAACCAACAGCCTGTTTGTAGCAAGAAGGGTCTTTACTTCCTTGCTCTGCAATTCTGCTCCCTGAACACCTGCTTTGTCCAGGTGTTCAAATATCTCCTGTTAAATTCAGTGATCCAGAACTCTGTTACTGCTCTCACCCAGTAATTAGTGAAACCAGCAGCCTTATAGACAACAAATCTGTGAGTGAATCCACTGAACAGGTTCACAAAGTAACAATAGTGTCCACAAATTCACAAGCTGACATTTCTTTTTTCCCTTTTGAGAAGCAAATCCTGGAGAGGAAGCCTGTGCTTTTTTACCTCTTCTCACAGAACCTATAATGTCTTGTCTTTGGAAGATGACTGGTTTAAAACTCATGGTTTACAATCCCCTTTTAAACATAGCTGCAATGGCAAACCAGAGCAAAGGACAACTGCTCTTGCAATTCCTGTTCAGGAAAAACGGCCATTGACTCCAGGCCTCGTTGAACATGATACCGCTCCCGCTGGTCCAGACCCAGCCCCCGCTGGGGCTGTTGCAGGGACCTGCTGACGTCAGGGGGTGACACTGCACCACTCACCAGCATCCTCCCTTCAAATATGCCGGTGATCCATCATGACTGATAAATCAGCTCTGCTGCAGTTTTAATATCCTGGAAATGTTACAGCACTGTACTCAGAGGCACCTTCAGAAATCAGATACTGGTATTGAGATAATGCAGCCCTTTCCTGTTCTCCTACGTGTCCTCAGGAGAGACTCTCTTATTTCAGCACTGGCATTTGGTAAAGTTTAGACATCTTAGAAGATCACAGCAGTTGTGGTGTACCAATTCTCACTGAACTGCTCTCTGAACTTTCTAGCTTTTGTGCTCTTTAAAGCTGACACAGAAGCACTGCTGTCTGTGCTCTCTCTATGAGCATTTTGTGGCTGACCCTGAAATCAGGCTTACTGCATTTTTTCCACATAGTAGTATTTCACACATAATGCATTATAGAAAATGATTTAAAGGAAATTAAACCCAAGGCACAAAATCATCAAACAGGCTGTGTGCAGGGGTATGATTGCTTTTCTGCAATTGTTTATGGATTCAGAGTTCAATCATTCATAATGGTTTGCATAATTACTAATGAATCAGCAAGGTTCAGCTGCAAATTAATGTGGTAGGGTTCAGCCAACAAGCTTTAACTTACTAATTTGAACGTGGAGTTTCTTAGTAACATGGCTCTTCATTGGCAAGTTAGCTGCTCCTTTAAAACTACTTAGTATCTGGAAATCTCCATCCATTTGGATTGATTTGCTCTGTAAGTGCAGCTGTACCAGTGCACCTTGGGGTTAGTAGTTAATTCTGGGAGCGAAAAAGCTGTTAGTGCTTTGATATCCCTTTAACGTGTTCCTCTTTCCTAACCCTGTCTCTCTCTCTCCAGGAAAACCACACATATTTCCCTCTAATTAGGCTGCAGAATGTACAGAGCAGCACTAGTCCCTCTCAGTCATGCTCACTAACTGCTACAGTTCCTTTCTGATCTTTTTTAACCCTGCAGAAAAAACATCTCACTGTCTGCCCAATGAACAAAAGCCTAAGGTGGAGTGCCTCAAATGTAATCCCAGTGTCCTAATGGTGTGGGATCGAGCAGGTTCCAGACAGCAGCAGGGGTTTCTAGTGTTCCTCTTAACAAACAACCACTCTTCATTTCAGAAAGCTTGGGTTAAAACCAGCTTTTCTATATAGCATGTATTTCATGTTTAAATAATCACTGATTATCCAGCCTGTAAGTCATGAAGTTCTCTCTACCTTTCAACAATAATGCTGAAAACATCACATGTTCTTCTTTTCCTTAATGCGTTTGTTGTATTGTGAGCTTTATTAGCGTTGAGTCAATAAACAATCCAGTGCTGCGTTTCTGCTTAACAGTCTCACTGAATGACACTGCTTAACAGATCACCTTCAATCTAATGTTAACAGCACCAGGATGTGGGAACTGAACTTCAGTGGAAAAACCTAAATGGTTACTTCAAAATAAGTGAATGCAGTTCATGCAGCTCAAAGTACTTCTGAGCATTTAGCTTGTACACCCAATATGAAAATGCAATCTGAAAATAAAAGACAGGGCTTGAAGAGAGGAGCCAAGGAAACATCCGATGCTGTTATCCACGTATACAGTTTGTGGGTGGATTTTCCAAAGCCCCTCAGGAAAAGGGAGCCTGAGTCCCTGCATAGATTCCTGCTGCATGTTTGACAGCCTCATGTTCTATGGCCCCTCAGTATCTGGTGTAGTTGAAGCTGTGCCACTTTATGTGATTTTCTTCACAGTGCCAAGCTCCTGGAGAGAAGCACGCCAGCCTGCCAAGAACCACCTGGCATGGATCTCCTCAGATCCATGCATGGATCACCTGTTCTCTTCCTCAGTGAAAACAGCATCCTACCTGCATTCTGGCACTGGGAAAAAACATTCCTTTCTGACTACAATTCACCTAAATACCCTGTGCTTTTTGTCCAAGTACTGCCATAAAACCCACTCTCCCAACTCCTTCTTGCCGAAGAGCCCTGATCATGTCTGCTGGGGGCTTCTCCCCCCTCATGGTGCCCAAGATCCCTGTGCAGAGAAAGCAAATTGTCCAGTTTGACAAGTCCTTAAAATGCTGTAAACAAAGCTGTTGAAATGAAAACCAACCAAGTGGTTTTGAGCTCTGCCTGGATGACCATGCCTGTGAGGTTTCTCTGCTCGTCCCTTATTAAAACATGCCCTTGTGCCTTTGCGCTGCTCCCCAGGCCTGACCCTGTGCCCCTGCCTTGCGCTGCCCTTGCCCCACTGCCGCTGTTAGTGCCACATGACTGAGACACAACCAGCATCTTCTGCAGGTCGTGGCTGACAACAAGTTCATTAATACACAATTACAAAATCCCAAGTAAAAGCCACTCACACCTCATTGGCGAAATAAGCTCCTTAGGAAACTAGTGGGTCAGATTTTTATGCATTTATGTTAGATTTGATTTTCATTAATGCCAAATGAACCTTACATGAAGCACTTCTATCTCATATTAAAGGCATGCTGCCAGTGAGCATCCGTTTGGTTGCCAAGTATCAGGAGACCCTCTAATTATCTGTTTTGTACTTAAGATGCAACAGAGGGAGATTCCACTGCTCTGTGGACATGTTCCATAACTTGGCAACTGCGTTGCAGCTGCCTTCAGCTCAGGAGGACACAAAGGGGGTCACTGGCTGGTTGCATTCCTACTCTGTGAAGGAGGAGGACTGGAGGACTGATGACCAGTAAACCTATAAATTTAAAAAGAAAAGGAAAAAAGCTTCAGCCATCTCTCCCACCCTTCTCTTTTATCTGCCACTAGGGTAATAATAATGGAAATAACCTGAAGGCCTTTTAGCAAGCAATTGGGGGCAGGAGCATGGCGTTCAGCATGGTATCCCTTCAGGGCACACCTTTGCTTTCTTTTTTCTTCAGAAGACTCCCCACAAGAAAGAGCCTTGCTCTTGGGGACTCAAATTCTAGTTGACTTTTTGAGATGCAGCCTGATGGAAAATGAATAAAAATCGCAGAAACTCCTTCTTGAAGTGGATTCCAAATCTAGTGAGTAATGCCATTCAATTCACAAGTGGTAAGTCTTTGGCTCCTACATTTTTTCCTGCCCTGGCACAGAAGAACTGCACTGTCAGGCCCCTCTGCTCAGGAACACACTGGCTGCAGGCCCAAGTGCAAGGAGAGCACCCATTGCATGGCACGAGGCAACTAGGAGGGAGGGTAATGTGTGTCCACTGCTTCACCTCCTCCATGACCCCAGGTACTGAGGCAGAGCAGTGACCAATCCTTCCTTTGGTTGTGGGTCAAGTCCTGCAGCTTTTAATCCCGCTGCACTCATACCCAAATCAATGGAACTTTTCTCCAGACAAAAGGAAATGTTGTTTCTCTCATTATTCCCATTAGCCGCAGTTCCAGGCACACAACCAGAAGGGATGACTTTGTCAAGTTTGCTGGATCTCGGGAGCCTGTTGTTAAAGCTAATTTGAGAATGGCATTGGCACATTCTGGCCAGGAAATCTGGTACCAGGGGTTGACTTTCAGCTCTTACACTGAACACAAATCAGTGAGGAAATTCACTGCTAGGTGCAGTCTCTAATTATTTAAAAGATAATTTGCATGTTACACAGAAATAAATTAGCTCCCAGGTGACAGCTGTTCCACTGTGTCCATTCCTGGAACAAGATGCCATGCTGGGAAGTCTAAATGCAGACCAAAAGATTAAAACACTGCACTTTCTTGCCTCGTAGGAAGGCTCTTCCCAAAAGAGGGGTATAAAGAAGAGAGGAAGGGAACAGATGTTTCAAACCATCAAGTTTACAAGCTGAACTAGCACATCACATTTTCACAATCTATATTTTCTTTTCACTAAGGGCACTTCACATCTTGTCAGTAGATATGGATGCCAGTGTAACATGTACAAGTTTAAAAGGAAGGTTTTGAAAGCCAAAGAGAGGAACTCAGTCCTAACATCAAGTTTGCGTTCATGTGGGATCCTTACAGACCACGTGAACAAGGCCCAAAGTGGTTGTTCTTTTATTACACACATGGAAATCAGTGAATGCATTTTCCTATTCTATACCAAAAGCCAACTAGACACCACTTTTTCTCTACATAAAAGTCTCAGGACAACTCACAAGAGATGCTAAACCATTTTTCAGACTAATGGTTTTCTAACAAAAAGTCTTCTCATGGCTTGGTTTTAACAGTGTCTATTGCAGACTGCACACACATGTATGCACGCTTTATGTGACACTGTACTGTGGGGATGTAGATGTGTTGTAGATGTGACATATTATGAAAGTACATTATACTCCCAGCCTTCCTCTGTTGCTCCACATCCTCCTGAAAGCAGCAAATTCCTGTGCCAGCTTGCTTGTTTGCCAAGACTGCTCCATAAGGATGCCAAGCAGTTTACCTGTTACACCTGCTGGAGATCCTCCTCACAGGATGGACATATGCAACAGGAACACCAAGCTGGGATGAATGGGAGAGTGTGTGTGTGTTTGTGTGTGTGTGTATGTGTGTAAGTGCCACAAGAACCACACTAGCAAGGATTAAAGAGCAGCATATGTTCACTGCTGCAGGGCAACATATGGGATTTCATTCATATGACCAAAGAGCAAGAAGAGAAGGAACAAACTCATCCAAAGATAAGGTAGAAAGAAGACTGAAAACAACTGGAGGTAATAAAACAACCAGATAAGAAAAACCCGGCAACTGTAATTCAGGAATTCTGCCACAAGGTAATGAGAGGTGAGATAAAATAATGAGGCAAAAGGTCCCAAACAACATCACTGTGTAATGGCTGTAAAAGACAAGTTCAAAATTAGTTTATCATCACTAATTAAGGAGAGCGGAAGGGATGTGATGAAGCCCTGATACATGGTGTCCCTCTGTGCAGCACACCAGTGATCTTTTGGTCAAGGTCAGGAAAATACTGCTACCTGTGCTGCAGGCTGAAATCCCAAAGCAGGATGATTTATTCTTCCAGATGTTGTTACTGGTGTGAAACTTGTGGGTACATCTAACAAGCGACTCTGACCACACCTCAGTGTTGTTCACAGAACAGGTGAGCTCACAATGTGTGTGCACACTGTAATGCCCCAGAAAGGACTGATGGTACTTTGCCACAACCTAACTAAGGAGTTCTTCCAGTGCTCCAAATGAATGATCAACATGAGCCCTGACAAGGAGAGGAAATCATCCGCTGTCTTAGCCCATCTCTCATGCACTTGTGCCACCCTCCTTCAGTTCCTCCTAAACACACTGACAGTGTGCTGTTCAGGTAAACTTCACGTCTGATGTGCCCCGTTCCTCTCTGGTAAAACAACCCCAACATTTGCTATAAATCGTAATCAAGCCCTATGGCAGCAATATACACCCTTCACAGCAAACTTTTATAAACTGTTATCTAAATAACAACATTTAATCTGAAAATTTTGATACCATTTGTGCCTTTCTTCTAATCACTTGTAAACAGAACAAAATGAAACATGGAAATTTTTCAGGCACCACTGTCAGCTTTGTACCACAATAAAAACTGATCATTTGTTCCTGAGCCTGGCTTTCTGTCTCTACCCAGCAAATGTAAGGAAGTACTTCACTACTCCATCTGTGACAGTTTATGTTCTAAAGCACCATTCATGATGGATTTCTTCAAATGAAAATCAAAAGTAATGAAACATTCTCTCAGAGGAGATGGCACATGACTAGATCCAACCAGGCCCTTCAGTCTCTCTCACCAGATAAAAATAGGCAGGTTGTTGAGCATGACTATCACCATGAGTTATTTTAAATCTCCCTACAAACCTTTGGCTTAAAAATTTGATTCAAAGCAACAAAAATACTTTTAAAAGCGATTTTTGAACATGAGTCCTCAGTAATAAAGGATTTTTCAGGTTCAGCTTAATGATTAACCTACTGAATATTCTAAACAGAAGTGATAAAGACACTGAAATGCTCATTCAGATGAAAGATAGCCAAATAAACCATTGCTCCTCCTCTAAGTAAATCTCAGACACACCACTCTTTCCAGGAAGGTCTTCAGGACGTACATTTTTACCAACAATTTTGCTAAATAATGGAAAATATTTAAAAATCTGTTTTTCAACCTTTTGTTCCAGGGGAAAACAGCCAAAAGATAAAACATAATAAGATAAACCTTAAATTCTGCCAGAAGGTAGATTTTGTGCACAATGATGAGCTCCTCTCACCTGTAGAGGTCTGTGAGCTGCCCAGCCCTCCAGCGGTAATACAGGTCATTGAGCAGGCGCTCGTGCTGTCCATACAAGCAGATATAATTGGAGACAGGGAAGGGTTCCTTGGAAAAGCAGGTGATGCTGTCCACCATATTGTATCTGTTGAAGTGCATCCTGAAGTAATTCCCATGACTGGCCTCCCCAGTTACAATCTCCATCCCCTGGAACAGAAAACACCAGGAAAGCTATGGAGACGGAAGAACACCTGATCTGGCACATGTACAGGGTCAGCGAGGGCTTCCCAACCCGTAGCTCTCACTGCTTAATATTCACAACCCTTCTGTTAAAATCAAGAACCACGCCTGGCACAGCAGGTCAGCGGGCACATTGCTGTGGCTTGGACGCAGATTTTCCATGTGGTTTGGTTTGGTTACTGCCCATCCCACTACGCAGTACCAGCCAGGTGCCACTGCAGTGACCTGGGCGAGCCAGGCCCTCCGGCTGCACTGGCAGCATGACACCAGATCCACAGGGACCTGTGACCTCCTGGAGCAGCAGCTGGAGTCAGGAGGGATGCCCTGGGGCATCCCAAACAACACTGGATATCTCTGTTTGGGTAACTCAATTGAACTCTGTTCAGCCTCCTTTACAACACATAGCACACACATGACATATGATGTTTACTGTCAATAAAAGAACACCAATATTGGATGTTCACGCTCAAACTGCAGCATTTAGCTTCAGCTACTTAAATCAATCACTTAGACAAAAACGTAAAAATTTGCTTCAAACCTTACATTGCAGTGGGATAATCAGATAGCTTGAAGCTATTTTTTCCAGCTTTATTCCTGTCACAGTTTTATACATTTCTACAACCTGTTGCTAGGCTACGGAAACCTTTAGTAAGGTTTAGTAAGCTAGTACCTTTCACTAGTTTCTCTTACTTCTTTCTTAGAAAATTCTTTTAGGATTTACATGAAGTTTCTGGAGTGGCTTTAAAAAATATCGTCCCTTTTTGGGTAATCAGCAGGTAATCAGAGTGGCAGCAAACTAATTCTAAACATATTCAAGCAATTTGAAGTAAAAAAACCAATTCCTCTCTCTGATAGTCCTTTCTGCTCTCCACTACATGCTGCTTTGGATGGTTCATCCTGGATCTGAAAAGCAAGGTGAGCCATGCTTTGATTCCTCTCCCTAAACCATTTTCTTTTTAAAAAGCCCATTTGTTTCATTGCTGTTCAGGTTTTAGAACCAGCACTGAAGGAGCCTTTTAAAAGCTGCTCTTTAAATCAACTGCAAAAATGGGCTTGATGCAGAAATTCCCGAGGAAAAAGGTACAATCTATGTGAAAGAGGATCTTGCCTAGGTGCAAAGTCCTCTCTGGCTTTAAAAGACATTAATCTAGTCCTTTTCTTGTCTCAAGTCAGGTTCTCCAGTAAGGGAAACACCTCAATGTTGTATCCTGGGACAATCTCCCATGTAGCCCAGCATGGGGAGTGCTTCCCTGTGCCCTGTTGCAACACAACTCTCACAGCTGCAGGACTTGCTATTTTCTAGCAGTTCAGAGCATCTCTTCCACAATACTTCCTGCTCTTCTAGAAATCAGCTGAATTTCCCTGGCAGACTGCCATCATCTGTATGCACTTGCAGCACCATACTGCAAGGAGCAAAGAGGCTCATCACAAAGGCTGAAAGCATGAAATCCTGTTAATACTGTCCTGTGACCTCTGCATGGAAACCAGGCGTCTTTGGAGAAAGCCAAATACTAGAAAGTGTGGAAAGGAACACCCAAGAGATTCAGTTAGTTCTGTGACTGCTCCTGGTTTTCTCTCCAGCTGTACCTGATGTGTATGGTGCCTCCAGATCGAGCTACCCTAAACAGGAACACCTTTTCAAACAAACAGAGGGGACAAAACAAGGATAGTTCCATTATTTAACTTACACGATCAAAAGGGTCATGTTCTACATCCAAGGGCATGGGGATTCCGGGCTTGGAAATGTGCAAGTAGTTATAACCTCCAGGAAGAACACCACCTACCATAAATAAAAATATGATACTTATTCAGTCATTAACAATTAAGAAAATAATGGATTTGTTTGTCCTCCTTCTGTCATTATCTTTTTCCAGTACATAAGAAGCCTTGAGTGCTGTACTGCCATGAGATGGCACCTGAAGTGAGATGGACCTGCCTATACTATAGAAGATCAAAAATACCTGAGAGGGGATGGAAGTGTGACAGAAATCCAGCTGAACATACCTTGAACTTTACACCTTCTGTATACGGGGATGAGTCTGTCTGAGCTTTCTGGTGGCTCAGAACTGTGCTGAGGGGTTGGATCAAAGAGACTCAGCATAGAAGCAGCAAGCTCAAAGCCAATCTCCTTGGAGTTGAAGTTGCTGTGTGTTAATTCATCCCTAAAGTATTTCCTGGAGAACTTTGTCAGAGGACCTGCAGCCCTGATGCTGGCATCATTGGTGCAGAATTTGGCATCAATCACAACTCTTCCATCAAAAACAAGGCAAGCATCACTGACGGCCTTAAAGGTTTCATAATCCAGAGTCCTGTAGGCAAAGCTAAAAAAAGCCTAAAAAGAGATGTAAATAAGTGAAGATAATTGTATGCTACTTACTGGCTGATTTCATAAATCAAAACCCAGACTTTATTCTGAATGTTATTTTAAAAAACCCCAAGAATGTGAAATACAGTAGGATTTTAGCAACACTGTCACAGCAGTGAGATCCTTCTGATCCAGCATTTACAGTTATCAAAGTTAAAACTAAGACAGCAGAAAGGAGAATTACTAAACTAGACTCATCTACTTCTGGTTATTAGATAATTTAAAACCTCCAACATTTTGCACATCAAACAGCCTGAGTGGCTGTGCATATTTTCTGTGTTAGTCCAAGCATGGAACATAGACCTCAACCTTATGTGAAGTTTGTTTTCTTTCAAATGCTCAAGCCAACCTGAAACCTCAAGGAACAGAAAGGACAATGTATTTGGACTTTAGCAGGATAATTGTGCATTACAAGTGTTTTCCCAACTGTTGAGCCTGTTTACCAATAAACTGAGTTACTTTGGCTAACCAGCACAGGGAGAGTGAATTAAATGGAAAGATCAGAAATTCAACTTGTTCAGAAGGAAATGTCATCCTCGTTCCAGCTATAGCAGTGGAATTTCAGTCAGTGGAAGCTTCAGAGGCCAAAGGACCTAAATCTGTAAATTCCTGCTCTACGTATCAAAGAAAATATCAAGTGATAATTCTCTCCTTTTGTTTTCTCATGGCATGGGCACAATCCCTCTCCTGGGTCACAAGGAAGCAGAGCTCCTCTCCCCACACAGAAGCTGAGGCAGCGCAACCAGCACTGCAAAGCAGGTGGTGCTGGGAGCAGACAGCAGATGTAGGAGAAGGACCATAGGCACCATCCTTGAAGCTTTCTCTGGCAAAAGATAAACTGAGATCTGGCAGTGTAAGACAAACAAGTGTAAAGACAAGAGAGCCCACTGGCCATGGAGGGGTGAAAGGAATAAGAATGACAAGGCTGAGAGATGTTTTGAACAAGACCACAGTCTGCACAGGGCCCAGATGTAGACTGACTGTTCTATCACTCCAAGGGTTTCTGAAGTCCCAGAGCCCTCATACAGAGCTTTTCCCACCATCAGTGCCCTCAGCTTTTAAAACCATTAGACAACAAGTTGCTGCCCCTCCAGCAAGAAATATTCCTTTACTGGCTGAGGAAAGGGTGGAAGGGTCTCAGATGAGCACATTTTCCCTTGCCACCTTCATTCTGAATAGCCTAAGACTTGATTGTGCCAGGGCAAAGCAGCATCTCTAATCTGTTCTTCCCCTAGCACCAGCTCAGGACAAATCTGTGGCTGGGGTAAAGGTGTTACCCAGCTGTACTCCCAAAGAGCTTTCTTGGGGACTAAGGGCAAGTGTCAGATATTCGACTGCCTGAAAGAAAAGGCACAGGGACCTGGAAATTTTAGCAGCACTGTCATAAGCAGAGATGCAGCAGTGTAGGTGCCAGACCCCTGGGCTTGTTCATAGGTAAACTAAGTGATTAACTATGCAGAGCTAATGGAGTTTTAGGGAATTTTTTTGCCATCTCAGAAAGCCAGAAATCAAGGAAGCTCTGCCCATGAGGGCAAGACGACCACACAGCCCCATGTCCTGCCAGCTGACAGGCAGGACAGTGTTACTGAGGGGGGGACAGAGGGGACTGGAGGGCTGCAACCTCCAGGTGGGAGCCATCTGTCAGCCTGGGCAGGAGGTAGGGAGCAGGGAGGCTGCTTCTTTAGGGAAAGAAGAGATTTTCTGCTGTTGTTTTTATCCTGCAGGACTCAACAAATTAAGTCCCCAAGAACTGCCAATCAACAGTTGATACTGGCTGAAATCCCAAAAGGCCCAGAGCTGCTGCAGAGATGATTCCTGCAGAGCCTGGTCTCTTTTGAGTGCAGCTGCCTTCCTGGTGGAGCTGCTCTCCAGAGCCTGCTCCTCCTCTGAGTCCAGCCTCCTACACTGCTGGAGCAGATACAGGAGCCTTGCATGACAGCTGAACTGGTTTTGGAGAATACAAAGCCCTTGACTTCACAAGTAACTGCATGTCTTTCATCTTAGAGGCTGTGAAAGAGAGACCTCCACAGGGAAGGACCGTGGATGAAGGAAGGATGAGCATGGGGCACAAAGGGGCAGGAGAAAGAAATCCAAAGGCAAGGGGCATCTGAAGGAACAGTGCAGGTCACACAGACAAGGTGGTTGGGAAAAGAAGGGGGGCTGAAGGAGAGCTGGTCAGTGGGTACCAAGTTGCAAGAACAAGAACCACATTGAGATCTTTGTGGAAGGTTAAAAAGAAAGAGATTTCAAGGAAAAAGGATAAAACTTAAAAAGCGGCATACAGGGAGAGAGTGGGAGGAACATCACTGCTGATATGAAGACTGAAGTCAGGAGACTGCTATGGATAAAAGTGTTGTGTGAGTCTTCACCCCCATCACGAAGGGCTTAACTATCCCTATGTGAAAAAGAAAAGGGCTGCAGGTCAGGGGGACCAGCAGAGACCCCAACACCTGGAGAACTCTCTGAGAGAGGCACAGGGCTCACCCTCTCCACAGTTAACCTCAACAGCTGCATGGAGGAGGGCACACACAGCGGGGACTGCATAGGGGCTTGGTGGCTCCCTATGGATGCAGGTTTTGAAGTGACTCATTTCTGTGGATTAGCCCAATAAAGGAAAATAGAACTATGCCGACCCTAACGAAAGACTAGAACCTGCCCCCAGTCTCAGAGCAGAACCACACCTGTGAACATGCCGTCAGCTTCCAGCTTGGTACTGGAAGTGAAAAAAACTGCAATCATTGTACATGTACATGTAGAGGGAAAAGAACCTGCTTAAAATATATTTTCATTAAGTTACATACTATCCCAGTGTTTTTGGCTTCTACAATAACAATTAAATGCACATAACTATAGACAGGAGTAATTGCATATTTAAATAACAAAAAGATTTCTGGAATTACTTTGAAAATGAATTAAGAGTATTTGTCACTCAGCAGTGAACAATTCCTTGTGTGTCTGGTGACTTTAACACATTTTAATCCAAATCAGCCAGGGCATTAACAATAGGTTTATTTTGATTTTTAAAAAAGCAATCATTGAGACTAACAAGTGAATGTTCAATCTCCTAGAGACAATGAGGAAATAGATAAATTTGCAAGGGAGCACATAAATTTGATGGCTTTTGTGTTTAAAAAAACCAGCCTGAAGGAAAGGTGCAGGAAGCGTGTACTTACTGAGCACTGCAGCTGAAACGTGTTTGAGGCAGTGGTGAAGGCAGCCCAGGTGATAAAGCCATGGTCACCCTGGCCCCACTGTGCCAGGATGCTGTCTGGGTGCACGGCCACACCCGCCTTTGCCAGGGCCTCCCCCACTGTGCGCTCCAGGGTGGCGTCGGCGAGGCAGGGACTGGCAGAGCTGAGCGGAGCCTGCACGAGATGGATGCGGGAACCATCAATCCCAAAGGATAAGAGGCTTTCTACTGTGGTGTAAATGTCAATTGTATTCCCATAGACAATGATGTTCCCTAAGAGGAAAAAAAAGGGGGAAAGATTTCCAAGACATACAATGAAAACTTTATTAGTATAACTCAGATGATAATAACATGGAATTGCTCTCTTTGACCCTCTTATTCCTCTGATGCTATGAAGCAAACAATGTTACCTAGCAACAGCAGCTAAGATAATTTAGTGAAGAATCTGTACAAAACATCCCACAAAGTAGGCAAGTACTTAACACAGAAGTATGATATTCATCCTGACCCTGTAATCTGAAATTATTTTGATTGAAAAGGCTCTAAGGATAAATAAATAAATAAATCACAATTTTTATTTTGTTCTCCCCTCTCTCCCTAATTTTGCTCATTCAAAGGACTGATGGAAGGGGGAGCGGACAGAATCAAATTCAATACACAATGCAGAAAACGCCCACAAACCATGGAAAGGCCAAGTTATAAAAGACAAGCCCTTGTGCCACATGGAGGTCACCAGTGCTGTTGCTCCCTTCTGCCAAAGCCAGATCTCCAGAGAATGGGGATGGCCCTGCAGAAGTACCTGTCTCTGGTTCCCTGGCGGCGGGGAGAGCTTGGCACCACTCTGAAGGCAGCTGCACGTGGCACAATGCCCAGCCCAGAGCCAGTTCCATCCCTGCTCACTGCTGGGAGCTCAGCAAGCTGCAGGCAGCCATCCATCCGAGCAGCTGCCTTGACAGCAGCATATAGGAACTGCTGCTCCTTCTGCAGAGCATCAGCACCAGCATAGAAACGACTCCTGAATCCAGCTCCATCCTCCTGCCCTGGGCAAAGGGAGCTCAGACCTGATCAACGCCTCCTGCCTGGCACTGCAGAGCTGCAGCACAGGGCCCTGCTCATTCTTATCCTGAACTGGTGGCACTTCAAACGGCACAGTCAGAGCTGAGCAGGAACATGAGGAGGGGAGGGTCTGTTCTGTGTGAGCATGATGGGGGCTCTCCAGCCTAAGGGCTAAAGCCCTCCTGACAGCAAGAGAGGCAGAGATGGGAGGCAGCAGAGCAGCTGTGTGTTTTATCTCAGGACAGTTTCATATAAAACACACCGACATTCCTCTGAGCAAGACTGAGATGTGCTCCTCTCCACCTCATTCCCTCTGCCTCCCTGCTTGGAACAGGAAGAATTTGTCTGCTGTGTGATCCACTAAGCTTTTGAGCATTCCAGGCAAAACGGAACTTCTCTCCCGGGGCTACAGACCCTCATCCAAGGGTCAGAGCCCAGCCTTGCAGGCTCTCTGTGCACCACACACCCCACAGCCATGCCACACTCATTCAAAGGACTGCCCCAGCCCTGAGCGAGTGGTGGGATCCAGACGAAGGCAGGAAGACCTCCACCTGCCTGCCCGTGTCCACATCAGCTCCTGTGTTTCAGATCTGACCTGTCAGCACAATGATGCCTCAAAAGCGCCTTCCCAGTGCTTTTATGTTTCTCACCTGGGCAGTGCTGCAACCAACTTGCACGTTTATCTCAGCGGTGGCATTTCCATCTCTCCACAAGTGACAGCATCCGCGATGCCCAGAATTATATTATTTCATGGGCTAAACTAATCTCACTGGACCATGTTTTACTGCATGAAATGCAGGGCAATACTAAACTGAGCAAGCACACAGTCCCACTTCCCAAGAATATTAATGATAAAAATGTTAACAGGTGTTCAACTATTCACCTTTGACTACAAGGTTATTTCATTCCTCCCTATCAGTTTGGCTACTTGTAGCTGACAAAGAAATATCTCTCTTCATAGCTGCCAGAGAAAAGACTTGCTCTGTGAGTACACTGCACATTAATGACAGAAAACATGTTTTTACCATTCACAGCAATGACCGGAGAGACAGAACCATTTTACCTGCAAATGTATCAATCTGAAAACATAAGAAGAAAGATCTTACTTTCTCTCCATAAATATGATTTAAAATACAGGAATGCTGCATCACTGACCTGACTTCCCAAGCCAGAAGAATCTCTCCCATAGCTTGTGCCTGACAGGACACCTGTCTGCAGCTGCACTGGCCTCAGGAGAGTGCCAAAAGAGAAGATAGATGTAAGCCTGATTGTTTTTTCCCTGCTACAGCAGGGTGTAATGCAAGAAGCAGCCTAGCAGAACCCATGGGTAAAGACCAGCTTTGCTATA
Source organism: Irena cyanogastra (assembly GCA_013397155.1). Lineage (NCBI taxonomy): Eukaryota > Metazoa > Chordata > Aves > Passeriformes > Irenidae > Irena > Irena cyanogastra. The sequence continues at coordinate 232,310 of VWZV01005313.1, read as the reverse complement.
CTCATTTTTATTAATGCCACATGCTGACAGTGCAGGCCAGGATGTGGTGTGCAGGTGCCAACAGCCTTGTGCTACATTTACATGTTTTCAATTTGCAGGGAGTGAAATGTATGAGGAGTGAAGATGATACAGAGGCTATGACTGGAAAAGGAGGATGAGGAGGACTTCCCTGAGGCACAGCCCAGAAAAGCTCCATTCTGACTGCAGGGCAAAGCTGGGCTGAGACCCTTCACCCTTGGGCAGCAGAGCCTCCTCAGAGAGAAGCTCAGTTCCTGCATAAGACACTGGCATTTGGGAATGGACAAGATCAGATGAGAGTCCTACATTTCTCAAGGAAAATTAAAATTCTGTTTTATATGGTAATATTAAATACAACTGTATTAGATCAGGGAAAGCAATGCTCCTTTATTGACCTCTTGTAAATCAACAATTTACTGCTTCTGCTTATTACAATATTAGTGGCTTTTCAGATGACAGTGCTAGTAGTCTAGGAACTGCAGATATTCATTATGGACTGAATTATGTCCACTGAACAGAGAGCAGTTCTTCAGGATGCTTTTATTATTTAACTACATGAAAATGTATGTATCTGTGAATAAACATAATAACCTTCTACAGAAAAAACAGCCATAAATAAAGATCATTACAGTAGTTTTATTGTTTATTACCTGAATGTCAGCGTCCTGCTGCAGAGCAGACTCATTAATTTTCCACAAGTAAGAAACACAAGATTTCGGTGACCCTAATGTGACCTGAATCTTTGCAGTTTGCAAAAGCTAAAGGAGAAACCCAGTATGAGCTAAAGCATTGGTGGCTCCAGTTGGTGATTCATGCACTGGAATTTTAATGCAAGAGTATTCCTACAAACACGCTTTTAATAAGGCAGTAAACTATGCTTAGGTGAAGAGAAAAAAAATAATTGCTTCATTTTGGGCCATTAAAGCAGTTTTGTTCCTTACTTTACTTCCATCCTACTTTTATTTTCATGCAAAGTGCAGAGCTAATAGGAGATGAATTTCAATTAGTCCCAATTACAGCTGTAATAGGTTCCATGCATTCGGTAGCTGGGTTTCATCAGTGAAGCCAACAGTGGCAGCCAGCTGTGGGGCCAGTGCTTGTCCTGCTCAGCAGCAGAAAGCCCTCCCAGAGCCCTGGTGCAACTGTCAAGACTGAAGGAATTATGTTTGTAAGACACACAGCTGGAAAAAGAAGCAGGGCAAGGAATAAGAGAAACTGAGATCAGTGGAGGAAGACCTCTCCAGCTGGGCACCCTGCACAGCAGTAGAGAACGTGATGGGAAGAGCAAGGAGAGGGAACTGAAGCCAGAGCAGGGGGGAAGGGGAAGGTGTCACATCTCCCCTAGACCACATCTCTGAAAGTCCCTCCAGACCAACCTCAGTGGTGTGAATTTACCTTCTCTACGCATGAAGCCAGGCCAGGGCCTCATTATGAGACGCAGCTCCACCCTGCAGCCAAAGCCAGCAGCAATAACAAAGTGAAGATGAACATCCTATGACTTCAGCACTGCTGCTGGAAAAGGTGTACTTATGCCAAGGCAGGGGAGACACCATGATTGTGCTATTTGCTAAAGAGTGACTGATCCTCTCGGCACTGTGCATCCCAGCCAGCAGCTGCTCCCAGGCACAACCCTGCGCAGGGGCATCAAAGCACATTCCAGGACTGGGCACACAGAGACTAGGACATGAAGGACTAGCAGCAGCAAACAGGGAAAGCTAACACCCTCATCTGTCTATGCAAAGTCAGCTGCTGTACCAGCTGCATACCAGGTAAGGCCATGTGGGCAAGGTTGGTACCAGCTGGTGAACAGGTGAAGCCGGACTGCTCCAGAGGCCAGGAAGCTGGCTGAGAAACACTGCCATGTTTATGAACACAGTAAGACCTGGAGGATGATAAAGTAATTTCCAACATTTTTAGAACTTCCCTAAAGGACTGCCAAGCAGGTGTGACCCTTGCACCACACAAAACCACTGCCAATTCTCATTACACTCCACAAACAAGGCAAGTAAAACACACCTTCAGGAAAGTCCTGCTCTTGCACTCTGCCAACAGGAATTCCCCACAAAGACAGTTTTCCTGCTCTGAACTGTTCTGACTCAGAGCCAGCAGGAACTGACATTTCATGAACTCATTGACTTTTTGGTCTCTGTTTTTCTAGTTCAAAATTGACTCAGAAACCTGGATGGTCCCAGGTATTTTCCACAGCGCTTACACAGTGGATGCACTAGTGAACATACAAACAGAGCGCACACGACAAGGCTGAGAAAATACAGGGATGGTGCATATCAGCATAAATGTCTGATTTTAAGGGTTAGAAAGTACCAGGAACTTGCAGTTCTATGTGAAAATCTGTCACTGATACAACTAAATACAATGCTGACAGACATTTCCTAATTTAGACTTATTTTCTCTGTTATGCCACAAATCTAGATATTTTTCTATACAGCAGAAAACCATATCCACTAATTAAATTATTATTTCATTGGCAAATTAATTACTCCAGACAGATTTGCATTTGGGACTCATTTGGTTTTCTATAATAACTGCAGATAATTAATCTATCTCAAACCTTTCTTTCCCTGCTAAATATGCTGGGTATCAAAAAAACAGAAAAATTCTAAATTAATCTGGAAAACAAAGCACAGCAGATGAAAGACTGTTAGAATTCATCAGGCACCAATTATACCAGGGAATAAAGGAAATAATAAGCCTAGGAAACATTTCTGTAAGTGTGTGTGCTAACAAAGCCCCTTACCTCTGGAGCTGATGAGGTTTTCTTCCAGCCAGAGTGCTGCCTCCAAGCAGTCCTGGGCATCGTTGAGAGTAAAGTGATTGGAAGGGACTTTCTCCATGTATCTCTGTGGCCAGTGACTCATGATTTCACTGGTATCTGCTCCTATGGGAGCCAAGGCCTGAAGAAATGAGTCGGTGAGTGGATACGGCACAGACCTTGGAGATGTTAAAACACAATGATACTCTCACTTTGGCTACGCAAGGGCTGCTATTCTGGCACATCCCAACCCTTCATTACACCCAGCAGCAGCAAACACACCCATGACCACAGGGAACATGGATCCCACCAATCTGAGTGTACACATGTATGCATGTGTTCCCTATTTCCTGTGGGATGTGGGTGACCACTTCAAACAGTGCTGCCAGTGCAAGTGGAGGCACATGGCAACTGCCAGGGACTGCATAGCAAACAGCAGAAATGTCCCAACACACAGTAGGGGATCTCAGCAGCTCTCTGAATAACAGATCACTTTAAACAGCCCCAGGAAAGTCTTTGTGAAGCCAGACCACCTCCACCTTTTTTGAGTAAAAATCAACCTTCTACAATGACAGATTTTGTCCCAGAGAAAGGGATCAAAACCTGCTTGATAGGTCGAATGTGAAGACTCAGCAACACGTTCACTGTGTAGTGCTGCTTTACAATAACAAACTCAGTTTAAGCTATACAAAGCAAAAAGGGAATCTCGTCTCTGACTTCCTCAGCACCACTGAGCCACATCCTGAACCCTGTTGTCACTGCCAGCCAGATCAACTGAAATACTGCTCATATAAAACCAGGCAGGACACTAAAACATTTTGCTCAACAGGTAAATCTCTATATCATAACATATAATGTTCTACTAAGCTTTAATTTGACTGCTTACCAAATAAGGAACAACTTACAAAAAGTAAGAGCTCTGTGTAATAAAACAGAAGTCACTAATTTCTTCTTATCCTTTTATATAGCTTGAAAGTGAGAATAGATGATGATGATGGAATTTTCTTCTCAAAGGCAGAAAACCTGCCTTTTCCCTTGCTATCTTTAGCTTTCTCCCCCACTGCAGTTACTTGCCATAAATTATTTTGCAAGTCAGAATTACCTCCAAACAGCTTTTCCTAGGAGGACTTTTCCAGCCTACACTTCAGCTTTTGTTTCATCCCTGCTGAGTAGTGCCCATGGGCTGCTGTTTAAGTGTGGCTCTGCTCTGAGAAGGGATCCCAGACCACACAGCCTGCTGCACACAGGCGGCCAGACACCGCTGTGGGACGTGGTACTGCAGACATTGCTTACATCCATCTCCTGATTTTAAAGGCAAAATGCCTTGCTCACAACTCCTACCCCAAACCACCCAGGTAAGGCAAAGCCCTGCAACAAGGGGGCTGTACCAAGCTGCCTGTTGCCTTACATGGCCTGACAGCCTCATGGGGATACAGGAGCCAGAAGCCATCCAGCCCAGGGAGTCTGAGCGGAAGCTGACCCTGTGGGGCTGGAGCTTAGCTTGATTCCATCTTACATGCAGCTAAGGGTCTGCTTTAATCTCACTGGAAACTTAGTTGTGTGCTACAATATCAAGCAGCACCATAGATGTGCCTAGGCATGGTCATCACGTGAGATGAGTAATTAATTTGATAAGGAATTCTCTCCATTTCCAAAACTAGGTCAAATGGTGTTAGGCCAGCTGGAGTTAAGTCTCCTGTGGCTGGGACCACATGTCAGTTGAGCCTGCTCCTTAGCAGGTTTAATGGTTATGGTGGCAAAAACGCTGGCAGCTTTGCCTCCTGCCCAGCCTTGAGCAGTAAACTGCTGGTGGGAAGCTCTGTCCAGCTCACCTCTCCTCCAGCTTCAGCAGCAGCACCAACACAGCCCTACAACCTGGTGCACTATAGGGCTGCAAACTGCTGGTCCTACCCTTGCTAAGGCTGCTCTGCCTAATCTCCAGGAACACTGCTCACTGTAGAAAACCTGGGAATAATGTGCTGGTTCACTCTGCATACAGCTCACCTGGTAGCTCTGTCCCGTGCACAGAACCAGGTAGTCGTAGGGCACTTTCTTGTTCTTGGAAACAACAATGTATCTGGCACTGCGGTTTATACCCGTCATTTTACCAACCACAACATTAACCCAGGAACAAAGTGACATCTGTGCATAATCTTCATCATTAAAACAGTGGCTGTGAAGAAAGAATATCTGTAAGTGACATTTCGGCAGCTGACAGCAGGCATTAATTAGACATCTGGTGAGCTCGGCCCAGGCCCCCAGTGGTTCCACCTGCTCCCTTGCTGTGAGTTTACTGCAGTCTATAGTAAAAGATTAGGCATTAGGAAATACTCAGTTACAAATTGACAGCTTTCTGCTGAACTAACAAGCCCTCCCAGCACTGGCCTTACAATCACATAATTTAAGAACAAAGTCAGAAATCTATGCTTTACTCTGCTTTTTCTTTGCAGGCCGATGTGAGGTAGAAGCTTTTGAACCTGCAAAGAAAATAATACAACAGTCCAATTCTTTCTCCAAAACAAGACTTCCTTATTCAGCTTTTCCTCAACTTTCCTTCCTTTGCTATTCAGCTTCACCAGTCATAGCTAAGGTGAGACACAAACGAAGGGAATGCACCCTACCATTTTAGCATCCATATTCCAAAGTATTAGTCCAAAAAGTTTAAAAATAAATAGAAAGCTAGAAAAATGGTTGTCAGAGTGAGAAGTAAAAGGCAAAGATCTCAAGTCTCCTATTGGTGACTCTTTCCCACAATGCAAGAATGACAAATACTGAAAGCACACTAAGTGGGTCCTGAGCGGTGTGCTCCAGGATGTTCAGGGTGTGCATGGAGCACACATCACTAGCAACATGCTCTGACAGTGTGAATTCCTTATCAGTACCGTAAAATCACATGTTGGCTTTGACAGGCTTGGACAAGGTTTGTTTTTCTCATGTTTTAGGGGTGTTACAGCCTGTTCCAAGCAAAAAGCATCAGATATCCCTATGCGTGAGAGAAGTATCAAAGATCTGAAAGCTGCTGTTTAAAAAAGCCAATTTAAAGCAAAATGGAACAAAACCTCTTTTAATCCTCAGCAATGAAAATTACAATTATTTCCAAAGGTCTTTTAAGGCTTGAAGTGTGCCTCCACCAAGGATATCCGACCAAGTAAATACTGGGACGCTTACTTATTACTGCATTTGTATCATCCTCTCTGCTTAATAATAGCCTTTGGTAAAGACAAAGATTCCTGAAGATAAAATACTTCCATACAGATGTTCAACAGACACATCACTATAAAACGTGAGGAGAACCAGGGAGAGAATGTTCCCAATTAGGTCCATCATGACCCCTGAATGCCACTGAGACTGGCAATGGCCTATCATGGACATGCACAAGAGAGTGCTGGCCACTGTGCAGATCCAGCTGGGCTCAACTCCCTCCCTCCCCAAAACTGAAAACCTGCATCAGGAAAGCCTGTTCAGTTAGGTTCTTTCAGTAGAACTGGACAAACCCATGTATAGCTTTGTAGAGCAGTAAACAGGATCTAGCAAGAAGAATGCTACAGGTTTAAAACAAGCAAAAAAAATAATGGCTGGTGTCACACAGGTGTCTAGTTTGTGAGACCAGAGCAGCACAGCAAGAAGAAACACTGTGAACAAACTATGTGAAAGAAGCTGAGTCTCACCTCTGCCAGGACCTCAGGAGGGGAATGGCCAGTACAGAGACTCTGGGCTTCACCCAGGCTGTCAGCTCAAGCCACCACAGAAAATACATGGCCATTTAGAGGCCTGAAAACTTCATTTTCTATGTATACTTAGAGATGAAAACTATTCCACTTTCTCCCTCAGGGCTCAAAGTGATTAAACAGAAGTGGCTGGGCCCATGCTCAAGCATTTGATGCTTTTCTGTGACACCAGCAGTCAGCAGCTGCAGCAGAGAGTGCAGGCAGAGAACAGAACTGACAACTGCTGCTTTGCCATTAATACCAGGACACACATCCCAACACAGAGCTCCTGGTTCCACGTTAATCATTGCTGCCAAACTCCCAAAACTGGCATTCATGATGCCACAAGAACAAATACTGTTGATTTCACAACCTGGGGAATTTTAGGATTGAATTGCCAGGCTTTCTGTGATGCTCTGAGTCCTCTGTACTCACAGATAACAGAGGAAAATAAATAAGGGAAGAAAATAACTGATAATTCTGAACTGTAATAATACAGAAATCTATATATAAAATGGACATTAAGGACAGAGGAAAGTTTTCAAAAGCACCTCTGTAATTGAGGTGCACAGCTCCCAGGAGACTGACACTCCAAAATCACAGGGATGCTTTCAGAAATCATACTCTGCAGAGTTCAATTTTCACTCTTAATCTGCTTTCAGACTTTAACCTTTAAATCTGGTGAGGTGATTCTGAACTGCAACTTTCTGTCAGGTAGGATGCTTTGTTAGTACAACTCTTTTCTACAGTTAGTAGAACTCTTTTCAACTTAGGAAAGAGACTACATGCATTTATGTGAGAATGTAATTCCTTCATTTGCTAGATTTGCACTTGAACACACCCCTTTCTAAAGTACAAAAAGTAATACAGGCAACTGCTTTTTACAAAATGCCTTGTCAGGGCAAAATTCCAAATGAGATCAGATGGTTTCAAACAGGTTCCCACTACATTATTTTCACATCTTTGTAGAGATTACATTTGTAAGATTCAGCAAGCAGACATGGAGCTGCTTTGTCATTTGAAGAGCCAGCCCTTTAGTGCACTGCAGCTCACTGAGGAAAAGATTGGGTAAAATACAATGTGAAGGCTCCAAAGAGTCATATGCCAAATCTAAATAACTTAGTATAGTTCATTCCCCAACTATTCAGAATAACTGATCCGTTTTAATTCTATGCTTCTCAATGTTCAAAACAATCATGTTCAAGTACACAGTGATGATTTTTTCCAAAATAAAACCCAAAAATACTGTATTTAAATGAGAATTACATACTGTGAATTTTAAAGAGGTAAGATTTTATCTGAGAGAGGTAAGATTTTATCTGACTAAATGGAAGCTATTATATTTACTGGCGAACAAGGAAGCCCGTAAAGTGTTTGACAGTCCCTAGACAAGGCTCTTCCACCACTTCCCTTCAGCTGTACACAGCCCTGGCCTGGGACAGGGCTGTGGTTGGGAATGGGGACAGACTGCCACAGCCCAAGGACTGGCACTCACAGCCCATGAGCAGCAGAATTGATGCAGAACAGTTCTGCCAAACTGATCAACAGCAAAAATTCCCCCTGTACCCAGCGAAATCCTCACCAGCACTGGTGGGCTCTGCATCCCATCATACGCTGCCCAAAGTCAGTCCCTGTCACATTACCAATATTAATTCTTGTACATTCTTTGGTTCAACATTATTTAGAACAAAACTTACGGAAGCTAAAAACCAAACAAGATTTAAAAAGCAAGCATCTTGTGTAATTTGTCTTCAACCTGAAGATTTAAACAATCTAAAAAGCCTCGGAAAGCAGGGCCCGCTGTCTAGGTATAACACAGTGGATTGCTGTCCTGAAGTTACTGCTTTGGCACTATTTCCCTACTCATAATTCTATCCAACTTCTCTCGTAGGTGAGTGCATGCTGGAGAGACAGACTGGAGTATTTGGGGGCTCTCTACAGATGTATCTAAAATTCAGGACAAGTTCACAAGAATTACAAAGTGTTATGTTTTCTGCAGAAGCCATGGAAGTGTTTGGACATGAAGTCGAACCTGTTAATTAAAAATCTTCTATACTTGGAGCTCTGTGGGTCTTGTTCTGGAAGGCCATGAATAGAAATCAAGGTCAGGTTGTTGAACTTCAGACGTGGCCTGTGGAAAGAAAAAAAACCAGCCCCAGTTGGAAGAAATTTGGAGGGCACGTCAAAGGAACAGCACAGCTCAGAATTCCATGTTCAGGAGGATACAGAAAGCGATTCCTTTACCCAAGGTCAAAGTGTTTCACTCTGTTCAGATGCAGGTGTCTCTGGATACAAAGAGAAAAACAATTTCCCCCACAGTTACAGTAATGCTGGGGCAAGGAGGGGGACAAGACTGACACTATGTTGAACTAAATGTGATTTGACATTTGAAAACAAATAAATATGATGAGTGATTAAGCCTTCTAATCTTTCAGGCTTTCTGTAATTCAAGGATGGACTGATGCAAATGGTACAAACGAATCAGAATGTTTTCTATCAACCAATGTTAATTTGTTATTCATACATTTAAAAAATATATTCAAACAAAGTTAAAGGTCATACTTAAACCAAGGAATTTCAAGGTTATGGCTGCCCCTCTCAAAATGTATATTAATAGTTTAATTCTGGATTATGGATTATCTGTGGTAAATCTCCATGCCTACTGCAGCCAAGCACAAAGTAATAAATAACCTTAATGTAACAGAGTGCATATATTTATACAGATTATGGGCCTGATTCTCATTTAAATTAAGGTCACTCTGCAGAAGTGGATGTAAATAGAATTTGCTTTTCATTTATGGCCACCTTATGCTACCTGAGTGGTACAAAATGGTCTTCACGTAAATGAGGGTGAGTCTGATCTACGAAGTTGAAGGCAGAGTGTAAGAGTGATGCCATCTGCACACCGGGAATGCTGTTCGTGGGGTGTGAACAACAGCTACAGAAACTTCACACACTGACAGAGCACAGCTCCTTGGCATTTATTTACATGGGATTAATTACATGAACACCCTACATCTCCTCCCAACCTCATAGCAAGGAGATTTCCTTTCAATGTGGAGCTGAAGTAATCTGTATATGCTGCATGGCCTCGTAACAACAGGTGCTTGAATCCAGGGGCTACAGTAACATTACTTTTAAGTATTGTTAATATTTAGGATGGCAACCTTGTGAGCCAGAATCAGAAACATGGCATAATCAAAGTTCTAGGCACCATTAATGTGCATCTTTTGCATGACTGCATGATGATGTGCTTTATTGATCTGGTCACATACCATTTTCCTCTGCAGATGCTCTACCTCTATTGAATCCACACGCAGGCATCCTGGATTTCCCCAGTCCTATGGTATTTGTTCCCTTCTTCCCCACTGAGCAGGAGGCTTCAATCAGACCTTTCAGTCAGTACAATTTACTAAATAATGATTTACTTCTACCTCAGCTCTCTCATGGCATCCCATGCCCCAAACATTAATTAATGTTTCCCACTTATTCATCTCGTAGGCATCAAAATGTTGACTAGCATCTTCTTAGATGAAATGAGATGAAACGAGTTGTATCTTTGATTTCCTCTTTCTTTGATTTCCCCTTTACACCGAGGAAAACCCAGGCACAAAGCATGGTGGCTGGCAGCTCCCCAAGGGCAGGGTGGTGCAGGGGCAGAGTTGCAGAACCGCCGTGCTCCGAGTGCTGTACGGCTCCCAGCACAGCTCCACACAAACAACGGCCCCTTTTCCACACACAGAGGTAAACCCCTGCTGCTGCTAAGTGTCAGAATTTGGTTAGTGTTTAAGCACAGGCTGGTGGTATTTGTGCAAATTATCAAAATCTTTAAATAAGTAACAAATGTCATATTTTGTGTCACAAAGGCCTGGCTCCAGAAGCATAGCTGGCACGCATAACCCCAAGACTCAAAATACATTTACGCACACACAGGCAAAGACAAGTCTGAGCACTAGAGGGGAGCTGCAGCTCCTGTTGGCACTGGCAGTCACCACAGGGTAACAGGTGGGGGATTTTCAGCTTTATTATTTCTAGGCTAACAAAAGGATGGCTCATTTATTACAGCTTTTGACTCCTTACTGGTGCCTAAAAGCTCTTAACTGAGGAACAACCAAGGCACTGGACACAGGCAGTCAGGACAGGAACTGACTTAGATGCTGCTAATAAATATAACAATGCCCAACATGAAACAGGGCAAAGTGGAGGTTCTCATTTGGTGAAAAAGTCTTCAAGTTAAGAGCTTGAACCAGTGCAACATTAAACAAGTGCACCTGCATTTTAGAAGCAAATAATTCCAGCAGGGATTCACGTTGCTGTGGATACAGAGGGAAGAACAGCTCAAAGATACTGGTAAAGCAGGGAGGGATTAGAGTATCTAGGGAAATAAGTAAAAGGTGTTAGGTTTCAGTGCACAGGTCTAGAGGACAGCTACAAAGAGTCTGAACACCCTTGTCCTCAAAATAAAACAGGGTTATTGATCTATCAAGCATAATCAAAAGGACACACAGAAAGGTTTTAGTACCATTTTTACATACATCCTGGTGTTTGTGACTCTGCTAGAGTATTCCCTGTTTATTTTGCTGGATTTTTTTGCCTGATGTCTTGCTACCTGTTTTTTTTTTTCCCTTCTGTCTGTGGCATAATGATGGAGGCTTAGATGGTGGAAACTGCCTAAACAAATAATTTAATTAATTGCTTTCATTAAACCCCTTATTATCACAAGTCAAATCTCTTTTGTTACAAAAAATAAACTGCAGTGAAGTAGTCTCCATGAACCTGAGCATTTAAATTTATTTGAAATCTTGCATTTTTTAGGATTATTTTCCCAGTGATCAATAAAAACTAAAATAAAGGAGTAACAGAAGATAATGCTGATAATGACCGATCTGCTTCCTAAAATTGGTAACTATGTGAACTGTTCTCCTGTGTACATAATCTTTAAACAATAATATCTGAAATCATAATCTATCCAAAAGTAAAGTCTTAATGACACTGGATCCTCAGCTTCACTGCAGCAAAGCCCTTATAAAAATGGCAGCTTGAGATCATTCTGAAAATGATAAAAAAGAAAATTAGATTTCAGCACTAAACACTGAAAAGTAAGATGTGATAAAGTCTTGCATTAACAAAACTTTGAAATCAGAAAAATCTCTGTCCTGAAACAAAAAAGGAACACTAAGACTTTTGCAGGGAGGAAGGAGCTCCTAAGCAGAGATGATGATAAAAGAGTCCCAACCTGTGTTCAAGGCACAGGAACTCAGCACGTTCAGGTGTCACTCTCACTGTACAAAGCAGATGGAGACAGTTCTCCTTTTCCCCGCAAATGTAACAATTTATCCAAAGCAGGACTTTTTAAAGGAAACATTTCAAGAACACAGCAATCAGGGTGTGACTTGGAGAAGAGACTTCGCCAAAAGGAAAAGGTATTCTAACAGATTTCCCAGCTCCACACCAAACTCCAGCTAGAAATGCCCAGCTTAACAAAGGTTGCCCATACGAATAACTAGAAAGAAACCCCACTCATTCAAGTTGTCTCTCCAGGATAAATGCGCTACTTAGTACTACAGCCTTGTTTGGAGCCCCTTTCCAAGCAATGCATTCCCATTTTGTCTCTCCACTGATTTCCTTTGCAAGCCTCAGCATTTTCCTTTCCCTCTGCTGCCTCTGCCTCCCCGGACAGCTGTACATGGGTGCAGCAACAGCAGAAGGGTTTGTTGTTTGTATCAACACCTACCAAAAGCACCTCTTCTCCAGAACATTCTCCGAGGGCATCAGTTACAGCCCCTAGAGCAGGATTCCAGATTCACTGCTGACCAACAGATGTCCATTTCCAAGTTATCCCTCTTCAATTACCAGTAAACAAAGATTGTCCAGTTCTCTCTTGGATCAACCTCAGGAAAAAGTATTAAGATTGTGATTGAATTTGCTCAACAAAAGAAGGGGTAACAGCACAGTGTTTACTGGGACACTTGTCAATGCAAGGGTCAAGGAGGGGCTTTCTACACAACCTGGCCCATGACAACTCTTCCTCTCTCAGTGAAATATTTCATCACACCCCAGTTGCTTCCTCCTGGTATTAAAACAACAGGGTCCCTTCAAAAACTTCTATTTTTGATGAAACAGTGCTTTGTATTTTTTTTTCAGAAACTTCCTGCCAGGTTTATTGGTAATTTTATCAAATGCTGTCATCTTAAGAAGAGCAGCCTCTAAGCCCAGGCCATGAAAGCCACCACTGTCACCATTTTTGACATCTTAGCAAGAATCCATTAAAGAGCTAAAGAACATTTCCTTCACCCTTTGACTAATACCCTTCAAGGATGCTTGGGAGTGCTTCTCTCTTCACCACTGGTATCTGGGTCTCTCAGCAAACTTTGAACTTGATGGTTCACTACTTAGTAACAATTACATCAGTGAGTTATCAACATTATTCTCATGCTCAATCCAAACACAGCTACTAGAAAGCAATTTGACTCTATCCCAGCCAAACCCAGGGCAATCCTGTCTCAGAAGCTGTTCCTATCCAGTTAAATTTGGATTCTCCTGCTAAGTTATATGAACTACTCCTCTCACACTTCCTCCTTCAAGTGATTAGCCCTAGATTTCCTTCTCTGTGGTTATTTCACTGTGGTTATATTGCTTGTCTCTTGTCCTCTGTGCTGATCCTTTTCCTAGACAACATAATTAAACACACCAGCAACTCTGACTCTGTTGCCTTCCAATTCCTTTACTAATTCCTAGTTTTTTAGTTCCATCAGTCCACAATCTTGATTTCCCACTGAATGCTACCAAACATGTCTTTTTCCAGTTTCTTCTTTTGAACTCCCATCCACCTTATACCCCATTACTCTGAAACGTCTTGGCACCCTCCTGTGGCTTCACTGCTTTTGTCCCTTCCAGCCACCTCTCACTTCCCAGAAACTGGTTTTGCTCACAAAAACTAGAGCATCCACTCAGGATCTGCAGCATTTTCACAATTTAGGCTACTAAAGTCAACATGGCAAAGTTCCTACAGTATGAATTGTTCTGAAACAGGGCAGGGAAAACTAAAGAACTCTTTTCCTTGCCCACTCAAAACATACAGCTAAATCAGACCCATCCATATCCTTCAACAGCTACTGCGTTCACAAGGGCAGCCCTACCACCTCAAATCTAAATTAGCTTTGAGTCTGACCTAATAAAAGCATCATCCAACCACTGCTTCAGTGAGAGCACTTCCTTCCTAAAATTCTGATTTCCATTCCACAAGTGTTCCAGCATTTCATTTTCTTCAAAAATGGCAATTATTTTTCTAGATAGAAAATGAGGATATCTTATGATGACCTTGGTAGTTACAATCTCCTGCTGTTTAATCACCTTGCAGATTCCAAACCACAGCTGAGAGATATCAACACCATTTTCCACAAACAAAGGTACCATAAATTGGGCAGTAAAACTAAAGTGTGGTAAGAACTTCACTGCTTTGCCTGCTGCTATGTAAGTGCTTCAGTGAGTAACACACAGTGCAGATTCCAGCTTGCTAATAGGACATTTTCAATATTATTGGCCGATTACCCATGTTTAAAACTAAGGTGGTGTGGTTTTTATAGCTGTATACTAGTCTCCAATTTTCCAAACTATTGCGGAGAAGATAAGTATTCTGACTCCATGATGTAACCTGGTGCAAATCTGGCAATGCTGTCTTCAGAGCACCCTCGAAATGTTCCCAGATGCCACCAGGCAGACTGCCCTTAAACCTGGAAGGCTTGAGGCCAGCAGAAGAACACAAAACTCATGGAAATTGCATGTTCTGAGGCACCCCCCTTCCCCAGGGCCAGGTCTTCATGACATAAGGTTGGCAGCCCAGGAAGGACAGGAACATAGCTGGCAGAGGAGTTAGCTGGGCCAAAACTCCTGATCCCAAACATCCATCTTTCAGTTACTGACCTCCATGTGTCAGCACCCTTACTCTGGTCCTTACAGTACACACTCACACAAACAGGAATCAAATCCACGCTAATCACTAGGGGAAGATAAGTAATTTTTTTCTCCAGTGCAGCAGCCTGCCCAGTCTGCTGTGCTTCCAAGCCAACCCACAAGCAGCCTGGAGACTGCTCTGGAGGGCTCAGCACTGTGCCTTCTCCACAGCTCTGGGAACAAACTTCAAACCAAGCTAAATATGAACAGAAGAAAAAGTAGTGACATCTCCTCTATGGCTTTAGCAGAGAACTGGAGAACTTTGGTGCAATGCTTGCACTTGGAATGCTGCTGTATTTGCTCTGAACTGCATCAATCAGAGGTACCAGGTTACCAGGCTCAGAGCTGTGGATGTCCTGCTGAGTCACTAGGAGGGGACAGATGCAGCCCAGTATTCTATAAAAACCCTTGTGACTCATTCCAATTTTGAGCAGACTTTTTATGAGAAAACTACTATTTCCAAGATCAGCTTTAACACTCACCAAGAAGTTAGGAGTATTCAAATATAAATAGAAACAAGAGAAAATCTACAAATACTTACAAATTTCAAGTGTGAAGAGCTTGGGCTCAGAGAAGTGTTTCCATATGTTCAACGGGCAAGCATTTCAAGTTGAAATAATCTTATTTAAAACTGCAGACAGTCTCAAAAGCAAGACTGTAATTATAAAATAAGCCCATGATGCTAACTGAGCCTCATTTTCTGGCAGAGGCTGTTAGGAAGGCTGATCCTGACCCACATCCTCTCCCCTGTTTATTTTTGGTATCAGTCACTGCCAGCGTTCATTGTGACGCCAACTGCGTGACAAGGCCAGCTCTGACCCATCTGATTTATCTCTGTCACAACTTGAGCTCCGCTCACCAGAAGCAATGGAAGGCAACAATGACTGAGGGATGTGGGCCCAGTGACACTGAGCACGTGGCCTGGGCTCATCTTGCTCTGAAGGGAAGGCAGAGGGAAGCACATGTGTGTCAGTTCATGTGGCAAAGACAGATAGGACAAAACAGTGGGCATCACTAACCCATTCATTGCATGTTAGCTCTGTGATCAGCAAGTAAGCACAAACTATTTAATTAGTCAACTAATTAGTGACAGGCAACATGGAAGGCTTCAGATGTTCCCAGATAAATGCAAAGATAAAAAGCCTAATTAACCAGCAAGCATTATGCTAACTACAGCCAAACAGGCCAGATGTGCAGGATATTGTGTGCTCCGGTGCTGCCAAATAACAGACTCTAACAGGAACCCTGTTCAAACCCCGTCACCTCAGAGCTGATCCTGGGTACCCCAAGCTCCCAGCAGGAGACACTGTCCTGCAGCGAAAAACTCAGGCTCACTGTGCTGGATTCCAATTTTACTTCGAGAAAAAAGATTTAGGCCTTTGACAAAAATGTACTTTAATCCATCTGGTTCTTAAATGCAATAATTATTTTAATGCACCCACAGGGAAAAGGAAATAGATTTCATAACAATTACATATGAAATATTGTGACTTTAGGCACCATTCATTTATGGCTATCTCATGTAGCATGTTATGTACATTCCAATGTCCTCAGAGATGAAGTTATTGTTTACATCAGGGTTTGGATTAAGGAGGTTTGCAAAACCATGGATTAAAAATGGTTTTCCTTACAATAGTGATTTCCACAGCTATATGCAAAGAGGTGGACAAAAGTCAATTGGTTCCCTTCACTGGAACCAGTGACAAGACACAGCTAGGAGCAAGCTCTACGATCCTTAAGCCAAACTTCCACCCCTGCTGCCTGGGTTTGCATTCTGCTCCAGGAACCAGCCCTTGGGACTAAGTGGAAACACCAGGGTTGTAATCCTGTGTCCTTCTGGTCTAACCCTGCTGCCCTGCCCATTCCTTTGAAACTAGCAAGGAACGATGAAAAAAAAAAACCAAAACCAACCAACCAAATAAGAACCCACCCACTGTCACACCTGCACCCCCAGAGCCACTGTAACACCAACAGCTGGCCAGACACCTGGTCTGCCCCTGCTACTGCAGTGCTGCTGCCTCCACTGGTCACCTGGTTCTCTGGCAAAAAACCAAAAAATCCCTGTGCATCCTCAAGAAAAGCAGCTCTACAGCTGAAAACATATACCTGCAAATGCTGCCTGAGCAGCATGGAGAAGTCTAAGGCTCCTTTGGAGTTCAAGTGCATGAGCAGTGGTGCCACGGCTGCTCTGTGGGACTGCGCCCCGGGATGTGCTGCCTACAGCACAGTGGGATGCGTCCTGCCACGGGGCAGCAGAGCTCATTCTCAGGGTAATTTCTCTGCTTAATGAAACATGTGTATCTTCAGTCTCAAAGAAGTTTAAAACACTTACAAGATTGAGTTCTAATAATTGCCACATCGGTAAGTCAATTACATTTGTGTGTTTCCATGGTGACTGGTAATATAATTAAGTATGAAGAATAATGATGAGAAAACTACTTCCTCTTTTTAAGGATTAGGGCTCACAAATTGATTCAGTCCAGCTATTTTTAGTGCATCTAACCTTTGCAGGGAATATTAGAAAATTATGAGTAAATTAAACTAAATTGTTTTAAAAGGCCTTCACACTGATCAGGAGGCTATTTGCTGCTGATGTGAAAATTAAAAAATAATCTTTCCCAAATTTATACGTCTATTAATATAAATTCTGTGACACTGCACTAAGTGCTGGCTCTGTGGTTCTCCAAGCAGCACCCCATGTCTGAGGCCAGGTGCCAAGACAAGCTCAAGGAGGATGTGTCCTGCAGCAACTCTGCCAAAGTTTGGTTCAAACTCAAGCCCTGGCTGCAATGGCTCAGCCAAGGGAGCTCTGAGGGCAACACCTGCAAAGGCCTGTTCACTATAGATAGATTCAGCTGGCACACCTGGAGCACAAACACAATTTGGCTTCCCCAAAGTGCTTTATAATGAAATGGCAGCAACAAACGGCACAGTGTGAGCAACAAGAAATGAGTTAGAAGGTCTAAAGGACAGGTTTAACTGAATTTGGGGTGGAACTGAAAGCCTAAAAGCTGCTGAAAGCAGGAGGATGAGGGAAAACTATTTACCCTGAGATGGGATGCTTTACAGGAAGTCAAGAACTAAGAGAAGTGCAGAAAGCAGAAATTTTCTTCTACACTGCTCCAGCAATACAACATCTATAAACCACTTCAACTTATTCCTCTCTTGATGTATTGAAAATATCATTTGTAATGTTATCAATGGTTCTTGTAGAAAGATAAACTCCTGGCTTAAATGAAAATAAAGAAAAAAAGGCCGAATTTTCCATTCTCCACCCTCCACAAAAGCACCAGACAACTCTCTCAGTTGCTGTTGCATCTTGTAAGAATCATGTCCAGATTTTGAATTTTATATTCATTTCTGCAAGTCTTTCTAGTATGTGTGATTAAACTCTGCATCAAAGGAATGACCCCCTCAGTAAGCTCCTGGGGAGTACAACAGTGAGACATCAGAGTGAGCACCCTGTCCTTGTGTTGGAAAGGCTGTTAAACAGCAGAACTCATCCACAGATTTCCCTGCCTTAGTCTTAGGGAAGAGGGGATTCAGACAGGTTTGGGATCCCACCGGGGACAACTGGCTTTAAAGGCCAATACTGCTTGTGAGCACACACCTAGGGCCATTGACTCCACCCCTCCTCATAAGACTAGGTTTAAGAACAATGGCCAAAGCAACTTTAGGTGTTTTCAATTCTCATTTTTAGCATGCCTTCACCTTAAGGGTCGACACGCAACTGGGAGCTGCTTGGAATCCTGTGTCCTAAGTCCCAAGGCATCCAGGATGGCAGAACCCATCTCTCCATCTGCACATTCTCAGACATTTAACATCCAGTACATTGAGACAGACTCAAGGAATGCTTTAAAAGCAAAAAACAACCCCCTTCATATAAAAGAGAACATATCCTTTTCAGCAAAGGAAATAAAATTAAAAACTTACCAAAAAATCAGTGTTTCCAGAAAAGAGATTCCAACATCAGATGCACCAACCACCACAATTCTAGTGTTGATACACACTTTCGATTCCAGCACCAGCTTTCGATTTGTGTGGTTCAAAGAATATTTCAGCTGTTAAAAAATACATAAGACATAGAAATGCATTTAAAAAATAGTCAAAACCTGCTAAGAATCATTAAACTCTCAGTGATGCATTACCTTGCATTCACACAAAACTTCTTACTTATGGCTCACTCATATGACTAACAACATTTTTCTGTGCATGGCACCAGATAAGTGGTACTAAAATATGTGGAATATGTGATATTTAATAGGTCACAGAAAATTACAAGAGCTGAATGGCCTGGCTTCTCCTGAGGAATATGCTCTGAAATCCTTGCAGGAGAGGACAAAACACTGCCTCTGCTATCACTCACTCCATTTATCAAACATCTCAAGAACTTGTATTTACATACTGCTAATGCCATTTTTATACCTCCTAAAGCAGTTTTTACTCTTGCTGGTTTATTTATGGAAATGGTTTTACTTGTAAATTAATTAGTAACTTCTGTTTTGAGTGGTTGTGTGTTTAATTGAAAACTCCCTTTCCAAAATTATCCTTCTCTTTTCTTAAGTACTGAGCAACTACCTGGAAAGCCAGGTTGCCACATGAATAAAAGAGTACCTCAATGCCACTGGGATCAGTACTCCAGTCACAAATCTTACTGCCACATTGGTAGTTACTAATTTCAGCTTCCAGACCACTTCATGCACATTCTAGCTAGGGGAATAAACTCCATGTGAGTTTTTTTCCCATGTGTCTCTAGGTCTCGCTACCTAACAGAGATTCTCAAAACAAATACATAGCTAAGAGACAAGAGATATTATTGCCTTTGACAGGTTTTTTTTCACCTTGACTATATTTAGCTTTCAAATTTCTGAGGAAAGACAAGGAAATACTTTCCATCTCACAGTACAACACACTTTGCATTTTTCCTACTGCTCTGGGTTGCCTATATTCCCATTTCACGGAATGGGTAACTGCAGGTTCATAAATGTACTGGGAAGACCAATACAAAATCGAGCCACTTCTGTTATTTGTCAGACACTTCTCCTATAAATTCCTGCTGTGGCACTTAGGAAAGAAGCAATCTATGGCTTCTAACAGGTTTTCCTCTGCTATAAGTAGGAAACAACACTAACAAAATTAAGTCCTCTAAACTCATCCTATGGAAGTACAGTAGAAATATATTCTCTATATATCAGCTGACAGAGTAACTCACTAGATGAAGACTAAGTACTTTCTTTTAAAGCTGTGGTAATTATATGGGCCTTTTCAAGAAGTACATGGCACATTGAGACCCCCAAGAGATCTTTTATGCCATGTCTTTGCACTGGTGGAGCTCCACAGCTGAGGTTTCAGCACAGCCCCACTACACTGTGTAATTCACTAGAGTGCTGTCCTGCTCCCTTAAGGAAGTATTATGGATCAATTCCCTGTCCAATGGCATGACTGCACAGCAAGTCATTCAGAATGTGGCAAAATTAAATGTCACCTTTGGTCAGACAACATTATTTTTTACTGCCAGATAAATGTTCTTTGAGCTCCAGTTCATCACAACGCAATGATGACATCCAGTGGTAAGCCAGGGACTGGACTGCCCTGGGAACACTCCAGAAGATATCTTAAAAAGTATGCCAGCCCAGGGTGACCGCTTAACAGTAGTCAGCTGTGTGGCAGCCAGCACAGGCCTACAGTGAAGAATGCCTGGGCGAGGGACGGAATCACCCTGCTACTCCAAACTCTCAGGTTTATGCAGGACACAGGCAAGTCCCTACAGAGAACCTCCATAATCCCATTCAAACCAAATGCTCTTGAAATGGTTGAACACTCCTTACACAAGGATCTGCCAGGAAAAAGGGTTTTAATCATAAATGAAATCATACAGACTACATCTGTAACACTTCCACATTTCAGAAGCTGAAAAAGGCCTTTGTATTTCCCTGGAAGCATACATCTTTAGAAGAGATTTTAGGAAACTAGAAGAACCAGTGCCAAGTATTACAGACATACCCCACTGCTTAAAATCAAACTCAGACTGCATTTCTTGTAGCACGCTAAATGGTTATGCCCCAGCTACAGGAGCTGTTGCTCTGCCAATGCTGACATGTGTGGAGCTCTCCCAGTCCCACAATCAGGTGTGGAGGACTCCGTGCCTTCATCTCAGTATTCACATTCTTGAGAATGGCAGACAGCAATTCTGACAGGCTGGGTTTTGCTGCACACACAGACATGCAAATTTCTAGAAAAGCAATGACTTCTGGAGGAAAAATTATTAAGTGATGTTTGTGTTGAAATGCAGCTCTTAATAAATTAATAAAATTGTAAAAACCATGAAAAGAAACTATTTGTAATGTACCTAATCAATGAAAATAGGCAGGAAGGCCAGCAGCAAACAGCATAAACCCAACAGGCCTCAAGGCAATGCCAAGCTGAAACATCTCTTTCTACTGCTGTGCTGGTGGTTTATTTTAATGCACTGCAGCAATGAAAGCGGGAATACAATGTCCCTAAAAATAGTTGTCTAATTTATGAAACGGCTCCCATATCAGTGACACAAAAGCAGCCTATGAGCAGAATATAAGTGGTTTTGTTCCCCACACAAGGGCCCTAGCACCAACAGCTGTCATGCTCCAGAAAGCACCTTTCTACAGCTAAGTACGCTAAATGGCCCCAGGGAGTGAGAAATTAGGTGAACTGGGCCCATAATACCACCTAATTTAACAAAATGTCAGGACAAATGGCTACCTGTGTTCCCCAGAGGAGTAATAATCAGACACCATAATTGACAGGTCAATAGCAAACTAACATGTTTGTTTTGTATCCAATCTATTAAATAAACCAGCAATCATTAACTAATGCAAGGTAAAAAAGCATTAACTGCAATTGGTAGAGAAGGCCTATGTAGAAAGGAGGATTTTCTTTGGTTATCAAATGATTATTTGGGGTACTAGCACCCATGCCCCCCCTGCTGTTCCTGTCTGGGGGCAGAGGGACAGAGGAGCTGGCTGGGGTGGCCATGGACAGTGGTGGCCCTTTGGCACCAGCCCATGGGACTATTCCTGCACATGGACAGCCAGCACCATCACTCCAAACCTTCAAACTGGACCTCGTTAAAACGCTGATGCAGCCCCCAGACACTGACAATACACACCTTGCATGGAACCATGTCTTTCACTCACAGTCTCACAGCACAACGTGAGCCAGAGCAGGATTAATCTATGGCATCCTGAATTCACACGTCCTTCTACCCCAAACAACCAATGGAAAAAGAGTCATGAAATATTGATTTGGTTTCAGCAAACACATTATTTCCTTTGCACTTTCCAACCACAGCTTCATGTCCAGCTTTCCTGTTTGCTTTGCACATGCCTTGGGAATGGATTCATGGTACATTTACCCACGACTTTACATTAGATGTTGATGGTACAAACTCACATCCAGAATATTTTGAGGCTCCTTTTAGTTCTGTTTTTAAACATCAGAGCCTGGGCTAGCTGTAGGTTTTCTACGTATATTTATAATTGTTCTACAATAGGTCAGAGTTTATAGCAAACATTAGCTTTGCTCTGACATACAAAACCATGGCAATTGAACACCCAAAAATGTAAAACCAAAAATTTTCATGAGTATTTCAGCCTTGACAGGAAGAAAACAGCACTGTGTTCTGAATTGGGCACTGGGAAGTCTAACCCAGTAATACTCAGCAGTCTGTCAGAGCTGCAGCAGTCCTCTCTAGGACTTCTCATGCAAAGGTTCCCTAACACTGCAGAAATTGCAGCATCACAGAATCCTTTTGTTTGGAAAAGACCTCTAAGGCCATCAACTCTGACCATTAAACTTAGACTTGACTTTATTAGACCCTTGGGCTTTGCCCAGCTAAACACATTGAAGTGTTGGCTGCAGTTCAAGTACCTAGCAGTGGTCCACATTCAGAAGGGCTACTGGGGCACTGTATGGCAAACAAGGGGAAGCCTCGTTTGTTAAGTTCTTGGCATCTTCACTGATCCCTCACTACTACTTGGAGGGGCCCTCCCAGCCCTGGCTTGTGGGATTGATTCTACATATGTCTACAATACTTTTGTTTTACTTCAACGTTTGTTGCTGATGTGACAGATGAGTAATGCGATGGTTGACTCTCACAATTAAAAGGCAAATATCATGTATATATGTATAGAGAAGTTTTATAGACTTAGAGTTCTGTTTTACCCGGCTTGCGTCGTTATCAGAGTGGCCTGCGTTTGGGACATTTGGGAGGGTCGGCTTGTTACTGTGGCAACATCTGACCTCAAATCAAGATTTAAGGAAGTAAACTCCACCACTGGACAGCAAAGAACGAGTTGATGGACAGAACTTTGGGAGGGGCTAAAGGGTTAAAAGGTGAAACCTCCATTGTGTGGATAAGCACATGGTGGGAAAAATCCTTTGCTCCTGACACAGTAACATTTTCTCAATTTAGTCTCCTGTTATATTTTTGATAAGGTATTAATAAACCTTTTAAATTTTTTTGAAAGTGAGTAGCACTTCTCACAATGGGGGCTTGTCTGGGATCTACACCTTGCCCCGGTGGTACAAGGAGTTTTCCAAAGAGGCATGCCCCACCACATATTTGGCGGAATCTATTGGACTCTCCCAGGACTACCAGCAGTTGCAGGTTGAAAGCCCGAGGACACTAGGAGACTAGATAAAAAAATGAGGAGAAGGGGGGTGAGTACCATCCTCAAAACTGTTTTTTGGCCAGATCATACTTCCGTAATTCCGATATATGAACTTGAGCTTCACATCAGTAATATACACGGACTGGTCTTGGTCAGTTGAAGCTTCAGTATTAATGGATGGTTGGAAGCAGGGCAGAACATGTGGGTGAGAAAGGCGAGGGGCCCGTGACAGAGACTCCGTGGCTGGCGGGACGCGTGAGATGGAAGGATTTGTGGGGACTCGGAGCGGGGGTGCTCCTAGGCGCAGCCAGCGCTGTAATTTCCAGAGCCAGCCAAGACCGGGCTGGGGAGGGGGCGACCGCCGAGGGGTTTGCGGCGGAGGGGTCTCACGAGGAGTAGGTGTAACACTCCATGTGATGTGGCGGCTCACGCACCCTCAAACCGAAAGGTGTCGGGGCGGGCGGAGACGCCAGAGCCGAGTCGCGGCAGGGCACACTCAGCCCGAGGGGGATAGGGGCGGGCCGGCCATGGAGGCGAGTCACAGCGGGGT
>VWZV01005313.1:0-208637 GCA_013397155.1 Irena cyanogastra | reverse complement strand
CGGGGGGGGGGGGGGGTGGGGCCGTGGCCGCCAAGTCGAATCAGGGCGGGTAGGGCCACCGAAGCTGAGCTGAGCCAGGCAGGGATGGAAGGCCCCCGGCTCGTAGGTGTTTTTCGGAAGAGAGGTAACGTTTTTTCTTTCTTTTTCTCCTTTTCTTCCCTTTCTCTCTCCTTCCTCCTTTCTTCTCCTCCTTTCTCTCTCCCTCCTTAGAGAGGCAGGCCTTGCAGGGAAAGTGTGTAATTGGCTGATTGGGGGAGGCAGGCTCTGTGGGGAGGGCCTGTGGTTAGGAAGGCGGGCTCTGTCGGGGGAAAACCTGTGATCAGCTGGTCAGAATGGGATTATGGGTGAGTAGCAAATCCCCAAGTGAAGAAGCAGAAATTGAGGAGGTATCAATAGGCATACCCCCAGTCAGCCCACTGGGAAGGAAACTAACCCAGTGGAAATGTGACCCCAACACCAGAGATAAGGACAAACTCAAAATAATTCAGTACTGCATGGCAGAATGGACCAGAAGGGAAATCAGGGGTGATCATGTACATTGGCCATGACATGGGTCAGACAAAGGATGGATATGCCAGGCATTAAATGTGAATGTAAAAGCTAAGAAACAATTCAATCAGGAAGAGAGTGACTATGCTGGCTGCTCGGAAGGGGAGATCGAACCCTCAAAGGTGAGCGTGTTTAAGGTAACAGAACATAAAGAATGGGACAAAAGGTATGAAAGAGGTGACTCCATGCAGTCAAAATGCCTGTAAGGCTTTTGATGAGCAGCAAAAGAAAGAAGAATCTCCAACAGAGTGGCTAGAAAGATTGAGGAAAAATTTGAGGCAATATTCAGGGGTTGACCCTGATACAGTGGCTGGACAGATCTTACTAAAGATAAATTTCGTCACTGACATCTGGCCAGATATACAGGGAAAGTTAGAAAAATTAGATGGTTGGTAAGAAAGGAGGTTAGAGGATCCTTTAAGGGAGGCACAGAAGGTGTACGTAAAGAGGGACAAAGAGAAGGCCAAGGTGAAAGCCAAGGTAATGGTAACTGCTATTAGGGAAGGAAACCAGCAAGTAAAGAACTGCCCAGGTAAGGGAGGAGGACTCTGAATGCGGGAAGATAGATGGAGGGGGGGATACAGCCCCCTGGGACTGGACACAGAAAGAGTTTGGGAGACGGGGGAACCTAAGACCAGTTTGCTTTTACTGTAAAGAGAATGTGCATATCAGAAAGAATTGCCCCCAAAGGGAAAAGGACCTGAGGGTCTATGAGACTGAGCAAAAAGGGGAAGCAGAAGACTAGGGGTGTCAGAGGCTCTACCTCCTGGGAACATAATACCACCAGGTGAGGAATTAATGCATAATTGCCTAGAAGCTATACTATCAAACCAAAGTAAGACAGGACCTAACAGATCAACCACTCCAAGGTGGAAAATAATTTTACTTCAATGGACCTTCACGGGCAATCCAGGGGCACCATGTACACTATAGTGGATGAAGGGTTAGGATCCACAGAAAAGGGGAAGTTACCTTCCAACTGGTCAG
The DNA here is from genome assembly GCA_013397155.1 of Irena cyanogastra. NCBI lineage: Eukaryota > Metazoa > Chordata > Aves > Passeriformes > Irenidae > Irena > Irena cyanogastra. The sequence continues at coordinate 207,101 of VWZV01005313.1, read as the reverse complement.
TCCAAGCATGTGAGCTAAAACAAGCTCTGGGAATGTTAGCACAGAAAAGGGAAACAATATGTACAGACTAAAAATACGCTTTTAGAGTAGTGCATAACTTTGGAAAATTTTGGGAAGAGAGGCGGCTATTAAATTCAAAGGGAAAGGGACCGATTCACGAAGAACTTGTTTTAGAAGTGTTAGAAACCTTACCAGGAAAAGTAGCAGTAATGTTAAAGGACACCAAAAAGGGGCAACTCAAGAGGTGCAAGGGAACAATTTAGCTGATTTAGAAGCTAAAAATGCAGTTGAATCAGGGACAGAAAAACTAATGATGGTATTAACCCCCATGAGAGAAATGCAAGAAGTCCTGGTGTTTAGTGGGACAGAAGAGGAAGAACTCCTTAAAATAGGAGCCAATAAGGATAACAAAGGGAGGTAGTGTTAGGCCTGGTTTAAAAGAAGAAGACAACCTTGGCTTAAGGCCGTGGGAAGACCCTCTTTAGTGAGGGTGAGCAGGAGCACCCACTCATAATCCTCTTGTTCGGTTATGCAGATTGTTACTAGAAAGTTCTGAGTTCTTTGTTACCATTGGTTATTTTTGGTGCAAAAAATTGTAATATTCTTAATCGTTCCTTCCTATTGGATCTTTCCCTTGGATCCTGCCTTAACCCCTCCCCATACATAAATGTATAACTATCCCTGCCAGACCCTGAACCCCGACTTTTTTCTGGTTCATTCTCTGTACTGTGCACGCAGTCTCATTTGTTGTTTTTTACTTCATTAAAGTTCTGTTTCCGGACAACCAGATCAAAGCAGTCTCTCTCATAAAAGTTGCCAGAGCCAATTCTTGGGGAAACCACTGGTCAACCATCCAGGCAAGGACCAGAAGGTTTCAGGGTGGAGATTGGCAGATGGGAGGCAAACACCTTGCCAAGAAAATGCTAGAAGGCATACATGGGACAACATATTGGGCTACACATTCGCTAAGTGATCAATTTCTAAGGGACTGGGGCTGCATAGGAATTTTTAGGATAGCTAAGCAGGTAACTGAATGGTGTGTGATATCTCAACAAGTAAATAAGAAGGTCACGAGGAAAACACCCAGTGGAGGGCAAGAACTAGCCTTAAGGCCCTTTCAAAACATCCAAGTAGACTTTACTGAGCTTCCCCAGGTACAACGGTGGAAGTTTTTGCTAGTGATAGTAGATCATTTGACTCATTGGATAGAGGCGATACCCATTGTTAAAGCCAATGCCAATGTTGTGAGTAAAACACTTCTAGAATCCATCATTCCCTGATATGGGATGGTAAATAGAATTGATTCAGACCAAGGAACTCATTTCACATCGAAGATATTGCAGAACTTATTCAAGCCCTAGGGGGTAAAATGGGAATTACACACTCCATGGCATCCAGAGTTCTGGTCAGGTTGAGAGAATGACTGAAACTTATATAAGACTTCTAGTTAAGCTAATGATTGAAACCCAAATGTCATGGATAAAATATCTCCCTGTAGCCTTATTAAGAATTAGAACCCAACCCTGGTTAGAGCTGGGGCTGTCACCCTATGAAATGATGTTTGGGTAACCCTTCTTGACCTCACCCCAGAAGGTTGCCACCTATGAGGAAGGGGAAGCCAATGCCAAGAATTGTGTTATGTCTATAGCACAAACCTTAGAAGGGCTAAGACATAAAAGGGCAATTCCTCAAACTACCACCCTGGATTTCAGAATCCCTAATATTAATCCCAGGGATTGGGTGATGGTCAAGTCATGGAGAGATCAGCCTCTAACTCCTCAGTGGGAAGGTCCCTTTCAGGTATCACTCACCACTGAATCAGCTGTGCGAACCACAGAGCAGAGATGGACTCATGCTAACAGAAAAGTCCAGTAGAAGAACCCAAAGAATGGACATCCAGGCCGGGTAAAACAAGATTGACTCTCAAGCAGACACCGAGAGACAACCAGAAAGACAACAAGACACCCAAAAAGTAGAGTCAAGTTTCCATCAGCCAGCTTGAGAACTGTTTTCCCATTTTAATGGGCGAGAATTACAAACATCTGTTGAGGGGAAGTACACAAGGAACCGTAAAAGGTAATGGGACAGCTTCCTTAAGAAAATAAGACGAAGCAGGGCAAGACCAGGTTAGCCTCTTTGTTCGCTACTAAGAAGATTCCATAGCCCTGCTGCGGGTAGCAACCCCGTAGGCATGGTAAGGTAGGGGCAAAAAGGCCATGCTGGACCACTATAATTCCTCAACTGTCTTTTAATACAAGAGACTGGAGGGCAAGACTGAGTTGGCCTTTGTACTCACCACTAAGATACACCTACTATGGGTAGCAACCCCATAGGCACAGTAGATGGGAGTAAAAGCCATACCAGACCTCTGTAATGTCCTTTTGTTCATTCCAGATAAGGGTGTCTAGGGAAAATCGGGGATTTTTTTTCCTTTTGGTTCCCTCTGTCCTTGCCCATATCAACAGATGCTAGTATGACTCATTGAGTTAAATTGTTCGAGCCAAATAACTTGTGGAAAAGGGGAGATTGTGACAGATGAGTAATGCGATGGTTGACTCTCACAATTAAAAGGCAAATATCATGTATATATGTATAGAGAAGTTTTATAGACTTAGAGTTCTGTTTTACCCGGCTTGCGTTGTTATCAGGAGTGGCCTGCGTTTGGGACATTTGGGAGGGTCGGCTTGTTACTGTGGCAACATCTGACCTCAAATCAAGATTTAAGGAAGTAAACTCCACCACTGGACAGCAAAGAACAAGTTGATGGACAGAACTTTGGGAGGGGCTAGAGGGTTAAAAGGTGAAACCTCCATTGTGTGGATGAGCACATGGTAGGAAAAATCCTTTGCTCCTGACACAGTAACATTTTCTCTATTCAGTCTTCTGTTGTATTTTTGATAACCTTTTAAATTTTTTTGAAAGTGAGTAGCATGTCTCACAGTGAGAAACCCCAGCCATAGTTATTGCTCTAGAGGATTCACACGATCTGAACTGTTACTGCAAAAACCATAAGAAGCAGTGAAAGCAATTAACAAACCTGTTACGAGAGTAGTGCTGAGCTCAGCAACAGTGGCAGGCAAACAAGGTGAGCAAACAGAGCTATTTTAATTTCAAGCTCCATTTGAACCACAAGTTAAAAAAAAGAAACATCAATGTTTACCAAGGTGATATGAACAAAATTGATTGGAAAATGCATGCTTTTTCAGCCTGCATTAGGAATTGTTTTCTAAATACTAGCTACATTCCAAAAAGCCTCATTAGAAATCTCTGCAAACATGTTTTCAAAAACTGTTTCCAAGCATTCAGAGATTTATACCAACACCAGAAACAGAAGGAAAAGAAAAACAGAAAAAGAAACAGTAATGAAGAGCGCAGTCTTAATTGTTTTGTCTTTGTCAAAGAACCCTTCTTTAGGAACTGTGGCTCGGACAGATAACAGCTCACCTATACAGAATATTTTCATCCATAGATCCCCAAGACCTTTATGAATGAAGTCAGTATTGTTACACCATTATTATGCCTATGTGGGTAAATGCTGATCTTCAGCTTCTGGAAATAGCCACCTCTGTATTCATAACCAATCATATGCCAGTCCCTATGGCTCCGTACAAAACCAGGGATTTCCTGCTTAACTCCAGCCAGCAGCAGAAGAGAGCAGAACACGGACACATCTATTTAATTTCCTCACAGAACGACTGTTACCATGGTAAAAGGCTGCTCTTTTTCCCTTTGAGCACTGACATTTGGATCCCCAGCCCAGAGAGAGCTGGGCAGTTCACACTCATGTAAGGACCTGGTGATTGCTTGCTGCTCTGCTTCAAAGGCCAAAGAAATGAACTCAGAATGATGCCACTTTCAGAGAGCTCAGTTCTCCCCCATTTTTCTGGGAAGAAAGGGTCGGACAGGAGAGCACAGGAACTCAAAGCATTCAAGCTAGCAAGGAGATAAAGCACATGACTGGCTCTAGTCCTCTGACAGAAATCACTGCTTCCCAGGTCATCTGTCTATGGCTTATTCTTCAAGGCAGGAAGAAAGAGCAGCAAATACAAACTTGGGCTTTAGCCAAGGACTGACCCCATAAACTCCACATCCCTCTGAGAGAGGAGCATGCCTGGCAGTCCCTGGGGCTGGCCTGAGCCCTTCCCCTGGCCTGAGCACAGGAGCAGCAGCCAAGGGCCAGCCTGCATTTGTCTCTGGGCACACTGAGCCAGCCTGCAGAGGCAGCTGCCCACACACACACCAGCGACAGAGCAGAGCCAGAGAAGGCACAGGCACTTCACGTACAGGCTCAACGCAACAGAGGCAGCAATTCAAATATACTGAACTCATTGAAAAACGTTAAGAGACGTATAAAGTTAGAAGCTTGAAAAAATAGAATAAAAATCATAACGTTTCATACTGAAAATAATGAACACGAGGTAACAAATAATAGTCCAGGACATGAGGGCAGATTGATTTGTAGGGTCAGCAAATCATGTTTTAGTGAAAGCAAACATAGTTCTCCACTTTATAATGTCAAACATTACCTTTCTGTGGCAAAAATATGTTTCCTCCTTATAAACTGGAATTATCAATCTAACAAACGGCTTTGAAAAAGCTTTAAGTCAAGTCTGACCTGTTTGTAAGCAGAAGTGCCTATTTCAGTTTACTGAAAATGTCATTAACACCTGTACAGCACTGACACCATGCTTTCAAAACAAAAAGATAGGTCATCTTACTTTTAATTTCACACATGCACGTAAGTGGTAAATATTCCTGTTAATGATGCCATCTGGTGCCTCCCACAACGGTGTGACACTCAGCCTTTCAAACAAAATGTAATGGCAGCACCACACAACCCCACTGACATTTACAGTGAGGAAATTTGTTATCAGCCTCACTTCAGAACGCCTGTTTGTGTGTCTACCAGTGCCATAAAACCATCACCTTCACCAGTCAAGAAGAAGAGCAATAAATAATGGATTTTCATCCATGCACATACTACAAAAGCATTAAAAATTCATTACTCAAGGACATGAACATCTTAAGCAATAGTTACCTCTTTAAAAATTAATACTACTTCCCTGGTTAAGTGAAAACTATCCACACCAAGCCTTTGTTTGTAATCTCAGTGTCCACATATTACAAATTTTAACACGAAGGACCTCTGACATTTTAACTTTGATACATGAGTCTTGATATTTAAAACACAAGGAATTCTATTGCCCATCCTCCCTAGGCTCTCAGCTATATTTGCTCTTCATCTTAGTAGAGGCCTAATGATGAAAATAAACCCCAAACCCTGAAAAACCTTCCATATTTTAGCCATATTCAGTCTATTCCTGTGCTTCAACGGCACATAAATAGAAATGAAACTGACAGAATAAACCTTTAATTGCTACAGGCATTCTACCAAACCAGCACACGCTTGGCTCCAAGGCAGACAGAGGGTAAAATAGCAGTGACCCCTTTCCCTGTGTTACTCTAGGCACTACTGTTCCAGAAGCACTCCAGGAGCAGAGCTGGCTGTTCCTGTAGTCATGCCTGCAGGCCAGAATGGGGAATGGCCAGTGCCCAGGATGGACATACACTCCAAAGCAGAGACCCTGGTGCTTCATAGTGATTGTGCCTCTCCACATTCTTGACATTTCTCTGCAGACACCTAAGGGGACAAACCATGGAGTTTGCATTCTCAGCTGCAGTCGGAAGCAAAGAGCTTTTGTTTGCTCAGAACAGATTGTTCTGTGGCAGCCTCTGTGAACAGCCTGTCCCCCATGTTTTAGAATTTGATTTTAAGTCCTTGTTTTTATTATCTTTGAATTACAACTGTGCTAAAATTTTCAGGCTGTACACTGTGGACTGGCTGGGACTGGACAGCAAGGTGTTGTTAGTAGTCAGACTGTCAATTTTGAGTCCTTTCTGTTCCTCTGCCTGCAGAGGTCAAGGTAAAGCCTTGTGCTCAGTCTGGGCACTTGTGAAAGGTTCAGACAGCTGGTAATGAACTGGTCTAAACACCAGAAAGCAGAAGCCAGAGAGTGAGTAAAGAAAGTAGAGCCCCAGGAGTTTGTTGGAGGGGACACCAGCATCTAGGGATCAGTTTTCTATAAAAACACTCATATAGATCAGTTTAATTTTTGTTTTCTAAACAAGCTTCCCCACAAGCAAAAGTCTGTCAAGTTCAAAAATGTTTTAGATTTTTTTCTTTTGTTTTACCTGATAGCTAAATTTCCCTTTTTCTTTTTACAAAACATGGTAAATATATACTCTTTTAAAGTCCTGCAATTTTATAATGGATTTTAAAAGCTCAGAGAATAGAGAATCATCCAGGATGACTCTACATTCACAAGTCATTTGAGCATGCAGTTGTGAATATACACTGCCATGGAACAAGTTCTAAGATGAATCTAAAAGCAAGGATGTATTTTCCTCTCATGTTCTTGTTTCAATTATTATTTTAAACTGCTCTCAGGCCATTTACTCATCACCTTTACCATAACCATAATCATGGAATCAGACAAACACACAAAAATACCACCACTCTTGCACTAGAAACTGTTGACTTGGCAGGGCCTTGGCCTCCATTTTCTAATTTGAACCTCACACTGAACTAACTAAATTTATACAACACTTCATGGGCTTCTGCAACTGTTGTCTTTTTATGAGCTGGAGCAGAAAAAAACAATTCTAAGCTGTGCAGTAGAGCCTGACAGCTTGAATGTAGCCATGAAATAAAAATATAATAAACCAAATAGCATGAAAAATAATAAAAGGGCAAAACCAAGGAAATAATTCAACAGATGTGTGACATTTTTGTTCTTCATTGTGGATCAGTTATTCTTGTTAATTATATCACCTATTCTTCTTTTACATTGATAATTATGTGAAGCAGATGGAGAACAGAATGCTCCCAGATGGTGAGAAAGCAAACAAGTTTATAAATTGTTTATTTATGAAGAAATAATTAAGAATTATTTCATTACCTATAGTTTTCTACTCTACCAATAATGACATGCATCGTGAAGGCCAGCAGCACTTTATAAGATATTCAGGATTCTGTTGTAACCAACTGTTTTTCGTGTAACATGACTGCAGTGACTGACAGATGTGCAAAACAGAATAATAATCTAATCTGTTTTAACGCTGAGGGAATTAAGAGTTTGGATCTTTGGATCTCCTGCCAGTTGGCACTTCAGCACTGGTTGCCAATCCAGAATACAAGAATTAGAGATTTCCTTTTGCTTTGGCACAGCTGTACAAAGTGTTTGATCTAATGAGCAGGCAGGAGCTCTGTGAGGTCTGTGCCCTGAACCCCAGCATAGCAGATGTGTGGCCAATGCAATTCTGAGCCAAGATGTGGCACCTCTGCCACACTGCTGCTCAACACGTATCCCAGAGTCTGGACACCTCAGGACTGAATGCAAATCAGCAACCATGTCATTCCAGAGGGCTGCAGTGGGAGACTTAGTGGGAGGCAAGCTTAACATCTCCTGCTTTGTGCCTTCTCAGTCTAGTCTTACCCAGTTTATCCAAATCTCTTCAGCAGAGCAATGGGAGACAGATTTTGGTAGAACAGACACACAAAATCAGCAGCAAAATGTATTTCCAATCTCAAAGCATAAGAAGAAATAAGGAAGAATTTACAGCCCTTCAGGAAATGGAGCCACTGCTTGGGGGAGGTGACAGGGTTTCTGAGGCAAAGATGAAGCAGCACAGAGCTGTGGTTTAAGAGAACAAGTGAAAAAAACATGTGATGGCCTTAAAACTTACAGCAAAGCGTTCGTGAAAAGGATGGCAAACGGGAGGAGCAGGGAGAACTCCTAAGCTCTGTATTTCTCTGGAGTCAGTCATTTTAGCAATACTACCACAACACACACCAAAAGCCTGTCTCAAAACAGAAACAAGACTGAACCAGGGGAAATGCCACAAGGGCCTGGAGAGAACAGGGCAAGTGGAGAACAGCAAGTAAATGGCCACACAGGTAACAGCTGGCTGTGGGGTTATAGGGTAAGTTTCTGGAATTTAAGAGTACCTTTCTCCAGTTGACATCCAGCTCTGCCAGAGAGCCCACAGGAGGAAGGATCTATGCTTCCTTTAAAACCACAAGACACAGCTCACGCTCCCTGCACGAGATAGGACGGAGCAGGCCAGGAATCCATGGGAGAGCAACACATGGCACTTCCCCTTTGGTAGTTTTTCCAGACACCACAGAAGAATAGAGTTGACTGAGGGACAACAAGAACAAGCTACCATACATGCTCATCTGTCTGTAACAACTGATCCAGACCTGCAGGAAAAGCACCTCTCCAGCACAGATGAGATCCATGTAGACTGGCAATGCTCAGGAATTAGTTGAGAGCAGAGCTTCTGTGGTTTAGATTGATGATTTCTCTTCTGGCTTTGGAAGAAGGAAGCAAGAAAGTGCCCATGCATGCTCTGGATCTTTATCTATGAGTGAATTTCTTTCGTGCCCTAAGCAGGCTGGAATGTACTGGGGAGACAGCAATTGACGGAGCCCCAGGACTCTCACCCACACTCAGTGAGATACGGAGCCGCTGACAGCCAACAGAGGTCACACAAATCAGGAGCTGTGCCCCCACACAGAACAGCTAAGCTGCTCAGCCCCAAGCTTTTACTGGGGAAAAAGACACTCTGCAACTAGAAAAGGAGAGCAAGAGCTCAAGAAGGGCTGGAACAAGAGGAAGGCAGCTGAAAAAACAATAGATGAGAGGCAAATGTTCATTTGTTGATTACTAGATATCAAGGGGCACCTTGTGGTTATCAAAGCAAGAATATCACCACAACTATCCCCATTACTAGCAACAGATATTCAAGCAACCAATTGGGGCAGGCAATCAATGAAAGTTTTACATTTCTGAAATCAACTTGCATTCACAATCCTCATCCTGTAGTTCACGTGACGAATCCTGCCATTACTGCCTAGCACTCTAAAGCAGGAATTACAGTGATAACCTGCCCTCCAGCTCATGGGAACAAAGTGGACACAGATTCACCTCTAGAGGAGCTGCTTTCAAATAGGAGAGGGCAAAGCCCCCTCAGTTTAAACCGGCTTGGTGAACTGGGATAGAGACATAGGATAAAGAAATGAGGAGTCATCTCAAATGCTTGGAATCCCTGCCTGCCCGATCTAAACATTTTGCAAGACCCTGCCCTGATGTCATTTGAAACCACTGAAACAAAGATGATAGGATACGTTTTCTCCCTATTCCTCTGCAAGTGATGGCCTCAGACATCTTCTCAGTAATTCCAACTCCAGATTCTTTGTCTACCTTTCACGTTTCTTCCTCTCTTCTCCACACTTTTCTCACAACGTTGTTCTCCCATGTCCTTTTTCCCTCACTTCCCAGCCCATTAGCATCTTCTACAACCAAAATGTGTTAACCTTGTCTCACTGTATTTCATAAGGTGACACTTCTCAGCCTTTGCATTCTACAGAGCTAGCACATTTATTACCTGGGTAGGACCAGGTTGTTCTCTGCCTCAAGATTGCACCTTACTGTTTACAGTAGGTCTGAGAAGCCTTTTAATCACTACAAAGAGGCAGAAAGATAATATTGTGCCTACTGAAACTTCGTTATATTAATTTATAAAATACACCTCAGTTTATTTGTAACTTCTCTATAGCAATTAGCAGGGTAGTGCAAGATCATTGATGGGGATCTTCCTTTACTAGGCATCTGAGCAGAGAGAAGGCAAGTGCCTTGTGCGTGGCTGCAACCCAAGGTCTAAAAGCAGCACCACCTCCTTACTCACAAGTACACTCAGTTTCCTGTGGCAGGCTGCTCTTTATGTTACACAGCTTCCCAACGTATGGGGGCCAAAGGTCACTTCATTCACTCAACAGAAGAGTCAATTTAGCTTTACATGGTTTCAAGTTCTTGGTATTTCAGAGAAGCCAGCAGCAGCAGACTAGCTTTATCATCAAGTTACCATTCAGCACTTAGCCCCAGATGTCCATTCTGATAGAGCACAGTCTGTCAAAAATCTATAATTCATGCAGAGGCAGATGCATATGGATACTTACACAGTGGCTGGCCTTGAGTTGGGGTTTTTCCAGTACAACTTCTTAGCAAAATTTCACACATTCTATTAAATAGAAATTTGAATCTGAGATTTCAAACCATTATGCCACTACCTACAGAGAAGCTCAGAAAACCTTGGGATGAACATGAGGAGACAAAAGATATGCAAATCTTTCAAACACAGGATGTCTGTGATTTTCCAGCTTCAAAAAAAAATGCTAAGATGAGCTTTTAGGAAGACAGCAATCACTTTAAAGATTAAGAATAAGAAGCAGTTTGAAGAAAAGCATCAGAGCTCATTCTGCAGAGAAGAGAAAAGCAGGGATGCACATGTAAAGTGAAGGCTGTTGAACAAAGCCGAACCCAGACCAACAGCCTCAGCCATGTTGTGGATTTCACTTTGCCAGCTGCTGCCTAATTAAGTTTTTTAGGTGCCAAAACCTAGCAAGTAACTGAGAAAAGGACAGCTCTAAAAATATTATATAGAAGCCCATCTCAGCCACATGGAAGTTAGTAGATGGACATAAAGCTCTCTTAACTATGTTTCTCCACAAAATTACGACTACTTACTGAGAGAATCCATCACTAATTGTGTTTTTCCTAATATTTCAGCTTCACTAGTTACTCTTTTGAGGAATCATCTTCATGTCAAATTTTAGTTACTTAAAAAATGTAAGAGAATGGGGTGTAAGTTATTTTAAAAATGAAATTTTAAGTTCTTTGAAAGTAAAACCATTTGCTAGTGAAAACAACCTTTTCCTTTGCTGTTAGTCACTTGGTGTTCTAAGGCTATCTCATGCATGGAAGAAACCTGACTTTGGGACTGAAAAATAAAATGTACTTAAGCAATCTCTACAGAAAGAGTCAACAGCACGACATTGTCTTTTTTCCGCTTGCAGAGCACGACACCTAAATAAAGCTAGCAGAAGCAAGGGCTCAGCAGCAGGCAGAGTGTTTAGAAGACGCTGGGAGGCCATGACAAATCAAAGCGCTGCCATCGTGTCAGCATGGAGTGGGAAGGGTTCTGCTCCAGCGCCTGCCACATGTGCCAGGCTGCAGGCCCAGCCTAGCAGGGCGTGGCAGCAGAGCGGGATCAGCGAGCCAGCACGGCTGCTGTAATTAAGGAGCAACCCGTGAGCACTGGGAGGTTAATGCCAGCCCATCTGCCAGGCCCTGCACAAACGGGCACTGCGCCTCCCACCTGCTGCCGCTGCTGTTACCCACCTGATCCTTGGAGACTTGCTCTGATGGAGCATTCATGCCAAGCTCTTGCAGAGGATAGACAACCTGTCGTCTTGGCCGCACGGGAGCCATGTAATGAAGGGCAGATGTCAGGGAATGAGCACAGGGACGCTGGAACTGAAAGACAGCAATCCATATTTTAGCAGAGAGAATGTCAGAGCAGTGCATCACAGATGTCTGCTGCATGGCTTCACAAACACACAATTCTTAGTTCTGTTGGCTAAATCTGAGACAAAAATCAGCAAATAAACATACTCAGAGCAGAGGAACGAATTGTAGATAATTCCTGACACTAATGAAGATAATTATGAGAGTAATTACATTACTATCTCTTTGGGAATGACAGATAAACAAGTGGTTTGGTTTATGGGATTTTTCAGCACAAATATTTTCCCCAGGAGGATATTTTTCTCCATAGTGATCATGAATCAGCTTGATTTGACCTCATTAAACTGTGTTATCTGCTCACTGTTAACCTTCGCTCGCCTGGCAAGGAACGGAGATGAATTTATATAGAAATTCTATGCTGACTGAAACGTCCGGCTCATCCAAGTGATAAATGTTAATAAACTGTCAAATTTAAAATGAACAAAACCCAAACGCTCATCTGAACAACCTCGATCAATAAAAATAGCTATATCTGTCTATTACTACATGACTGGCTCTGGCATAACTGACAACATGAAAGGGAAGAAAATAAGAGAATTACAGGAAATACAGAATTAACATTAATGCAAACTAAATTACACTCAAGTGCCATTCCATCCACAAGTACTAAAAACTTGAAGTTACTATGTTGAGAACTAAATAAAATATCACACTTACCACTTATTAGATAATAATATTAGATAAGCTAAAGTAACTTAGAGTAACTCTGTAGCCTGGAAACAGGCAAAACTGGAATCATTAGTAAGATTTAGCTTCTCTTCCAACCAGTGCCATTAAACTGCATTTTTGTGAGTGCCTCTTCAGAATCTGAGAACCTAATGCTGCGCAGGAACATTGGTTCCTCATGGGAACACTTAGAACTCAAAGTACATGGGAAAACACATCCTTCCGCAAATGTACCCAAGTCTAACCTGTCAAGAGCTCCCACACGAAAGCCAGTAGTGGTTTCAATAACACCCAAGTCACCAAGGACAGAATCCATCTCAGTCACCATCTGAACACCAGGTGCCCAGTGCAGACAGCTAGAAGCCCAAGCTGGAGGACAGTCTCCAGGGGAAAATTCCATCTGTCTCAAGACACCCAGGTATGACTGATGGATGAACTGCCCTCGGGATGCACTGTGTGTTTCCATCAGTGGTGCCAGGAGCCCGGTGATTGCCTGGGACAGACAGCAGCTTCAGATGGCTTGCAAATTTTACCTTGTGTTCCCTTTTCTGACATGAGACTGATGACAAAACACACACGTGAGTGCTTCTGAATTACATTCTTTTTGGAAATGGATTTTCTCCATTGGAAGTTCAGTTCTTACAGTTCCTCCATGACACTTGCAGGAATACAAGTCCCCCTTCAAAAGTCAATGAGGTGACCGGGTCCCACTGACTTTTGGTGAAACACAGTCTGGAGTACCTGAATCCCTTTGGAAGGGTTTTTATAAGCCATCTGGATGTGTTTAGGATGATCCCCTTGTATTTACTCAGGCTACATTACCCTTGTACTGGGCAAGGAGCCAAGATCAAGGCCATTTCCACTCTCTGCTCCCCACCACGCTTCCTGAAGACACTGGTGGATACCACAGATCAGCCCTGCTATGCAAGGGCTGTGTCCACGGGTCCAGAATATGTCAGGCAGGAAGAAAAGAAAGTACAGTTTGCTGCAGATTGACAAGAAAATCCCTGTTTGCAGTCATTCATGGAAGCAACGAAAAAATAAAGTGAGAAAATATGGCAATATTTATTACAAGAAATAGTAATCACATTCTCCTTACCTTGCCCTCCACATATTCTGGATAAATAGGGTAGTAAAGAGAAGATTTGTGACCCAAGCGAAGAATCTCCTTTAGAAAGTATTTTGTATAGTGATGAAATACAGGATTCAAGACAAAGTGGCAAAGATGCCCATGTTCCTCTTGCTGGTGGTGATTAAAATGAATGAAGTCCTCAATGTTGTAATGTGATCGAATATACTCAATATCCTGGAAAATTATGAATTTGTGAGTCAGGAGTGATCAGCAGCTACCTTGACAGGATTTTAGCAAATACCAACCAATGACTCACTTTCTATCAATCAAGGAACTACATCTGAACACTGAAATCAAGTGTCTTTGAGAGCTGTCCTCAATTGAAGGGTACTGACTGAATAGATTTTTCTTGAAAATCTTTTCATTGTATCAAAACCTCTCCTTGCAGGTTGCCCTTATGTACAAGGAATGCACACCCAACCCTTTCCCCACAATGCCTGATACAAGTTAACAGACATCCAAGGTGGGGGGGGGGTAACGACCTCCACCTGTTCAAGGCACAGACGCCCAGGCTGTCCGTCTCACCAAACACGAGCTGAAAAGGGGAATTCCACAGAGCAGAGCTGTGTAAGAAATGCCCTCCAATAAGTCTTCCCTGTTGAAGTGATAAGCTGGTATTTTTGCACATTTATTCACTCCATCTATCCTCTTAGCTCTTAATATAATCAAGAGAATTACTCTCAGAAACAGAAGTGACTGTTCTATTGTAAAAACTAAGCATTAGAACTGCTGAACAACCTAAAATCCACCTTTTCAGTCTTAGCAGAATGCCACAAAAGTAAGATTTGGAGAATGTTTACTATTCAATAATAACATGCAATGTCTTTTTTTCACTCCATCAGGGAATAGGCTTTTGTTTTCAAGTGCATGATTCACAATCACTTAGACTCTACTGTTGGAGAAAAAAGTTATGAAAGCAAATCTAGAAGAATTACTGCTCTTTGCAGGATTTGTGGCAAAGCTGCTTATTGACTTGGAAAGTAGAAGGGGAAGAGGTGATTAAAGACCTATTTAGAGGCAGAATGGCTTTGTGCTCAAGCACAAAAAAGCACAGAAGGAAAACTTTGAGGATATAGCAGCAGCTTCTTGAAAGTAACAGGATCTTTTTTTCATCTGTGTGTCAGTCATTATCTATGAGCAGAGAAATAATACAGTGGGCATAGGCTAGAGGGCAAGGGAACTTCTACGAGCAGCATTTTTACAGAAACTTTGTTAGGCACAAGTACAGTGCCAAGCACAAGACTCCGCCTTAGTGTGAGGACTAAGCACCACAGAGCTCATGGAACACAAACTGAATTTACCATTTCATCCCTAGTGACAGAAACACCAACGATTTGATCCAAAACTTCCGCTACAAAAGCCTGTACTGGCATCCCATCCTGCAAAGTAAAGACAACAGATGCACATTTCCAGTTTCACTAGAATCTCTTTCTAATGGTAACTGTGTTTCACCACAGAGTCCCAGTTAAAACACTCTCCTCCCAGTGCAGCTCCCAGGCACCATCCCAGTTTAACCAGCCTGCTCCTGACAAGGGCCCTGTTTGAGCCAGGTGTGTGGCTGGACTCTGGACCACACAGGCCTTTCCTTACTGACACTTCAGTTTGGGTGCAGCTGCTGCAGGAGTGCTACAAGCTCAGCCACTGCTTCAGTCTTGATCTTAGGACAGAATTGAACACATATCAGCAACAAATACTCACTAGATCCCTGCGAGCCTCAGTGAATATCTTTGAGTCATTCCATAACCTTTCACTCAAGCTAAGAGTTTCAACGAGCATTTTCACACCCTGTAGGTCACTGGTTGCTGCTTTTCTTACATTAAATGACCTGGAAAAGGAAAAAAAAAATAATTAAAGTTGACTCTTGACAAAATAAGGACCACTGCCAAACTTAAGACAACACAGCCTTCACAAGTACCAACCATACCATTCAGAAACTAACTGATCACTAAATGACACTTGTTCCAAAGGCAGATATTAACTTATTGCATAGTAATAGAAAAGATCAGAGCATCTACTTGAGACAACTCCAGAATCCTGATTTATCTGCTATTAAACACTCAGCCCAATCTATAACCCCAGGTATCACCTGTCTTCAAGTGAGTAAAAGTCAGCAATAGAGGCAAAGAATCATAAAATGAATGTGGAATCTGTAACTGAACATTGTGGCACATGAGGAAAAGAGCTAGGGAAAAAAAAAGGTAAAGGCAAGAAAAAATGAGAAAAGGACAGAGAAAAATAAAACTGAGCCAGCTGTCATGGTACAAAGTAAAGAAGGAACACAGTAGTGACTTGGTACCAGAACGCCTGTGCCACACATGGAACACCTCACCTACAGACAGCAGTGACTTGACACTTAGCTTATTTACAGACTGTTGGCAAACATCTTCCTACCTAGTAGATAGGAAGAAAATTCACTTCACACTGACAGTCTACAGCAGCTGAGGAGCTCCTCCAGTGTCTGTCAAAGGCAGCAACCCCTTCCTAGTTACACAGCTCATGCAACCAACACTTGCAGAGTGCTGTTCAAGAAGCTGAACTACACCTTCAGTTCCAAGAAATAAATTCTTTCACCCACAGATAAAAAGTTGTGATTAACATAGTAGAATTTTTTTATTCCTGTTCTTCTGTCTTTCAGTTTAAAAATGGATGTGCTACTCTTCAGCCTCAGTCACACTGAGGCATCTTGCTGAATACAGGTTTAATGAATAGCACTGGTACCTTAAAAAAGATTCTGGCATGAAAAATTTCACAGCTGAATTCACTGACCATTTTTGAATGCTCAAAAGCACACATTTGGTTACTAAATTACAAACTAATCCTGACCTTCTAAGCAAGCATCAGCTGAGCTTCCATGGCTTCTCACACATTTCCACTGTTGATTGCAAGACCCAACAGTGCTGAGGACTATGGCTCACTCTGCAGCCGAAGTGTGCCATCCTCCCACCACTCCCTAGCCCAGCCCACCAGCTGTGCCTACAGGGAACTGCATCTTGAGCATGACAAAAACAGAACATGCAAAAAGTTGAAACTGCCGTTTTTTTTTTTTTTTTTTTGCAAATAAGCAGATCCACCAGCTCCGCTGGGATTATGGAACAGGAGGAAGGACTATCCAAGGTCTGTACTCATTTCTCTCCCAGCAATGAATTAACTCATTCTAGATGCTCAAGTCCTTTGACTGCTCAGAGACAAGGACACTATTATCATTATGCTTTTTAGTGAAAATTGAGTGAAAGTACCCATTAAGAACCTCAGCCTATGCCTTGTCATCTGTTTTTTTTTTCTTCTTCACTGTTAAGTAGCAGACTCACAGTTATATTTGCTGCACTCTTGCTTTTTATGTACTTAACACTTTTTTCTTATTCCTTTTTACTACCTGTACTAATCAAGAGCTCATTTTGTGCCTTTGCCTCTTCTGACTTTGCCCTTTCACATCTTCATATTCCCCTCTTCTTACCCTGTTTTTCTTTTAGTCCATTTTCTGTGACTTCCTTTTCACTCACATGCTTTTCAAAGCCATAGGTGCAAGTACAATGTGTTGATCTTTCACTTTCACAGATTTTGGTTATTTCCGAGAAAGCATCTGCTGTTGCACCCTGTGGGTTTTGTTCTGCAGAAACTTTCCAAAAGTTTACTCTGGTTTCTCCCAAAGCTTTTCTGATCCAGAACCTCAATGAGCAGCTATCTTACCTTACTTTCCTGCAAAGCTGCAGGGGGATTTGGAAAATGCTACCGATGACCCTATTTTATTTTTATGAAAGGACTGATGTCATTTGGAATATCCACAATGTAATCAGGATGGTAACTTAGAGCCTTGATAACAACTTGAATTTTGCCCAAAATTGCAAGAGGACATATGACTCCCAACCCTACTGGTAGATTACTGAGCAGCTGGGCCTCAGATTACCAGGAATTACTCCAGCAGCTCTCTCTCTAGCCAGCTGGATTTTTACTCAGGACCCAGAAGGAGAAGTTTCATCCAGGGCAAAAAGCTTCTGCCTTGGTCCAAGAGTAGCTGGCCAGTTCCTGCATGAAGTATTTGTGTACCACCAGAGGTGATTAGGTACACAATTAAAACTAGAAGTACTTTGCCAAAACCACACAGTATTCAGGTACATTAGGACCAAAACGAAAAAAAGAAAATCTCTAACTATGCCACAATTTAAGCTCGGTGTTTGGGCCAGAATAGGCTTGATATAGAAGCAAAGCTTTGAAAACTCATTCCATGTAACAGAAGTCACAGCAAGAAATGTTTGGTGTCCCAGTTCACTGATATCTCAGCCTACAGAAGTGTTCAGAGCATCATAGAAGCTGAAGGCATGAAATAAATGATTCAACACCAAAAGTAAAAGAGAAATCATATAGAACAGATACTCAACAGTGTTCTTGCTGTGATCTGTATGTCTGTTGTGGTTTCAGTTCAAAACCAGGCAGAAACACCAATTTCATGTAGTGGTTTTGGTTCGCCAATTTGAAATTTTCACCCATTTTAAGATTTCCCAGCCAATGGACCTATTTCTTGCTGGTGAGATAGGATTAGGAGAAAGGCAAAGCAGGCTCCAAACTTCAAAAGGGTATAAAGAAAATTTTATTAATAATAACTAAAAAGGAAAAGAAAAAGTAATAAGAATCAAAACAAACCCTTCAGTTCACTTCTCCTCCTCCCACCATCCTTCCCTTGAACACTGACAATGCAAAGAACCAAACCCAAAATTCCAGTCAGTTTACCACCTCTGACATAGTCTTTCTACAGTTCACTCAGAACCTTAACCTTAACCTCTTGTTAAGGTTCTTGAGACTTCTCCACAAGAGGGAAAAAACAGTTCTCTCATGGCTAGCAGCCACCTGGGGGA
Organism: Irena cyanogastra; assembly: GCA_013397155.1. Lineage (NCBI taxonomy): Eukaryota > Metazoa > Chordata > Aves > Passeriformes > Irenidae > Irena > Irena cyanogastra. Next base: position 189,024 of record VWZV01005313.1, on the reverse strand, counting down.
AAATCTGCTATCGTGAAGTCCTTCCCATCTCCACGAGCCTTCCCACAGCTTGTTGATGGGCCATGTCACCTTATGGGGTATTATTTTAAAAATTAACAGTTCAAAGGCAAAAGTCCTCATTATCTATCTCTAAAATCATCCTCGTCCCGGGAACAGAGATCTACTTCTTCTTCTGGGGGCAGAGGACTCCTCCTCTCTCTCTCTCTGTTCAAACTTCTCATGGGATCGCAGCTACTTTCACATCTGCTTCCTTCAGCATGGAGGCCTTTGTTTGATATCAATTTGAACACTTTCATCTCCCCACAATCTCATGTGTTATAAAGAAAAACAGTCTTTCTCCATAGCTTTACAAGAGGATTTCAGCCCCAAGCAGGCATCTTTTCATCCCTCCCATCTGAGACTTAACTTCTTCCCTCACTGACCCATAATGTCTCCTTGTTGTTCCTTCACATGCTTGCATCTTGTTCCTTTCTCTTGCTCAGGGGAGGACTGAAGCAGTGAAAGGGTTAACATGTCGCCTGGGCCCTGATCAAACTGCGGCTCAAATCGAATCAGCCATGCCTGAATTCAGCAGCAGCACGCTGGGATGGGGTCTCTCCCTCCCCCTGCCCGATGCTTGGGGCAGCTTCCATGGAGCAAAGTCCCGGCGCCGACCTGGGGCTGGCTTCCAGGTGAGGGGCAGTAGGCTCGGCTGGGTCCCGGGCCAGGCTGCAGCAAGCAGCCAGATGTTAGCAAGGCTGGCTCCATCCGGCCTGCAGCACCCCCCTCCCTGCTCCCCAGCAACCAATGGTGGGGGGGAGGGGCAGGCGGCCCAGGGAGGGAAAAGGGCCCAGGCCGTGGCAGGGCCACCGAGCCTGGCCTGGCCAAGACACAGGCCAGGCCGGACCTAGTTACCTTCTTGCCAGCCAGGGAAGAAAGAGAAAGTTTCCAGGTTTTTTCGTCTTTAACACGTGTTTTTCACACAGGCATGTCCAGCTTCTCAGTGGCTTAGCCGACTGCCAGACACACACAAACCTTTTGCCTCACTTCCAAACTCCTCCCTTGTCAAGCCATGACAGTGTCCCAGAAACACATGACTACAGTTCTCTTAAGAAAGCATATTTCCAAGATTTAAACCTACACCAGGCTATCAGGTGCCAGTGTCACACAACCTGACCCACATTCCCAAGCCCAAACACAGAACTACGCTTCTCTGCTAGCCTTGGCCCACAGCCAGGGAACTTGGAGCCGCTGGTCTGTACTAATGTTCATCTTCCCTACCTTAGTACTGTATACACAAATCCCAAATGAATCCTCTCACTGTGCTTGGGTTTTACTGAGAGGACACTCCCTACAAATGCTGGCAGGTGTGTCCCACAGCAGCCCAGAGCACAGCAGGGCTGTCCCAAGGCATGACTCACATGAGCAATCCCGCCCGGTGGAACACGTACAGCTCCCGACCCAGCCTGGAAGTGCAGGAAGGGACAGCCCGAACAAAGCTCCGGATCAGGGGGAACTCCGGGACATGATGTGGCACCAGGATGACACAGAAGTCTCTGTCCTGAAAGACATTAGTAGGCAATAAAAGTGTTCTCTAAGCTTTACCCAAAGCTCTCTGAGGGGAGAGACAGCCCTGAACACAGGACTTACACTGCACATCTCCAAGCACTGCTCTGCCTGGGCAGCACCAAGGAACTGACAGCTCAGAAATTGCTTCACTTTAAGCACACTATGGGATGAACCTTCCTCACCACATCTAGTGATTCCATCATGACATTTTATTTCAAAGACTGACATTGCTGGATGGATAAATTACATAAATTTGAAATGCTTTCTGGGTCAGCTCTCTCTAGGAGCTTTCTTTGGTGGTAAGCAGTGTTTTTGAGTGTGCTGGTTCTTAGGGCCAAGACAGCGTCTCTGGTACCCAGGGCCTGCCTCTAAGGCACACTGCCATGCAGTTATTTGTAACATGACTTTACAACACTCTGGTGTGCATTAACAAAGTCTCAGAAAGTGGACTTTGTTACCTCAGACAGAGTGATCACACATGGCACGAGTGGGAAATAGCTACTGCACTGTGAATCCACAGTGCCACTGTTCAGTCTGTAGGCAAATACTATGAATCTCCTTAATACCACTGTTTTATAGGCTTTAACTCCATCTCCTTTAATAAATTTTGCTGATTTTGTTTTTAATGTAGGTACAGTCTGGAGCTGCACATGGTTTTAAAGGAGCTTGAAGCTAATTTCTTTTTCTAAATCTGCATCTTAGAGAAGTCCCTGTGGAACATAAACTAGGGAGACTATTTACAAGAGCACATAGTGCCAGGGGAATGCCTTCACACTGACAGAGAGCAGGTTTAGATTACATGGTACAAAAAAATTCTTCCCTGTGAGGGAGAGGAGGCCCTGGCACAGGTTGCCCAGAGAAAATGTGGCTGCTCCATCACTGGAAGTGTCCAAGACCAGATTGGACAAGGCTTGGAGGAATCTGGTCTAGTGGAAGGTGTCCTACCTATGGGAGAGGTGAAACTGGATGATCTTTAAATTCCTTTACAACCCAAACCATTCCAGGATTCTAGAATAAACAGAGGACTTAGGTATGCATTCCATGAAGTCCAGAAGCAGCCAAGGAGGGTAGTAGCTCAGCCCAGGGTAACCAGGCCCAGCACACTCATGTGGGGCAGACTCACTAGAACAGCAGACCCACATCCCCCGCCTGCCAGGTGCATTCCTGTCCCACCACACAAAACCATTCCAACTTTCGTTATACTCACTGGGAAAACGTTGAAAGCATAGTGCAAAAAATCCAGTGACCTGCAACCAAGAGCAAATATTGGCAAATAAAGCACATATCAGAATGCTCTGATACACTGTGATACTGACATCCCTGCAAGTGCAGAAGCGTTTATTCAGAGCTGATCAGACAATCCCAATAGATCATCAATAATCAACTGCCGATGTTGCATGCTGCACAGCAATTTCTGACTTCTAGTGCTTAAAGCATCATTATTACCAGAATAACCAGGATGTTTGACATAATACATGAGGCTCCGCACTAAAAGGGCAGGGGGGAGGAACAAACAAAACATTTGCTCTCATGTTGTTGACTCCAGCCTCTTCAGAAGCCTGGACTATCACAGCAGCATTAGTATATAGCAAATATTACTTCAGGTTACAAACAGTTGTTGCTACATTCTAGAGTATCCAAGGGCTCTGTGACTTTCCACTCAGGAAAACCTGCCCAATGTGCTCTGACAGACTAACAGGAACATCAATACTTAGAATTGTTTTCAAACACTTCTTTTCACTTCTCACCCACTGAGACCCAGCTGTCCCAGTCTCTTTTCCATGGTGACAGCAAATTGTGACATTTCAATTTAAATTGAGACTGAGAAATCTCACCAAAGCCCTGATGTTTCTCTCATGTGTAAAGCTATCAAAGAGCTCAGAATCCAGTCATGCTGAAGTTTCATAAAACACTTTTCCACCACACAAGATGTATCTTTGAAGAAATTCATACAGATATATGTTACCTATAAAAACTGATAAAGCCTCTCCTCCTTTCAGAGCTATAATTAAGCTCCCTTTAATTACCGCTTTAATAATATTAATTAGAAGAGAAATAATTTCTAATTGCAATATCTATGCCTGAATGTAAACCTAAAGCTGCAAGTATGGATCAGGATTGCGGCATTATACGTTCACCTACGTGATGCATAACTAAGACTAGTTAACAGACTAGCTAATCAGGGGAAAGGAAAACGCCATTGCAACTATATTGCATCGTAATTTTCTCTCTAGTATCGAGGACCTTGTTGGCAACAAGGACCACAAGAATTGAGGTGGGAGATTTTTCAGGGGGCTTAGAAAAGTATCAAATATCAGCAGATAAACCAGCAGTTCAGTTCCTTCATGTTTCACTCTCAATGTTCTAACAAGCCACATAACAGCTCTGGGTTTAGGAGATGGAAACATTTAGCAGCTTTAGTGGATAACAACTCCCAAGGAGCAAACTTCCCTCAGCACTAAGATGCAATCACACCTACACTTCAACCCAACTGCTATTTCTGGGTCTATGCTGTGGAAGAGCAGCAGGAACTCCCTCAGGACAAGATTCCAGGCTGCAGCCAGCATCACCTTGTGCCCTCCTTTACATATATTTGCTTTGCTAATATTTCTTCTACAGGCAGGTGGATCAAGCAAAGGCAAGTCAGAAAAGCATACAAGCAAAATGTTTGAAAACACTAAGATCTACAGATTTCTCAGCTCTGCATGAGGTAATCATAAAGAAAGTCTTTGGACAGGAATGCTGTCTCCTCTAGATACCCATCGTGGAATCCACACTGCTCCAGGTGAAAAAAAACTGAGAGCACAGCACTGAATGATAAATGCAGTGAGAAACGTCTTGAACAGAAACAGCAAACAAAGCACAGAGCTCAGAAGGAGGCAAAAAATGGACAGATCCTTATCCTAAGCAGGAAACTATAAGCGGAGAACTCAAGAAGTCTACAGTGAGATTATTTACTGACATAAATCTCTATCAAAGCTCTGAACTGCTGTTTCAGTATAATGGAATCATTCCAGAGCAAGCCCCTCGCCTCACTAATATATTAATATAAAGCTTCCTTATTCTGGAAGAAGTATCTTGCTTGAATTTTTACACTAGATTTTCCCCCAATTAACTGTTCTGGAACAGTCTCTCTGCAGTGCAATTGTTCTTATTACACATTAGTTGGTCAATGTTTCTAAGTACAATACAGATCTTGTATGTCGACTTCCTGCACTTCACTCATTAAACTAGTTCTTAACAAACTTGAGCTCTGTTACTAGGTATATCACTTGAGAAATATGTACCCAAAAGGCAAGGTCTTTGCTTTGTTTTGGTAACTTTGTATATTTGCATTTGCAGCAGATTCAATGTTCCATCCCCTTGGGTAGGTACCCTCCTTAATCAAGAAACGGCTCAATAAATAGAACCAATTTTCAAGGAATTCTCATTTTTCTTCTCAGTGAAGTTTACTCTTACACTTCCTTTAAGCCAGAGTTCAGAAGCTGCTACTCACCAATGACTACTACTACTACAAGTAGACAGAGGTTTTTTCAAACTGTACTACACATGTTCAACTCATCTATCAAGCCCTTATTCCTGATGCAGATATGACACGGATTTGAAAGCATGGAAGATCTTGGTTGTGCTCAGCTGCTTCATCTATTCTGTACCTTCTTTTCTACCATCAGATTACGAAGGAAAAATGCTCCTGGAGAAGTTTCTGCTGATGCGGTTGAACATATCCAAGCGTAGAGAAAAATTTTAGAAAAAGAAGTCTAAACCAAATTTATAGCCCTATTCTAATCCACCAGGATCTAAGAGTGCGAGGTCAGCAGCAGCAATCGCGTTAACAGAAAATCCTTTTGTCTCCCCCAGCTGTAGAGGATTCTAGAAAACAGAATCATTTCTTTCAGTGACTGGAGACAGTGTTTAGAATGGGAACACATACCTGCAGAGCTAAGAACAGCTTGATTGCCCCATGCAGTGAGAAGAAAACCACTGTAACATGTAGCTCCCCTTGCAGCTAGCCAGCTTCAGAATGAGCATCTCCAGAGAAGGAAGAAGTAGCCTTTTTCAACAACCTCAACTCACATTTTTTCCAACAAAAATGAATTTATCACATTTTGCCCCCATATACCTGTCAGAGCTAGGATGTTGCAAGTGGAGGTTGAAATGTTATTACTGAAGATAAAATAAGCAGACAAGAAAGACATCAGAAAAAATCCCACCTAACCACTGCAGGTGCTGTCACTTTCTGATTTGTCCTAAAAACATAACCTTGAAAATGGTTATTAATGGGAAAGCAGTGACTCTTCCTCTATACTTACCTAGTTTCATACTTCTCATCAATACAAAGCAGACGAATACAGAAAACATTTGAAGCTCCTCTGTACATGGGATGCAAATCCCCCTCCTCATCAGTCTCCAGCAGAGCTGCTGCTGAGCCTTCAGAGCCTGTATTGCTGACATCACCTACCAGCAGTTCAGTTTGGGAAATTGTCATGGCTCCATCTTTCTGCAACAATAACAGACAAGGGCTCACTTACAACACTTCACAGAAGTGTTTTCATTAGTTAAGCCCCATCCTTTCTTCCCACCCTGATGGCTGCTCATGGCGAACTGGATGGGCAAACTCACCCTGACCAATAACTCTGACACCCTCCCTCCAGATCCCAGCCAGAGCAGCTTCTGACCTATGCCCCACAGCAGAGGCACATGTGGGCCAGAGCAAAGGACAGGGCAGGAAGGGAACTCAGCAGTATTTGTTTGTCCTCATCTCTGCCAGCCTTGCTCCCTATCAGCTCTGAGAGCCATCGGCACTGCTGGGTGCAGCAGCATTACCTGCACAGCTGCATCTGCACCAGGAACATGTTCCAAGTTTTGAGAAGAAACAGGGTCTGGCTTTTGACTTGTTTGGTTGCTTTTATCTTTATCTGAGTAAAGTAAAAGAAAAAGTGCACAAGGTTTAATAATGCAAACTTTACTCTCAGAATCACAGCAACAGCTGTGAGTGGGCCAGGCTACCTCAATCAAAAGATTTCATTTTAACAACTACAGTTAAAACACACCCTCCCACAGTTACTTGGCTACAGCTTCATTGGGCTATTTGATTTCAAAGCAAAAAAAAAAAACAATCTAGGGAATTAGTTGTAAAATAAGACCTGAACAAGACAGTTTAGAAGCAATTCCTAACTTGTGTTTATCCCTGTGTCAAATCTTTACCCTATCTGAACTGAAAAACAGAAGTCAGTATATTGACTGATATCTTAAACCCCATGTGTTGCTAACTTGCTTTCTTGTGATCACAAGGACAAGAAAGAGCTCTTCATTCTCCAATTAGTTCTCCTAAAAGAACTGAAATTCAGGTTAAATCCCAGCCAAAGCAGAGCTCATACTGGTGCAGTAAGAGATAAAAGACAGGAATTCCTTTATAAATTTTACACAAAAAACTCTTGAGGTATAGGTGTTGCTGCTGAAGAAAACATCAAGCAAGGACACCCTTGCATTTCGAAAATCCAGTAACATTAAGGAAGTCAAGGTTTCTGAGCTCCAAAAAGAATACAAAATAAGCTTCAGAAAACAACAGAATTCATCCCTTCTCCCTCTGAACTTTGCCTTGGGACACCCACATAAGCTACATTCACAGACAGAGGCATTTCTTCACACAGTAATGGGCACTTAAAAAAAAATACCTTAAAAGTTTAAAATAATTTAGTCAGAAGTATTTTGGAAAAAAAAAATCTTATCTCAAAATCTGTTTCTCTGTCAATAAAAGAGTGCAAATGCAACATGCAGGGCAAGGAGAGATGAGGGGGATAGGAATCATTGATTCTCTGGGAATATCACAGATGTGAACCTTCACACAAATTATCAAATGTCTTCTTGATTAACCAGCTCCATTTCTCATTACCAACAGCATTGCAGCTGTCAGAAGTTAATTAATACAAGTCTCTTATTGTCATGTAAATATTGATATGTTGTTTCTGACTTTATACTAAAATGCAAATCCTTAATGGCTCTGCCATCCACTCCTGTCAGAAGTGGCTGCATTGCTGTTTACAGACACGTTGTACACGAGTCATGTGAAGAACTGCAATGCTACCACTAAATCAAGTAAAGACCACAAACAAAGAAAATTAAAATAATTCTGTGATTGCTGGGTTGTTAACTGAGGTACAGTCATCAGGATCAAGAAGCCAGTTCACCACAAGGCCTGATGAAAAGCCCTTGAATCATTCCCACAGCATCGTGTTCTCTAGCAACTAACTCATGACACCATATAGAGTAACAACCAAATTACTATAATTACCCTGAAACCTAAGTGGCATATCAGTACAGACTGTTGTATACTCTATCATTATTATTCAGCATTACATTTTGAAAGGAAAAAAAATATCAACCTGTGGTCTCTACTTAAAAGCTAAAGAGCTTGAAAAAATAACCTTTTTATACGTAGGAACACAAAATTACGAAGGAATGCAGCCTGCATTTTGAAATTTCCAGCCTTCAGATTCCATAAAGCCATAAATGGCTTCAAATTCCATAAATTCCAGATCTTCTATTGAGGTCAGGTCACTGAACCTGCTCTGCCCTCACAGTAGGGCACCATCCAGCAGCAAGTTTTCAATGCAGAAACTAAAGCAGCCTTCATGGAACGGGCAAAATCCACAAACGCAAACTATATGGGACTAACACCACAACAGATTTCAAGGGCACAGGCTGCCTTTATATTGGAAAGGCTTAATAATGGACTACTGGGATGCAACTCTTCTATTCTAAAATTTTTGTACCTTTGCACATTTTAACTGCTATTCCATGATAACAGAATTAATGTTCCTGAGCAGTGAATAGACAACTTTGCTATTAGGTTTCTAGTGACTCTCTCTAGGAACAGCACCAGAGTCAGGCTCTCATCTTATGATACTTAAGTTTCTTCTCACATGTCCAAGATCATTGCCGTGGTTTAATGAAAGCCTGGTTTTTCAATTGGGGGGGGAGGGTGGTTCCCTGTGAACCAGCTGGTTTTGAAGGACCAATCCGCTGGGTAAGTTTGGAGATCGACGCCCAGTTAGACCACTTGAAGGAGTTAAACACGCCCCTGTGGAAAAGCAAATTTAAAAAAGAAGGAAGCCAGGGAAAAATTCTCTCTTGGCTTCCAGCCTTTGAACAGGTCAGGCCAGTGTGGCCAGGTTGGCAAGCTGCTCGGCTGGGATTTCTGCCATGACGCCATGCTGCCGGGACTGTCCCAGTGCTGCGGACAACGCGCAGCCAGCATTGCTCAGCAGAGCCGGGGCAGCGCCATGCAGCCGGGACTGCTCTGCCAAGGTCAGTGTAGCCGGAGCCACACCACGTGGCGCCGCACAACAGTGACTATTTCCGCATGGCTCGCAAAATGAACTTTGTTTACTCTGGGAACAGCGCAAGGAATGGCCCCATGGTCAGCACTGGGGGTTGCCCCGAGGCCAGGAGCAGCCGTGGGGCTGGGGCCACATAGCCGGGATCAGAGCAGCTGGAGCAGTGCCATGCAGCCACGGATATCTTAGAAAGACACAGGGGTGGCACTGGCAGCCAGCGTGACTCGCACGGCGCCAGCGGAGACCACGTGACCAGCAGTGGGAGGCACGGCGAACGATTTCCTCTGTGCCGAGCCTGGATGAGATCAACCCTTCAGCATTACAGAACTCTATAAAAAACTGTTTCCATTGATAAAGCTTGAGAACAAATGAACCTACAAACACCAGTTATCTCCCAAATCAGGAAAAGGAAAAAGTGAAGACACTTAGAATCAACAACATGGGACTCTGAGTGAAGAGTCAAATTCTAGACAGGAGCGGATTGAGGAGATGCCTTACTCTTGGGCTGAAATCCTCCTGTAAGGCTATGGAGAAGATGTAATCGATACATCAGATTCTTTTTTCCCTGTATGCCACAGAAATGCATTAGGGGGACGTAGTGTTCTAACATAACTGTAAGCCAAGGCACCAGTATTGAAGCAAGTAGATGTTACTGTAATCCAATAAGAAACTTGAACAGAGAGAGATGAGAAACTTTGCCCCAGAGATAGTAATAAAAAACCTCTGTTCTCAGAGGTGGATTAAAAGAACTTCTGTTTTTATAGTAGAACAGCTTATCCTTAAAATAGCACCCTACTAAGTTGACATGGCCCATGAAAGCAGCTATGAGATAGCTGCAAGGTATGGGAGGGACTTTTCATACTGCAAGCAGATTTTTTCCTTTCCCAGGCGGCTGATTCCCGATGACACTGAAGCCATGAGAGTCTTCATAGCATAACAAGAGAGACTCCTCTCCCTAATTAGACTGAAAAAAGACTATTCTAGAGGTGATAAACTGACTCAAAGTCCCAAGCTTTGTCTTCTTACATTGTCAGTGGGAAAGGAAAAAAGGTGTCAGGGGGAGGAAGAGTGTTCTGAAGGTTTTATTATTTTTTTTAATTTCATTTTTCTCTTAATTGTGTTAATAAAGTCTTTTTATACTCTTTAAAGTTTGTGCCTGTTTTGCCCTCCTCTACCTAATGCTTATCTCACAGCAAGAAAATAAGTGAATATATTCTGGTAAGTGCACGGGTGCTTAGCCAGCACTAGATCCACTACATAATTGGTGCATTGGTTGGGAAATCGAAAATTGGCAAGCCAAAACCTCTACAACCATTAATTACTTGCACTCAAGCTACCTGAAAGTCTACAAATAATTATTTTTCCCCAGAGCTGCCCTTGTCATTCCAAATAAAGGGATATTACTACTTTAAGAAGTCTTACCTGAAGGCAACCCACAGGACTGCAACTACAATCAAAACTAACACAGCTTTTGTATGAAGAGAGAAAAGAAGGGAGATAGATTCACAGAACTGCTAACCATGCTGCTTAAAACATTTCTAAAAAGCACTCAGATGTCAGATTCTCAAGAAACTGAACAGAACACAGCTGCTCATGCTAAGTTTTAGCATTTAGAACAAGTCCCATAGATTTCCTAAATGATAACAGCTGTATTGTCAAACCCTGTAACCACATACTCACTGAAAAGCTCAGCAGCACAGAATTTATTACAAAACACAGGCCTACAGCTTGCAAGCTCTGAAGAAGGAGAGAAGACACCAGAACCAGGAACAGCCCTGGGATGGGTAAGGCTGGGAGAGAGTCCTGGTGGTTGGTCACCTTGCCCAAGACAGGCAAGGACTGGGCTCCAGCTCATGAATGATCTCTCTCCCTCCTCAGTTTCATTCCTCCTCCTGGCCATGTCTGTCACCTCTTCTGAACTAATACTCCTGGAGCTGCAGGAGCACAGGATTAAACAGGAGACAGGCAGCTTCCTCCATCTCCTATGTGCAAGATGCTTCCTTGCAGGGAAGTCCACAGGGGCAGCTACTAGACCTGTTTCTTTCCCTTTTCTGTTCTGTGACTGCCGGCTTTGAGGTACCAGCTGACAGCCCTGCAGCTCCCTGGTTGCCTTTTTTGCCTGCTGCTTTGTGTTCAGAAAAGCAGATACATAACAACCTAGTGGTGAAGGTGTTTTAGTCCACTACTGATAATTAGTAGATAGCAAAATGTTGCTCTTCTGCACAAAAACCCCTTTGACGCTGAAAATTAAAGACAACTGTAAATCATTTACATGATACTTCTGTTCTACAAACAGGTGACATATTTGTGCTACTGGTTTTTATCACTCACAGGAAGTTGGCTTGCACATGTGTTGCTGTATCAGGCCCAATATAAAAGCAGAATAAAGAGACAATTCCTGATCTCCCAGAATCTTGTAACCCAGGAGACTGCAAACAATAAGCAAAGAGCAGAAGCTGAACTACAAGGAAAAAAGATGACATAAGTCAACAGGACAACCTAACAGGCACAGTTAGCCAACTGCTCAGCTACTGACAAACCTCACCTCACCACCAGATTTTACAATCACATCTTCCTTTTAACAGCACAACTGTATCTGATAGACAGTATACACCACACAACAGCTTTCTGAAACTTGAAGCCCACATTTATCCCATAGCTGGTACATGCCAGCTCCCCACCAAATAACAATCCCTTCTGAGTCAGAGACCAGGGCTATCAAAATTCCCCTCCTCAATTAAAAAACACCAGGCATCCTGCTTCAAATTTGAACAGGTATGCTAATTTGTGTTTTCTTGCTAGCAAACCTATATATCCTTTTCCAACCTTCTGCAAAACCTACTCAGAAGCTAGATACAAACACACCTTAAATTTATTTAGCACTTTAGAATACAGATACCTCCTTGAATGCTTGGCTTCCGTGGCATTTTGAGAATATCCTCAGGATGTGGTTTACAGAGTCCATGGAAAGGCCCTAAGTCAAAACACTCTTGGAACAAGGAAACGTTCACGTGGGAACATAAGCTCATGAATCCTACTGCAGTGCCACCAACCTGGAAGATAAAACCCATGTCACATGAATCTGTCATTCTAGGAAAGGACAAAAAAAAAAAACTGAACAAAAAACTGTTGAAACATCAACAGTTTTTATGTTCCATCTCTGACTGTGCATAATGTAAAACTATAAAGGAAATATTTCAGCAAAAGTTAAAGATCCTCTATATTTTTTCCTTGTAATGTATGTACTAGGACCTCTACAGTAGATAGATTATTTTTTTAGCTACAACTTGCAAGAATATTAGGTTTACACATATACACCAAATAATGACCTGGAGTTTCATTTGTTATGGCAAATATATAACATACTTCCAAAAACATATAATTTTGTTTAAAGTTACAGTGCAGCTGAAGTAGAACCTGCATTCAATTAACTGTAATAGTTGGCTCATTACTGAACCCTGATTTGGACACAAATTCATCTCAAACTGAAGAGTGTATTTTATTCTCCTAAGAAATTAACTCAAGAAATCAATTACGTGTAAGGAGTACCTAATGCAGTGTGTATTATTTGCAGCACTTGTAAGCCCCAAATATTTCTGTGTTCTGAAAAAAATCCAAGAGCTAGTCTTAAAACTCAAACGCTCTGGCAAACATGAAAGTGATGGGATGCCTGCAATGCTGGCACCCACGGTACTCTGGATGCATGATTGCTGCTGGAGTTCTTAGCAAGCTGCAGCCCTCAGCAAGACACATACTGGGATCAGGAAGAACTGGCAGGCTGGAGAGCTTCCGGCTTTAACCTGAGATGAGTCTAGAAGAAGGAAGCTCTTAAATTTTTCGTAGAGTATGCAACTTTCTGGTGAAACACAGTATCAAAACACATTTTCTTTCCTCCTCAATACACATAATGAAAGCCTTTATAAACCTAATGAAAACTCAAAGGCTGGATTTGTACAGCTGTTTTATCAAGCCATCAGCACTTCATTAAAGACTTTAAAAAGTGTGCCGTTTAATTTTTCTGCCCCCAAACAACAAGTGATTGTTTGTTTGCCTTGTTTGCGTAACCAACAACACCGGGGCGCCACAGTTGCCTGGCTGCTGTGTAATTTCAGACCCAAGGCTCAGAAGAGGCTGATTAATCAATCCATCTACCATATGTGTGAAAACAGGCTGCCAGCTTCCTTCTCTGCAGGGGAAGTTGGCATCCATCATGGTTTGCACAGAGGCGCCTTCCCAATCCGCCATGGCAGTGGCAGCTGGGATAAACAGGGGGCTTGGAACACCTTTTGGTGGTCTCACACTGAGCTCTGAACATGCCACTGGAATGTATTATTTATAGCAACAGCCCTCTGCAATGTGCCATTACACTAATGGTGTGTTGTTTCCCATTTGGCTCCCAATGGCAGTGATTACATGTTGCAATTTTATAAAACCATTTGCCACAAAAAGCAGACTTCAGGAATTAAGGAGGTTATATTGCCTTTCAGCTTGCACTACCATGCACAATTACCAACACATAAAAATCTTAACAGATTTTTCAGCAGGATAACTATTACCACTCCTTTCTTATTTCTTATTTAAATTAATTCCTGGGTTTGTCTTCATTTCAGCAAAAATCCATTTGAGCCAAAAGGAAGAAAAACTATCTACAGGACTTTAAACTGTGAAAGGATTACTGGCTACTCTTTTTCATATGCAATATTAGCTTTCATTGGGAATGAAAACACATCACCTATAACACAAATGTCTAAAATGACAACATGGCTTCATCAAGACGGTCTGTCTAAATTACTTGACTATAATCTGCATGAGAACTAGGAATTGCTGCTTCATATCTGAACTGGAAACATCACTTCTGAAGACAGACACAAACTACACTGAGAAGGGCACTCACTGTGTGGGTATAGAGCATGAATTCTACTTTTCACGGTGGGCTGCTGATATCCCCTGAGCTAGTGTGAGCTGTCACACAGGATATCACTAAGGCTATGATCAAACAAAACTAGAGCTCATGGCAGACTGACCTCACAAACAGCTGCCTGATTTTCTTCACCTTCACGTTCTATGAGATCAATAAGGAGATATTCACCATAGGTTTCCTTCAGAGTCTCACTTTGAGGTGTCCAGATTAGCATGATATCATCATAATCTTCCATCCTGAAAAAAAAGAGATCAGGTAATGTCCTAAGGCTCTGCCATTAATAGACCATAATACTTCTGTTCTACTCCATTAACACATGGAAAAATATTATAAATACTTGTTCCAAAGCCTGCACCCATAAATCACCTAGGACACATTCTCAGTGCACACTAAAGTGGGAGTCTCGGCACCAGAGAGATGACCACACCCAAAAACCAGCAGAACCCACCAAAATCTGCACTGCCCAATGGAAATGCTTTTCTTGCCCAAAGAAAATATATGGGAATCCTAGTTCAAAATTCTCCTGCCTCACTCTCCTACAACTGTGGTGGAACACTCATACAGGTCCCAACCTACATGGATTTTTATTTAAATGGGCAACAGAGACTCTTTCCCACTAGACTGCTATTTATAGCCAGGATCAATGTAAATCTGAATTTAAAAAATCCAGCACTTTTACCAGAACAGTGTAGAATTCAACAGTTACCCATGCTGAGACTATGGCACAAAGGTGGGTGGCAAACCAGCTTTAACACTCAACTGCTAGCAATAACATGAAGCCACTTGTATTTATCTCTTGGAAAAATGCCGGAATTGAGTGGTGCAACCAAAAGCAGCATAGAGAAAACTGCGGCTGTGTTGGGCTGCCAGAAGAAACAACTGCAACAAATTGCAGGGGAAACTCTCCCTACTCGGGGCCAGGAACAGGCGGCTACCTCGGCTATCACACCAACACCCCAGGAAAGCTCGCGCTGCACCGTCCCGACGAGTCCGTCCCGGCTCCGGAGCTAGCGGAGCTCCGCGCGGTCTCTGCCGCCACCCGGCGGCCCCGCCCGGAACGGGGAGCGGCTCCTTCGCTTACTTGGGATGCACAAAACCACCTCCTCCTACACAGGAACCAGGACCGGCCCGCGGCGCTTCCCTCGCTTGTCAGGGATGCACAAACGTGCTGTTGCAGGGAGAACCAGGAACTTCAGAGCTTCCCGAGATTTTGGGGAAAACTCCTGTTATGTTCCAGGGTCCCACTGCTCATGTAGGTAAGTGCCTGTATGCGATACCTGTAAATTGGAGATCATTGTTCCACACAGGCAGGAACCCAGAACCAATAAACTAACAAACATTCTCAGTGCTACTCTTTACCTGTTTCTGGATTTTGAAGGAGCCTTAAAGAAAACACAGCTGGGCAAAAGAGGTTCTGTTTCTCATTGCATCAAACACTGTCTGAGTTCTTAAGCACTGCCTAACTCCATCACAGAAGAGGTGGTCAGGGGGTCCTTGGATGCTTTTGCTGCTCCTGCATACCAGAATGGATATGACCTCTGGGTAAGACCACCTTTGTAACCAAGGCTAGGGACCCCTTTGATTCGGACCTTGTTCCTGCTTTTTTTCCCCCCCTCAACTAAAATGAAGTTCCAGCAACAATGAAAATTCCATAAACACTTGCAGTAACTCATTCTTTATCCCTCAAACCAAAATGGTTACCCTGATCTCCTTCACTGGAAGTATCCCAAGGGAATCTGCAGTGAGGTTTTCTGTTATCAGGACATCACCATGTCATCACACTTAATTAGTACAGCAAATCTGTTAATAAGCTCTCAAACAAACCAAACAAAGAGGAGTAACAGAATGAGACTGAACCCTGTTATTTCGAGGAGTCCATAACAGACACACACCTCTTCCAAATGGAACATTGCACCAAGTGCTTTGCGTGCCCTGTATCATTCTGCTCTGTGGGACGCAGGACAAGACCACACACAAAGGTGCAGATGGCAATTCCTGGAGACTGACCCTGTGACAGTTAATTGGACTCTGCACACACCCATTCATCTCCCTGCACACTACACTGTAGGAATGCAACCATTTAAACTTTTTTATTCTGCTTTTACTATCTTCCACCAGTACCACAGAATTCAAAAAAGTAAAGAAATCCTCCAAACCCCAGTAAGCTTTCCAATATAAAAATGCCACAAAATTCCTCTACTTTGAGCGCAAGCACAGAGGTGCAAATTTGACTCTTGCCTACAGGGCAACATCAAAGCTTAGTGGGCTGCATTCTGACTCACTGCTGACGGAGAGTAACTTCGAAATCGATGGTTAAACAAAGTATCAGTTTACAGCTGCTTTCCCCCCTCTATAAACAGGGGAAGAGGGGACAGAGATTATCTTAATCTCTTCTCACTGCCCCAGAACATATTGCCAGGGAGGTGGCTGCAGACAACGTCCACAGAGGAGCCTCTAAGGACTCCCACTGACTCTTACTATGGATGCCAGTGAAGCACAGAGGTGAATGCAGAGTGAAGGGAAAGGCAGAGCTCCTTCTGCAAACAGAAATTAGCCTTACCTGTTATCCACTGATGGACAACACTGAAGTATGAGTTTTATACCGCCACTGCGTAATTTCAGAGGAAAACCAGTTTCTCAGTTAATTTTCTAATAATACCAAAGCTAAAGCAATTTTTACTTTTTACAACAAACTACTAAAATCCCAGACAAGATGGTAGCTCTTATCAGGAATATTGCTATGGCCTAAGTGACATTTCCAGTCATGCAAAAGAACATTTCAATTGACAATATCCAATGGCCACCAAAAAAAAATAGCTTGAATTGGAAAAAAAAAAAAGACAAATACAGTAGCTGGAACCAAGACATATGGAAAGACTTTAAATCTTCAGGCATTGGTATCACTTACTGATACCTTCTTTGTATAAAAGTACATTCACTTAGTTATAGGTGATAGACAACTCAAAAGAAACATTCAAAAAGCCTAACAATTGTACACCAAGTTAGTATGAAAGAGATTTTTAACATATTGAAATATCCAGAGCTACAGCAGGAGGATGTGAAGTGGCAAAGGTCAGGCCTTAGGCCTTATTCTTAAAATACTCAAAAGCTGAGCAATAGGAGCAGCACAAGCTGCAGATTTGCTTCAGACCTATGTAGTAAAATTCAATATATGCAATAAAACACCTCTTAGAGACAGACTGCCAGAATGCAGCCCAAGCTGGCAGCATGAATCAGCCCATAAACAAACAGCGTGGCTTTACCAATCAGACACACTCAATATGGCATCACCATCTGCAAGCACTGATCAGTACAGACCCCCCCACACCCATACCATGTGCTAGAGTCTCCAAGAAATATTCTTCTCCCTAAACTTCAGTCTCCACTGCAGGCATCAGAAATGCTAATTTAATCACCACTCTGCTACCTAGCCACAAAGCAACACTTACTACATGTAAAAACAACTCCAGAATAATCATAGTTAAATCAAACTACTTCATAAAACATTACCCTACCAGTAGTCTTCCCATGGTGAAGAAGACAACAAGTAACACAAATTTTTACGGATACATGTTCTATTTCAACCACATTACAGGGAAGCACCTCCACAGCGATAACAACAGGAAAATCACCAGGCCCCTGGGTCAGAAACTCAGCATTTCTCATGTCCTGGACACAACATTGGCACAGGCAGAATACACATGGCAGGAAAAACCAGAAGTGGCAACAGTGGTCTAATTCAGCCAGCAGACCACAGAATAAACATCACTGACAAAAAAAAAAAAAAAAACACAGTCTTCCTACATAGCTAACTAGCATTACAAAAAAAAATACATCTTGTGATTAAATACAACAAAACAGCATAATCCTAGAACTACCTAATTTGGTTATCACAGAAAACCAGAGCAGCCAAGCTAAGCTACCGATGCTGCAAACCTAAGAAGGAAAATGCTTAAGTTTCCACCAGCCAGATGTGCTCAGGTAAGTAGAAGCAAGGAACTGCATTACCTTGCTTGGCGTACATAGAGCTGTGGGTGACACCGATGCCTGGGGCACGCCAGCAAGGTGAAACCACTCTCCATTGGTGAGCCTGGAACAGGCACCATCTTTTCAAAGACATTCCCAATGTCCAGCTCTGAATGACTAAAACCTGTCAGGGGTAACAGAGAAGCTTCATTATGCAAGCTTTAAATTAGCAGCAGGACTGTGAGGAAAATGGAGTTTCAAATTTAAACCACAGATAGTAAAATATTCCAAGTCTTAAGTTAGGCAATGAGGCTGAAATGACAGCAGTATAAACATGTGAGAACTGTCACCAAAGTCATCTAATTAATCCAGCATTCCAAACCTGAACAAGCCTCAAAGCAATCATAAATAGGTAGAAAACAATCCCTATAAAAATAATACAGCCAAATCTCTGTGCCTCTGGAGAATATCTGTCAGGACTCACAATGCTGAAGGAAAGCTGATGTTGGTTGCCAGGGTGGATTTGACAAAATCCTTAATTCAAGCCCTGTTTTCTGTAGTTGATACACCACTACAGTCTTTTAGTGTGACTTGGAACGAACATGTCTAGAAGCCAGCATATCAGAAAAGTTCTGGCTCCCTTTTCAGCTCAATTAAATGCATGCTTGGTTTATTAGTCTGAATTCAGGACCAAAATTCCCTGTCTGGTGCTGTTCTCTGATTAACACAGGTACTCTCTACCTTTGTACCTCTGCTCTAGAAGAGATTATCTGCGTTTCCTTCCATGTCTCCCGCAGCCCCTCTGAGCCTCACCAAAGTGTCCTCTTCCAATCTGTACTGGCTTGGCTAAGTAAGAGAAAGTGCCCAAATTCAAATCTCTTGGCTCTATTCAACCAGAAATCTTCACAAAACTTGTAGGGATTGTTTTTTGAGATCTTGTACTCCTTTCTGATGCCCTGTTTCTCGCAAATTTAAAGATTGCAGGGAATGGACAGATTGTTGAATGGCTGCTGGAGTGAGCATGGAACCACAGGTACCTCTTGCACATGGGCTCTTCATAAGAAGATACTTTTAGATTATGTTTTCCACATGTCTAGAAACTGATAACTGCTCTCAGTATTAAATAAACACCACAACGAGCTCACAGCACACATTAATTAGGTTTGCAATTGCTCTCACTTCAAGAATAAAACAGTATTAAATTCTTACCTAAGCTCTCCTCAGGTGGTATAAAGAGAAGTACAAACTGCAGTTCTGGTAGTAAGATGAAAGCTCTCCTGGATGAATAACAAACATATTCAGTCTTTCATTATTATACCCATCAATGACAGATAGTAGCTAGTTTTTTTAATATATACTTTTTTTTCTTCTCCAATGTCTCTAATCTTCCTTCATAAGTCCACATGGCCCAACAATTAAAACATTTCTGACAAACAATATCATGTGAAATTCGCCTGGATAATTTTGACTGGTTTTTCCTACCTTATTTCTTTCAAATTTCCTAATCTTTACATTTCAAACATCCTCTTTTTTATAGCAGTTTCCCAGTGGTGAAATATTTAAGATAACAGGCCTCTGCTGGCAGATCTCTGACAGGGCATCTGGATGAGACTTCTTGACTTGACAAACATGACTTGACAGCAGGAGAAGGCACATGCTTCACTACCCAAGGCTACACAGGAACTCACCTAACAATTTCTTGGGAACATCCAGCTGCATATTCTTCCTTTGCCACAAAGAGATGCACAAAGAGCGTGTTCAAAGGCTATGAAACAAGGAGTGAAAGTCTACACACCATCCATCTCATGCTTATTCCATCAGCCCAAGTATTAGTATGCATATACATTTCCAACACACACAATCTGCACTCAAGGAGCAGCAAAATACACATAAATGACTTCAAAGCATGTATGGGTAAAGTTATGTGATTAAAGTGCTTTATATAATCTTGTGCTTCTACAACATTTTTTCTTTCTACTCAGTTCACTATTGTTTGACTGCAATATACACTATACATTTCATACTGAACAGTGTTAATTCTTGACTAACAACATTCAACCACATTAAACATACAACATGTATCTGATGAAGACATTCTTTTTAGGTTTAAAAAAAACATCAAACCAAAAGCTCACATGCTTCTTATAATCCTAAAGTTTTTTTTTTTCTTTAAAGGTAGTAAGAAAAATTATATATTTTAAGATGACATCATTAGACACAGAAACACCAGGCAGAAACAGGGCAGAATAACAGACACCTTTATCTTGGGCACCTCCAGTAAACATGGAAAACCCCTGTGCTGGAATGGCAAGGGCTATTAAATCAGCTGTTCTCTGGCATATTAATTACAAGCACTGGGTCAGTGAAGGTCTGCCTATAGATAAAAAACTTCTGAATAATATAATATTCAATTAAAACACCATAGCTAGAGGCACCAATAAACTTCAGCAATTTAAGAGCAAGAATGATTTCAATAGAGGCTGCAGTATATGGACAAGCATCAGGACAACAAGCTATTGTAGAAAATATCTAAAGACATCCTTAAAAATCAGGCAGTTTGTTTGTTTTTTAGAAGCAAAGGGAAGAAATTTAAAAAATACATTACTGTTGAGGTCTGAGAGGACACTAAGTAAACCAGTCTTGGACTGTAACTGTTTCTGAATAGTGCTGGTAACCAGACAATCCAGTAAAGCATCTTCACTTATTCCTTTCTGTACAAGTCAACTCCCACTTCAGACCCTGAAATTGTTTCTGTGCTCTGGGAAAAAAGCAGGTCAACTAGACTTCACTGAAATCCTATGTTCAGATGATCTCAGTTTTGAAAAGCACACCTGCATGGATTTAACCTACGGTTTACCAATGATGTCTCATCAAGTTATACCCCAGGAAACGTTCAGAGCTTCTACCAATGCAGAAGCATAAAACACTGAATCTTCTACACCTACTTTAGGAAATAAATTCCATTCTAGAAAAACAGAATGCTGCCTGTCTGTTTCAAGGTATTTTTCACTACTGGTTCTGAGCAGTAATTTATTTTTCTTGTCTTTTCTCTGTAGGCCCCTGCACCAGATCCTGCAGAGCCACCAGACAGCCTGAGGGAGGTCACAGCATAGAACAACCCCCAGAGCAGCTGCAGCTGTGCCTTGAATGAAGTGGCTGTGCCTGCCCACAAAGTGCCACTCAAGGGACAAACAAAGTCCATTACAAGAAAAGCACAGGTCCTTTTTGCACACTCCCTTCGGCTGTACTGGTGCTGTTTCCTTTAAGAGCACACATTTTCAAACACTGTTTTTGTCGGTTTACCTCCAAGCCATTGCTTAACATCACAGAAGACCCTGGACAACTGACAAACAAAATACCCAGAGATAACTGCAGCACTGCCAACACATTATTATGGCATGTGCTGCCCACCTAATAAGTGCTTGGGGTTTAACATTTTCTGTATTTTCTCAACAATCCCATGATCTAGTTCCCAGCTAGACTTGGTGATGGGGGAGCATTTGAGTGCTAAACTTGTAAGGGCCTGTTTCTAGTCTGTAGATCCTACTAGAAAGTCACAGGTTCATCCAAGGAGCCCGTGTGAAAGTCACCAGCATGTGAAGCAAAGAACAGCAGTCGTCCCAAACCAGCACCAAACAAGCTCACTGCAGAACTAAGGTTCCCCTTGTCAGCACAAGGGTTTCACAAGGAATCCATCACCTTCTGTATCCTGAATGCCTCAAATCTACCAGAGACAGATTGTAGATGCCCACATGTATTTTCCATACCTGAGCTTAGACGAAAACTCAACTAAAATCACACAATTTACTTACAGTGCACTTATTGTTAGTGTAGTTTTCATGCAGGAATGGTTCCCATTCAGCCTGATCAGTGATATTCCAATTTGGATAGTCCAGAAAGGCAGCATGGGCTATAACCTCATTCTTCTCATTGCAGAGTGTCAAAGCAAGAGTTGATAATTCTCTATGAAAACAAATTAATTTTGCACAAGTTGAAAAAACGCCACACAGAAAAATGACCGACTGTGAATTCAGCCTACTGGAACAGCAAAATTAGCCATGTTCAAGAGGGTTCCCAGGATTGCGCCTCAATAAAACTTCATCATCCACATGCTAACTTGGAATTTTTGCTTCAGTTCCACATATTTGTGTTCTAACATTATAAAAATTCAGGTGGGTTTTCAAATCCTCAATCGTATTAGTAAATTTGAGATGTAAGACTTAAACAGTCCCTTCCACTTGTATGTTTCTTCACACATCTCTTTGTCCCCAAACAGCTGTTATACGGAATTTTTACTATTAAGGGGGAAAAATGTAATTGACCCACCAGTATGTCTGTCACACAGCCTGTCTGCTGATAGTTTCTTTCAACAGCATTTCTTCTGAGCTTTTACAAAAGGAAGCTAGTATAGAATTAAACTTTGCCCACAATGGCAGAGACCCAGGTTTGCAAAGTCATGCATGTGACAGATATGAAAGTAGATTTTATTTCCTTTTTTAGAAATGGGACAAAAAGTCATTATTTCACACCATGTCAAGGCTCAGAATGTTTTCCGCCATTTTAAGTGTAATTTCCTGAAAGGTGATAACCTAAAACACCATTACTTACAAAAGGTAGGTGACATCAATCCTTCCAAAGAGATCTTCTGTGACAGGGCTGAAGAGGCCGATAATGCCTGGGACATCACATGACTCTGTCCTTCTGGCAGTGACCACATGTGTATTTCCCCTCGAGGAGGTTACTGTGGCCATCTCACAGGCTGCACTGAGAACCAAGGAAAACACTGCTGCTCCAGCCATCCCATTGCCATCCCCTACCTAACAGAGTAACTTCAGGTGAGTTTTCATAAAAACTCTGAACTGGGGCAGCTCCAGTGGATTTGGTACCTGGCTTCTTCATAACGCCACACAGATACGCACTACCTGTACAGTGCACACCTGAAATGAAGCAGGCAATCACTCCTATGGTCTGGATCCTACAGAGGAAATTAATTGTTTTAATAGCCTACAGCTGCTTTCCTATTTATTCATTTGCATGCTGACCAGCTCATCACCAAGAACTTCAAACTCAAAGGCCTTCAGTCCTTCAGTGGGAGGCTCAGCTGTGGGCAGTCAGGGGAAGCAGGCTGGAGGCTCAGCTGCAAACAACCAGGGCAACAACGTCCCGATTAAACAGCAGCTTCAGGTGATTTAACTGCATTTTGCCCAAAATTGCTCCTCGAATTTCTTTTGAGGTCAACAGCAGGGCTTAAACTTCAGAAGGAATTCAAAGTTCTGTGGCTACTCAAAGTTCTACTACTTTTCTATGCAGGAAAAAAAAAAAGTGTGGGATTTTTTGTGGTTCCACATCGACAAAATATGCCAGGCACAGCTGATTTGTTGATCCGCCCAGCAACTTTAGAACATACGAGGCAGCAGATCCTCAAACCACCTGTGACCGTCCCCTCGGACCTAGCACCGTTCAGCTGTGTGTCTCTGCTCAGTACTGCAGCCTGCTGTACCCAGCCAACAATCAGGCACGTGAAATAAAGCGACCAAACAATGGCTTCCCGCAATTTCTCAAATATATATGCAAAATATACCAGTACTAACGAGGAAAAAAAAAAGCCTAAACCAACCTAGACCAGTAGAGCAATTGCACCACTCTGCCAAACACAAGAGCCAATTCTAACAGTGACTCCAAACGCAAATGTGATGCTCAGTTATTAGGCGCCGCAATTCCCATCTAAAACGAAAAAATCAAATAAAACGGAGATTTTCACATCTTTTAAATACAGATAGAGTCACATGTACTCCTACCTCTTTCACAGACAAACAAGACATTCCAGCGCGGGTCCCGAAATTAACCTGAAGCAACGCATCCTCTGCAAACATGTGTCAATTCAAAAAAAGAAAACTAACGCGAACTTTAAAGGGCCATTTATCGGCTGAGGTTTAGCGTACTAAGATAACTTCAACTGAGGAAAACCATTTGCCACATTTTCACAGTCAATTGTGTAACTTAATGCAAAAAAAAAAAAAAATACACCCACATCTCCACCAGCTCCCCCAAACACTCCCGCAGGGAACGAAAGCAGCATTTTCACAGGAAAAATGTACCGCTTTCGTGAGGAAATCCGCTGTTCCTGCAGCAACTCCTGCACTGGTCCCACGGATCCCAGAGACGCTCAGCAGAACAAGCAGAGGAGGGCATTCCCTGACGAGCTCGGAGCAGTTCACTCCCGCCTCGTCACCCAAACGCTCTCTTGAAGCACAACTAAGATTCCACCCAGTTTTTTTGGTGTGTGTAGCCCAAAACGCGCCGAACGCGTACGAACCTCAGAAGAGCTGTGAGGAGATACGGAAGGCTACTGCGGGCGGCTCTTCAGGGGCACCCCCAGTGGCTTGGGGCGGGGGCTAGACACCTGCGCTGTCCATGGACACCCCCGAGGCAGCCTCACGGACCCCAGGCGCGAACGACCCCCATCAGGCACGCGGGCCACGCCCCCGCACGCGGACAGACCCACACCGCCGAGCCGATAGGGGGCGCCCCGCAGAGCGCGCGCATCGCGCGGGCGCAGTGCCGCACACTGACCTGGCTTGTCGCCGGAGAGGAGCGGACCGGCCACGAAGCGTCCCAAGGACAGGACAGACGGGATAGATGGAACAGATGAGCCCACAGATCGGGACAGATCGAACAGACGGTCCCACGGACGGAACGGACAGTCCCACCGCCCGCCTACCGCAGCCGCCCGGGGACGCGTCGACGTTACCGCGGCAACGACGCTCGGGCGGTGCTACGTGAGGTCAGGGGTGCCGGGGCGGGGCCCACGCGCACAGCGGCGGCAAGATGGCTTCTACGGCGGCCGGGAAGCAGCGCATCCCCAAAGTGGCGAAGGTGGGTAGCGGGGAGGGCGCCGGGGACTCCTCGGGATCCCACCCGGGACCCCTCGATCCCCACTCGCCCCGGGCCGTCCCGGCTGGTCGCGGCGGGCTCCGGCCCAGCCCGCGGCGGGCACCGCGCGTAGCGAGGCG
Organism: Irena cyanogastra; assembly: GCA_013397155.1. Lineage (NCBI taxonomy): Eukaryota > Metazoa > Chordata > Aves > Passeriformes > Irenidae > Irena > Irena cyanogastra. The sequence continues at coordinate 164,239 of VWZV01005313.1, read as the reverse complement.
CCGGAGAAAAGTGAGCAGCCTCGATGCTGCGTTAGGAAATGTGAGCCGAGCCCCCCTTGCGTTTGCCTTGCAGGTGAAAAACAAGGCACCCGCCGAAGTTCAGATCACAGCGGAGCAGCTTCTGAGAGAGGCAAAGGAGAGGGAGCTCGAGCTTCTCCCACCACCTCCGCAGCAGAAGATCACAGATGTTGAAGAGCTAAATGACTATAAACTCCGGAAGAGAAAGGTACAGTAAGAAAAAAAAAAAAAGTTTAATCTCGACACTCACATAAAGCACTAAAAGTCCACTGTTTTTAACTTAAACAAGATGTAGTCTGTATTCCTTGTGGACTTCCCAGGTGGACACCAATTCTTTAAAACCCCTTTTTCATGCTACCCTTTAGCAGAACCTGCAGATGTGTTGCTTGACAAAATGTGGTAGCAAGCAACATCTCCCATGTGCCTATGTTCAGAACACTGAGAGGGTAATTACTTACACAATTAATAGGTATTTTCTTCGTTACCAGCAGTATCTGGCCAGCCACTATAAAAACATGAACAAAGAAAGTAAATAACATTACAGTAATGCTGAGTTATAAATCTTCTTTAGAAAGAATTACTTTGTGCAGATTTACCCATGGTTTTGCTTCACTTTTTGCTTTGAAAATGCCTAAGCAAAGCAAGCATATTCCTAATGGTTATAATAATACCCTGTAAACCATTTTTTATGTAATTTCCTCCTCAGACTTTTGAAGATAACATAAGAAAGAACAGGACTGTTATCAGTAACTGGATAAAGTACGCACAATGGGAGGAAAGCCTGAAGGAAATCCAGAGGTAATGATGATGCGGCTGCAGGCATCTCTTTACAAGCCTTTTTAGATACACACCAAAGTCTGGGAGGCACATTTTACCTGCCTTGTACTCATGTTTTCCAGAGCCCGTTCCATTTACGAGCGAGCGCTGGATGTGGACTACAGGAATGTCACCCTCTGGCTGAAATATGCCGAGATGGAGATGAAGAACCGTCAGGTCAACCATGCCCGGAACATCTGGGACCGGGCCATCACCACCCTGCCCAGGGTGAACCAGTTCTGGTATGGTGGCAGAGCAGTGAGATCTCCTTCTAGCTCCAAAGACCCCACAGCATTTGGCTGCTCTGGGATTATGTAGATTATCCTGCTTCTCCAAGTCTTCAGGCTAGTCTGAAAAAAAAGGAGGAAGGCTGAAGTTTTGGAAAGGTTTTGTATTTTTTAAGTGGCAAGAGCCTTGGCAGAGAAGGATGTTTGTGTGCCTGGATGTTGCCAGTCACTGCAGGCATTTCCGGGGTAGGAGGAAATAGATGAGGGGAACTCAGGGATGCTTTTAGAAAGCACTCCAGAAATCCCTGAATGGATGTGTTCACCATGTGATTGCAGAAACTCAATCTCCTTTCCCCAGGTACAAGTACACATACATGGAGGAGATGCTAGGGAATGTTGCTGGGTCACGCCAGGTGTTTGAACGGTGGATGGAATGGCAGCCAGAGGAGCAAGCCTGGCATTCCTACATCAACTTTGAGCTCAGATACAAGGAGGTGGACAGAGCACGAAGCATTTATGAGAGATATATCCTTTTCAGAGCCTTGTGACTCCTGTCTGGGTTAAGGTCTCCATTCTTTATTTCCTTCCTAAGTATTCCACGTCCAGCAATGTCCATGTGCTCCTTTTTGCTGTGGTGTGCTGGGAATGAGCCACCACCCTGGGAGCCAGCAGGAGGTGTTAAAAGCATGTTTAGGGAAAGCCTCTAGATTCAGTGCAGTGGCTGCAGGTCCTGCCACAACAGTGTCTGTTTAACTGCACTGTTAATGCACCCAGCTCTTTTGTAACCATTGTTTGTTTCAGGTTTCTCCTCAGATTTTCCCTGACCCTTATCCCTTTCTAAGTTCACAGTGAGGCACAAAGCCTTTTCATGCTTAGACCTGTCAGTGTCTTCTTCCCAGCTGCATTTATTATTCCCCCTGTGTACTGTCCTGGGAGATGTCTGATGTAGTCCTTGACCCAGTAGTCCCTGGGAAAAACATAGCTGGGGATGTGTTACTCAGCCAGCACTGTTTTCTTTGACAAGAGCTGTACTTGTCCTCGTTCACCCTGACGTGAAGAACTGGATCAAGTATGCACGCTTCGAGGAGAAGCACAGCTACTTTGCCCATGCCAGGAAGGTATACGAGAGGGCAGTGGAGTTCTTCGGGGAGGAGCACATGGATGAGCACTTGTATGTGGCGTTTGCAAAGTTTGAGGAGAACCAGAAAGAAGTAAGATCTTCTTGATAGTGCATCTGAGTCGTGCCAGTGTTTCTCCCTGATTACCAAAACTTAAGGCATTTAACATTCACTGCAATACTTGCAGTTCACAGCATCTCGTGAGTGTAATCTGAGTTAGGGAGACAGTTTTTTTGCTCACCTCTAGTTGCCTTTTGGTGACATCAATAAAATGTGCTCTAAGGGAGATCTGCCAAGCCCAAGACCAGCAGCATTGGCTCAAACCTGTGTCCTCAGACTGGAGAGGTTCTGAGAGGTTATGGGCCTGCATGATAGAAAACTGGATTGGTCCAGATGTTTTTCACAGTCTCTAAGGTTCCCAGGCTGTTAAGAAATTGAAGACATTCTGTGAACCCCAAACCACAACCTCTTAAATTGGTTCAAATATTCTAAACCTGTAAATGAGTAAGAGATGATGGGGGCTGGCATTTTCAGGTTTATTTTTTTCCCCCTCAAAGTTTACTCTTCAGGGAGATTTGTGTTAGTCCTGTTCTAAAACAATTGCTTACATTGAGATGTCCCACAGTTCTATATTCTATTAAACTAATTGAAAAACCCTAGGGGAGGACAGAAACTGCTTTGTAAATACTTTTCAAATTATATTTAATATTTTCAGTTTGAAAGAGTGAGAGTTATCTACAAGTATGCCTTGGATAGAATTCCAAAGCAGGATGCCCAGAATCTCTTCAAGAATTACACCATCTTTGAGAAGAAGTTTGGAGACAGGAGGGGAATCGAGGACATCATTACCAGCAAGAGGAGATTCCAGTATGAGGAGGAGGTGAAGGTATGTGGGACAGGTACCATCCAGGCTCACTGTACAGCCAGCTGGTGCTTAAGGGACACAAGTATTTTGTGATATCAAGGCTGATGAGTTTCACGTTACCCTTGAAAGTCAGTCCAAAAAAACGCCCAAGGGAGCGTTCATTTTAGACTGAGAATTCCATCTCTGGGGGAGAAAATGATATCTGCATTCACTACTTCTTTTGTTTTTGCTTTCTAATCTAGATTGTGCAGGTGAGGGTTTTGAATTGAACTCAAGCCTTGGTACCCTTAAGGATAATGCAGTTTAGCCTGTAGTTACTACTTAACTACTTAACAGTTAGGGAATTGCCATTACAGGACACCTCACCTGTGCATAAATACCTTTTTGTGAGAAAATAGCTGTGCCACACCTGTTTGCTGTTCAGTCCATACTGCACATTTCATCACTACTCATCCCTTCTCACACTTTACTTAGATTGCCTTCATTGAGACAATGCTGAGGGCAAAATAAAAACAATATTTACAACAAAGTCACTTACAGCCCAAAAGCTCTACTATAAGCATCCCCAAGACTGACCGTTTTCGTTAATATTCCAGTGATCTATTTTAAAGGGGAAATTCTGATTAAGTAAAGGATGAGGCTCTGTTTGTTTTAGTGACTGCAGTTTGTTTGCTGTTGCCCCGCTCCCCTGTCTCTGGAAGGCAAACCCCCACAACTACGACGCATGGTTCGACTACCTGCGGCTGGTGGAGAGTGACACGGACACCGAGACCGTGCGGGAGGTGTACGAGAGAGCCATCGCCAATGTGCCCCTCATCCAGGAAAAACGCCACTGGAAGAGGTACATCTACCTCTGGATTAACTATGCACTCTATGAGGAGTTGGAGGCAAAGGCAAGTAGTGACAATTTGGGGGTTTACCTTTCCGTATAGTAAATAGCTGCTGATATTTTAATAGGAAAACCAAAAACTAAGTATTCTCTGTGTTACTAGTTTTGTGTAATGTGCTATAGGATTTAGAGAATTTTTCCTCTTCCGGTTTTCCCTCCTGTGCATAAAGGAGGGAAAAAAACAAACTTGTTTTACCCCAATTCATTCAGAAACACACTGATAACAAAAAAAGGAGTGGGTATTTCTGGTGGCTCTGGCTGAGCTGCCCACAGCAGACTGTTACCTGAACTTGTGAAATAGTTTTATAGTTAAAAACTGTTTGTGAAGCTGCTACGTTGTTGCTATAGTAGCCTTTGAGGCTGTGCAAGTACATATTCTGTTTCCAGTCATGGAACAATAGGGCAGCTCTGAGTAAAGAACACCTGTTCAGTGTCTGTTAAAGGAAAAGACTTATTTTTCCTCCCACAACTGGGACACTCCTGGTTTTCTTGTCGGCTTCCTAGCAATGAACCTTGCTTTGAAAAGGTGGATCTTGTTGGTTCAGAAGCTATCACCTTTGAATTGTGCACACTAAGTAGATAAGCATTCCTGATTCTAACCAGCTTGACTTAGATACTGTTCTGCAGTACAGATTCAAATTCAGCATAATCTCAGCAGTAAATAAAGTGTTTTACACACTGCCTGTTCTTACAGGATACAGAGCGAACCAGACAGGTGTACCAGGCATGCCTTGAGCTCCTGCCCCACAAGAAGGTATGGCTCCTCCAGCAGTTTGGCTTGAGTTTTGGGTTAAAATGCCCTAGATAAGATCCTTTAGTTCTCTTCCCCACTACTTTCAAGGGTGTAAGCAGCTCCAGCTGGTTCATGAACACTTTGCTTAAAACTTCAAGTATCCCTTCCAGTTTCTCAAAAGTCTACCTTCCAAAATGGTTTTCAAGCTAGAGTGTAAGATGTCTGTAATTTGCATCAGAGAAAAACTGTAGGGCAAGCACTGGTGTCAGGATTCCCTCATACACATGAGACACAAGAGCTTTTCCAGTATTTTCAAATTACTAAGTAGTTGCTAAGTAGACTGTAAGAAGATGAAATTACACATAGTTAGAAAATAGGGAAGACCACTTAGTTTTTGCTTGCTTGCATTCCTCCTCAGGCAGGATTATTTGTAGCTGCTCATAGCCCAGTCTCTTGCAGTCTGTAGGGCACTTGAGGCTCTGCTTAACTGGGTTAACACCTTTTATACCATCCAGTGGCCTCCATGGTCACCATCCCTGAGGCAGCTGCGTTTGACAAAACAGCTTTCAGGTCTGTCTTCCCCATTACAATCGTTCTTCAAGGCTGATTGATTAGGGTTTTGTGGTTTTTTTTGGCTTGTGAACGTTAACTAAAATATCTATGTGGCCAAACCCTTACAACTACATTGCCTTGGAATGTCAGAAAATCCTTGTTCATGTTCTTTTTCTAGTTTGTCATTTATTGTGTTATCTGAGTGTCAGATTAATCTCTAGTTATTAAGAGCTGATTAGCTATTAGTTGATTCAGCAATAGCTGATGTTTTGCCAGTTGATGATTGGTTAAAAACTATCTTCTGCGGTTTAAAAGACTTCAGTCCTGGCCATTTTTCCTTTCACCCCAATATATTGTCCTGTCGTAGAGGTTGTTTTAGATAATGAATTCTAAACCTTTCAGCAGAAAAACACTGAGATCAAATGAGATTACCTGCAGTAGCAGTCATATATTGTATAGACAGAATGCTTATTTTTTAAGCAACATGTACAGTATTATCTACTGACTTTCTAGCCTAAATAGCACTCTGTTCTTTTTCTTCCAGTTTACATTTGCCAAAATGTGGCTGCTGTATGCGCAGTTTGAAATTCGTCAGAAAAACCTCCCTCTTGCCAGAAGGGCTTTGGTAAGCTTTTGTCAGAGCCATAATTGACTTCGCTAACTAATAGTAACACAGGAATGGCATTAAAAGATCTTAAATTGTCCTTTTAAAATTGCTGATTTAATCCACTTAAAATAAAGAAGTCTGCAGGGGCCAGCATTTACTGTCATGTGTGATTTAAAAAGAAATGTAGCTTGTAAATGAATTAGCCCTAGGCAGAAACGACAAAGTGCTCCTCTGATGCAGAGCACCCACATCAGCTCAGTGCTCTTACAAGTTCTTAGCTGCTGCTGCTGGCTTACAGTGATACTTGTTCTAACAATAGCATTTTAAAAAGCATTGTAGATGAATGGGAGGTTTGCCTCTAGGAAATTAGGTCCTGCCAAACTGTGTGCCAGTCCCAACTGCTGACAGAAGCAATCACAGGGACTTCAGGCAGGCTCAGGAGCTGCTGAGCAGGTTCACTCTGTGAATGTCAGCACAAGGGGACAGCAAGGTGTGATAGGGCAGTGAGAAATGGCATCTTTTGAAATGAAAAACTTCCTTTCCTTTCAGTTCAGATATTCCTAGTAAGCTCAGAGATAGCATCAGGCATTTTGAGAGAAAGCCAGTGTTGGTAACAGTTGAGGTGGTTTGACTTCAAGAACAAACTGATGGGGTTTCCACCCAAACAGTGATGGAGGGAATGTGGAGAAGAACTGAACAAAATACTAGTTGCATCTGTAGACCTGGAAGGCCATAACAGTGACCAAACTGATAATCCCAAGTGCTGGTTTCCTCCATTTTTTGTGAATTCCAAGGTACTAAATGTGGAGGAATGTTGTGCAGGATAACTATGGTAAGGGAATTCCATCCCAAATTACCTCACTGTGGCTTGGGGGAGCAGAGCCCACATTGCTTAGTAAGCAATACTTGTCTATAGAAGTGACTCCAAGGCCAAGTTCACTACAGCCTGTCTCAGGTATGCCCATTCTTAACTCTTGTTTTAAGGGTTTCCCAGACTAAGAATCCAGAATTGCCTCTCACAGCTTGGCTCAGGACAGACAGTTTTCTTTAGAGAATGAGGTGTGTCAGAAAGAAAATACTTCATAAAGACATTATTCTCCACCTGTCTGTTGCTGCCAGCCAGCAGGCAGGGATGGGCAGCCATTCTCTGTGCCAGGAAGAACAGTGTGGGGCCACAGTTTATTTGGTATCATTTGTTTCGTGAGATGCTTGGGAACTGCTTCCCTGGCAGGCTGATACAGACTGGTACTGTGCTTCCTTCAGGTGCTCAGCTGATGAACCAGGGTAGGTTCCACTCACACTCCATGGGGAACCCACATTATGTAAAAGAATGACAAGTGACAGATGTTTTCTGCTTCCCAGGCTCTTGGTGTTTATGGATGCACATTTGTTCTGCAAACACTGGTTTAATTTTGAATTTACTACTGGCCCTGAACAAGCTTAATAAACTGCAAAAAAACGAGTTGTAGTTCAAACACTTAAAAAACATGGGGGTTTTATTTTCCTGCAACATCATTAAGGGTTTGTATTTTTGGGTTTTTTTTGCACAACAGGGGACATCCATAGGTAAATGTCCAAAACCCAAACTGTTTAAAGGTTACATGGAGCTGGAGTTACAGCTGCGTGAATTTGACCATTGCCGAAAGTTGTATGAAAAATTCCTGGAGTTTGCACCAGAAAACTGCACGTCCTGGATTAAGTTTGCTGAGCTGGAGACCATCCTTGGGGACATCGATCGCTCCCGGGCCATCTATGAGTTGGCTATCGGCCAGCCCCGGCTGGACATGCCGGAGGTGAGCAGGGAGGGGACTGATTTAAAGGTATTTATTGCACAGTGTGGCTGATGAACATGTAAATAATCCACGAGATGAAACATGAGGTGAAAGCTGAGTGGTTGATGGGCACCAGGTTTGGTGCTGCTCAGCCCTAATCCCAGCCCCTGCCACCAGTGAACACCCTAATCCCTGAACCTTTTCTCGGGGAAATTTCACCTTTATCCATTCTTTTCCCCTCCCAGTGTGCTCGGAAAGGACATCATGAGAGACTTCTCTGTTGCAGGTGCTTTGGAAATCCTACATTGACTTTGAGATTGAGCAAGAGGAGTATGAAAAAACCAGGAACCTCTACCGGCGGTTGCTGCAGCGCACGCAGCACGTCAAGGTGTGTGTGGGCATCCAGGACACAGAGCCGGCCCTGAACCTGGCCCATGGGCAGGGAAAGCCTGGGCTGCCTTGGCTTAGATCAGCCCAGGTTCAGGCCCGTGCCTGTGCTCTGAAGGGGGAAGGAAGTTCCTGAATTCCATACAACAGTCCTATCTCAGGGGAAAGAAGCTTTTCCAAGCAGCCCTCTTTGCTGAGCAGCTTTGGGATCTTGGTTGCTAAAACGTAGCAAGGAAAACTGTGATTTTCCAGTGTCACATGGTGCTGTCATTGACAAAATTCAAACAGATTTCTCATTACTTGAAACAGCCACAAGAAATTGATCCACATGCCTTACGTGGATGTTGTGTTCTGCTGAAATGGGGCAAATCTCACTTGTGTGAAAAAAACTGGTTTTCTGGGCACCTGCTGGTGTTGATGTTTGCTTTTTTTTTGCTGCTTTATTGTTTTTAATCTCTGCCCTGGCTGTGGTGGCACAGAGTGGAGGCTGGAGCTGGGGTTTATGTGCTATGCCCGCAGGTGTGGATCAGCCTGGCACAGTTCGAGCTGTCAGCAGGACAGGATGAGCGGCTGTCGCGCTGCCGGCAGATCTATGAGGAGGCCAACAAGGCCATGCGCAGCTGCGAAGAGAAGGAGGAGAGGGTCATGCTGCTCGAGTCCTGGAGGAGCTTCAAGGATGAGTTTGGCACCAGTGCCACTAAGGAGAGGATAGATAAACTGATGCCTGAGAAAATAAAGAAGAGGAGAAAGCTGCAGGCTGAAGATGGGGTAAGGAAAAATGATGGCAGTAGTGGCTGTGAGCCCTCAGTGGCTTTGTGCTTTATGGAATCAGCTACTGGGCAGGGGATAGCAAACATGGGCTTTAATTTTCTATTTTTCTAATTTCTCTTTCTTATTAGAAGCACCTCCTAACAGCCAATGTTAACATGCACATTAAACTCCCTTTGTGGTATTTTTCTCTCTAGTCTGATGCTGGATGGGAGGAGTACTATGATTATATTTTCCCAGAAGACACTGCCAACCAGCCCAATCTCAAACTCCTGGCTATGGCAAAGCTCTGGAAGAAACAGCAGCAGGAGAGTGAAGCTGCAGCCATGGATCCTGACAAGGACATTGATGAAAGCTAGACTTAATACCTTGCCTGTTCCCACCCTTTTCCTGGGCCATTGTGTAGTATTTTCATTGGTGATAAATAAATGTTTGGAGAGTTTTAGTATTACTGACCTGAGATGGATTTTGTGTGGAGGACAAGCACCGTCTTGGGGTCAATTCCTCTAACAGTCCTGCAGGTGTCCATCAGTTAAAGGAGAGGTCCTGGGAGCAGCGCAGGGGTCTGCAGCTGTCACCAGTGACAGGAGAACTGGGCAATGACTTTGCTTTCAGCACAAGGCCCTGTCCAAGGCTCCCCCACAGCCTATCCCAGCACTGGTCAAGGACATTAATGTGTCAGGGCAGCAGACCTACTGTCTTGAGTGAGACCATCATCCCTGATGAATTTTCCAGTAATTCTGTTAAATACAAGAGTGTTGTGAGAATAGTTGAAAACAAAAAACCCTGTTGACCCTGGTTAACTTCCTATCCAAGGATGCTTTTATCCCAGAAAACGATAAGGGGTGACAATATTAGAAGTTACATACACTGAAAGTAGGCCCTAGAGGACAAAGCTGTAGACATCAGTACCACACAGTCAGTCTGTGTTTGAACACTTCCATGTCCAGGCAGACACCAGCAGAGCTCTGTCACTGCTCTGGGCTGGGCATCACTCTGACCTGTCCAGATCTGCCCTGTCCAGCTGTGGCCAGAGCAGCCTTTTTCTGTCCCACCTGTGCCTCTAATAACATGTGCCTCCCCTCCCCTGCCCTCTCATCTATGAGTGTTTCTGCTGACTCACACCCCATTACATAGTAAATCTCATTTCTATTTTCCCTCTTTTAATCCCTCCTGCTGCTCTGTGCCCCATTGCTTTTCACACTTTCTTTTGATGTTTTCCCTCTGTCCTACTCCCTATCTCTGCTTTTTCATTTCATTTCATTTGTTACAGAGTTTTCAGAGGTGGTGGTGTCTTGTGTTCTGGTGAGGTTTTTTGGGTGGCTTTTATTTTGTGTATGTGGGGAGAGGTTGGTTTGTTTCTTTGTTTTTGTATTGTTTCATTCTCTGAGCACTGCATTTTCCAGGAATTCCTTCCTTTTTTGAAGATGGAACCTTGCCTCTTTTTTGCCAGCTTTGCTGCGTATTGTGTCAGTTGCTGGTATTATCTCTCTTAATAAGGTCAATAGTGAGGTTGTCAGCAGGGGCTCAGGTGAGCATCTTGTCTGTCTGTGTCTGCATCTTGTCTGCAGAGAGCTTTAGCAGTTCTCCAGAAAGCAGCAGGGCCACAAGGCACAGGGTCTTGCAGAGAAAGAACCATTGTTACTCCAAGTTAAAAAACCAGACTTTTGGATTTTCAAGATGGGTTATTTATTGTGGGGCGGTTGTTTGTAAGAACCGGATTTGGATTTTTTTGCCTTTTCAAACCCTGAAGCTCCTCTGAGGGGTGATCTGGACTGACACCTTGAACACAGCACTTCCAGGAGTAAAACTATTCCCCCTTTGGAGCACTAGTGAGACTTGGGGCTTTAATGGATTTTTCCCCTTCTATAGCCTCATTTCTCTCCCTCCACCCTCCTGTTACAAGCCCATCTTGAAAAAGGCAAACAGGAGGTTTTCATTCCATAACAAATAAAGCAAAACATATCTGCTCATGTGACTTCCGGGCAGTGAATGGTTCCATTGTTGAAGCATTACTTCAGGAGTGATAACAGACAAAGATTTCTGCCCTCTTTCCTCTTGGAATGTGTGAGGCACCTATGAAGCAGAAGCTTTGTGGCAGAGATGCCATGTTCTCCAGGAGCACTTGCCCAGACTCATTCCTCTGTTACACCAAGCACGAACCTGAAGTGTTCTTTGAACAATTTCAGCATAAATCTTTTGCACACTTCCAAAATGGGGAAGCCAAGCTAACAGCGGGGCTGTTTTCCAGGGATCTACAGCAACACCTTTCCCTTATTCAGACTTTACGTTGCTGAACTGAAGAAGGAAGGAATTCTTCCTTGTGAGGGTGGCGAGGCCCTGGCACAGGGTGCCCAGAGAAGCTGTGGTTGCCCCTGGATCCCTGGCAGTGTCCAAGGCCAGGCTGGAGGGGGCTTGGAGCACCCTGAGATAGGTGGAAGGTGTCCTTGCCCATGGCAGGGGTGGCACTGGATGAGTTTTAAGGTCCCTTCCCTCCCAAACCATTCTCAGTGCTTCGTGCCCTGCTGTTTGACTCCCAGTAGCCTCTGTCCTCTCTGAGCTCGTGCTCTGGAATAGGTGCTGAGATATTCCTGCCCATTTGATTTATGTCCATTTGTCTTGCTCCTGCAGAGCTGTTGATTCTCGTGTTTAATTTATGAAACCCCAGTGCCCTCCTGGCTCATGCCTGACCTGCCTTGATTTATCACCAGGCTGGGTGGAAGAGAAACACTCCTCCTGGAAAGGCTTCTGGCAGTGGAGAGGAGAAGGGGGACACCCCACTGGAGAAATAGCCCTCTGGAGAAATGGCACCCCAAGGTTTAACCCCACAGCAGCCTGATGCGTGAGGGGCTTTGGGAGAATGGCTTGCTTTTAGATGTTGCAAAAATTGGGTTTTCCTGTGGAAGAGGGAACATGGAGCATGGATTTGTGCAGTGGAAAGGCGATCAGTTCGACTGCTACCTGGCAGAGGAGGGTACACAGGGTGGGCAATGGAAAGACATTGGGATTTAGGATGCATTTATTCTGGGACAGCTATTTCAAACCAGATTTGTTCATAGAATTGCTTGTTTAAGAGAGGACTGACTCCATCACTAAGTAAGGAGTAAACAGATTTAATGCTCTGGAGCTTGTGTGGCACAACTTAAACTGTCCCTGTCTCCCACCAATTGAGCAAGAGCTACTGCTGTATTGGGGTATGGAAATTAGTGAGTTCACAGGATGCAGCCTACCCTTGAGTTTTTCGGGAGCACATTTTTTATTTCCTGACTCTGCTCTGCACAGTATCTTTTGTGAAGCTGCCTTTTTGTCTGTTTTTATGAAAAATATCCTTCTTCATGAAGGATTTAAAGTGTTTGCGTTCATTCCACTTCTGTAGATACGATCAGTCAATAAAATGCTGCAATTGAAAGAAGATAAATGCTTGTCTGTGCTTGGAAGTTGTGTTCTATTAGTGGATGGTTTATCTGCTGCTACAAGAGCTCAGAAGTGAGATAAATCTGAGGACCACACATGGAAAAAATCCTTCCTCAGTGGGAGCTGAGCCCTATGCAGGTGGGAGGTGAGGGCTTCTATTGCTCTGGAGCCCTGGCTAGTGGCCAAAGGGGAATGAGTTGTTTCCTCCTACCCGTACCACAGGCACAAAGGTGGGCAAATCTTCAGTGGATACAAGGGTTCCACACGTCCAGGGAAAGAGGAGGAGTTCAGCAGTGAGGCTGCAGGAGTCACACCAGCTGTAATCTTTTCTTGAGTAGAAATGGGGGAAAATCTGAGCTGTTTCATGAGAATATGAGTAAATTGGCTGAACATGTTATATTCAAAGAGATAAATTTAGAGTAGCATGGGTGGGAGTAGTGCCATTGTTGTTGGGGGAGAATTCCCAAAAAGTCGTCTTCCAGAGAGGGGTAGATCAGGGATTTCTTTTTGCTTCTCGCTGTGATACAGAAAATGTAACATCTTTATTAATGGTCTTCAGCAGTTTTGTAGTTCCCAGTGTTATTCTGCGAAGTAGGTTCAGAGAATGCCTTTTGGGAGTTAGGTGTATCCGTTTGGATGACATTGGAAAATACTGATTTTCATGGAGAAAGTAAGGACCCAGGGCAGCAGTTGTGAGATGGGATCTGGATCCAGAGGCTGCAGCAAATGTCTCTGCTCTCTCCATGAATGTCCATGTAGTGCTCAGCTAAGGCTGTCTCTGCCCAGGATGATTTTTGATTCTTCCCATTTGGGGGAGGCTGAGAGTGGTGGAATCTGTCTGTTTTGCGAGGAATTTGTACCCAGTGAGAGGCAGCCAGTAAGAAAGAGAAGAGGGAGAGGTTTATTAAGGTTTCTCAGGAAAGTGATATGGTGACATCTGAAAAGAATAGAAACCTTTGAGAGCATTATGGATAACTATAGAATTCAAACTGGTAATGTTCTGTGCATTTTTCATATCCCTACCAGAAGGAGTTTAGCAGTTCTAATGTTTCATGCATGTACAGTAATAGAAGGCTGAACTGATCTCCATGGGCCTGTTTGTTCCATTACTGTCCAGAAGGAAAAAAATTAAATTCTATTAAATTCTAAATACTATTCTATTCTATTTGGACCCAGATGCTGCAGAGGGAGAGATCAGAAGAAGGAAGGCTGGGTTTTAGAGGGTAGGTGACATCAACATAACGCACCCAAGGTGCAGCTTAGTTAAAACCAACACCAGTGAGTGCTGCTCTCCTTCGGAAGTGTGCACAGGACCCTTAGGCTGAGCTCAAAGTCTAAAAGTTCTCAAGAGGAGCCATTTTATTCATAAGAGGATTTTACATTTGGCTGGACTGACATGCTTGGTACCCAGCATGCTCCAAGTCCCAGAACCTGAATTATGGGAACATTTTGGAGACAAATGATTGTGCTGCTCAGTTTTCAGAGAGTTTGATAGATCAAACCTGGGTTTTCTTGTTGTGTGTTGTAACTGAGACTGTTTAGAAGAGTTTGCAGAGGTATCTGTGGAATTCTGATCTCAGAATGGGCATCAACTTGCAGGAAGAGACCAGAGGAGATTTTGGACAGATTGGGGTATTTTAAAGCATCAGCTTCCATGCTAGTCTCTGGCCAGACAGAGGATCTTCTCCAAGATAAGCAAATCACCCTTTTATAAACACTTGTTTGCACCATTTTAATCTTTCTTTCCCAGTTATGTAAATAGCACCAGACTAATATTCCCTGTGTATCACTGGTAAGCTGATTCACTCGCTCCACGTTATCAGACACAAAAGAACTGCAGGGCTGGTTTGTAAATTGAGTTGGATTTTTTTTTTTTTTTTACATCTGTGTTATTCCAAGCTCTTATGTAAATACTTGGAAAGCAATTTCTATATATACTTGGTTTGTTATGCAACTGCCCTGTGCAGTGATGCCAAAGGGATTTAATTTTCTTATCCATGGTTTTTAGAAGTGATCAAGCATTCTTTCTGTGGAAGGCTCAGGGAATCATAAAGTGAAAACCAATAATAAATGGCAGAAAATAAGGGCAACTACAAAATTAAAAAGAGGGAAAAAATTAAAATGTTCCTGAGTTACAGAACTACTTAGAGGGACTTTCACTGAATGCCTGATTATTGCTCCAGTGTGAGTCGGCTGCATTTGTTCTTTATGGAAATTATTAAATTATTCAATCCATCTATCTGTGTTTCAGCCCTGTGTGCGTGCTATTGATGAAACATCTTATTTAGAGCAGATGTTGTTGGGCTGGCCACTGCTAGTCACTGCTCTCCCAAAAACTTCTTGGAAACCCAAAAACTCCTTCACATAAAAATCAATTTTTAACTTAAACCGATTTAATTATGCCATGAATTAATGCGTTATATGCTGAAAAGAGAACACTGAGGGAAAAATGAAGGCTGAAGCACTGAGCACTGAGGCTGCTGTAGCAAAGCTCTGGGAACCCCAGAGGGCTTATGTGTTACATGCCATGTGTTACAGCCATCCCTATAAAGCCGCTGGAGAAATCCAGTCCTGATTCCCACCAGGCTCCTCTGACATGTGCAGTGAGCTCCTCCACAAATCCCAAACCACTGCTCACATGCAGCTCCCATGCACTCGACCGAGCCCACAGGATGCAGCTGGGTCAGGACATCTGTGCCACATATCCCTGGCTGCTGCTGAGGGACATGGCTAGCGGCCAGCTGGACTGCTCCTGGAGCTGGCTCCGGGCTCCCCAAGAGCTTCGGGCTCAGTTCTGGGGCATTACTATGGACAAGGAGATGATGAGGAGACGCTTCCACAAGAAGCCAAGCTTCAGCCACCAGCTGATTTAGTTTAGCATCCTCAGTTGGATTTGCACAGCTCTGGGAGCCCAAAGTCCAACACAACGTTTGCTTAATCCTTTGGAAGTCAAAGCGAACACATACTAAGTAGATTTTAGAAATAAATGTCCATAGTTTCACACGTTTCTCTTTTCAAAGTAACCATGCAAGTTGGAGGTTAAATTGCAGCAGAACCTGGGTGTCTTTTGCCCCTGAGAAGGGATGGGAAGAGGACAGAACGGCAACTCTTGTGCTCTGGGGGGGTCCTGCCATTTTGGTTCATGGCTGTTGTGTCTTGTAAGAGCAACAGAGCCAAATGCAAGGGCTCTTGGGCATTAATCACGGAGATTATCTGACAGCTGCTTCATCTGCGCACATCTCCACATCACCGTTGGGAATGATGCTGTAATGCCACGTCATCCAATTAGACTTTTTCCCTCTTTTCATTAGGGATGTGCCTCATCCAAATGCCGTCGCATAAAGCTGGGGGGTGCTTGTGGGGTTAGTTTATGGATGTCTAGAATCCAACAAGCTTATTTCCTGGTTTACATAATGTTTCAGAGTCCCAGGACAATCTCTGCAAACTCAGACGTCTAAGCTGCCAAAGGCTGTGGGCAGGAAATAAATTTGCTTGTTCCTTCTTGGGGCTGATGTGAATTTCATTTAAAGGGGAACTAAAATTATTTAACTTCATTGCTGGGTTAAAAGTTGGACTCTATGGTCTTAGATATCTTTTCAAATTTAAATGGTTCCCTAACTATAATTTTCCGTATTTGAAGAAGGACTACATTGCCCTTTTAGCACTTAAAAACACTGGTCCTTCTGCATTTTGCTCTGTTTCAGTAATGTAAATAATGGAAATAATTTAATTTTGTATTAATTTTCTCATGCATGTAAAGGAATCCAGTTCCCTTGTTAATCCAGCAATCTAAGCAAACACAGTATAGGACCATTACAGGAGAACACTTAATCCCCCCTCTTGTTTCTCCTTAATTTGCTTTTGACTTTTTTAAGGATGAACTGAGAGTTTCTGTGCAGACAAGGCCAGGTATTACCTTTCCACCTTTACTATCCAATTTAAGTTGTTAATGTGTTGCTGATACACATCCAAAGGTTTTTGGTGGTTTCTGTCTGTACAATTCTTGTGTTAGGGAAACCAAGCCCCTGCAAAGGGGCCAGCACATGAGAGTTTCAGACTGGGGAAAGAAACTGCATCCAATTCCCAGAGAATCCTTGTTGGGTTTTGTTTTGTTTGTTTTTTTAATTCTGAGTGTTTTTCAAAAGACAAATGGATAGTAGAGGTGACGTGACATCTTTGTCTCTGCAAAGACCCCTCTCCGAGTGCTGCCAGGCTTCCCACCAGCAGCGTCCAGTTCCCAGGGCTTTGTGTCTGTTGTGTGCTACTGAATTTTGTCAGGCTAAAATTTGGCAGAGGAGCTGTGAGCCCAGTGTCAATCCTGACCTTTCCCAAGGTGCCTGCTGCTCTGTGTGGCTGCCGACCTGCCAGGGATGTCCCGATAGTGTGCAGCTCCGCTGGTGCCGATGGCTCTGCTCAGCAGCAGCCTCTCAGCCAGGTGGAACGGCTGTGGGAGAAGGGGAAGGTCCTTCCATGCACTGAGACCAGCCTCTCCTTGCAATGAGAGCAGCATTTCACTGCTGGAGGAGCTGAAGGGACCTCTTGTCTCACCCTGGCCCTGGTGGGTCTGGCCACTGGCCAGGCAGCGAGTGGCCGCACACCCGGCATGTCCGTGGCTTTCAGCTCCAAACGGTGTTATTCCAGGCTACTGAGGCTTGAGGGGACAAGGATCAGTGTTTGCTGCTTCATGTCTGTCTGAAGGTATTTTCCCTGTGAGTTTCCAGGCATAGTCTCCTACAGCTGAGATGGTCAGAGGGGTGCTGGCTCTGGCATGTACACGTGTGACTTGGCCTCCAGGCTGCACCTCATGGCTCTAGTAGGATGTCTGCTCCTGCAACACAAAGAGGGTGGATGGGGCATGGTATCCCTGTCCATGGCAAGGGGAGTCAGAATGGTGTGAGCTGGGGGTCCCTTCCCACCCTAACCATACTGTGATTCTGATTTAAGGTCTTGTGCAGACATAGCACAGCTCTGTGCTGCCCACTCCATCTACATCCATGCCACTGGCACTTGCTTAAATAAGAACCAAATGCAGAGACCCTGGGGTTGGCTGAGCTGAGGCAGAATTAAGGCTCTATCAAAGGTCTTACCCACTTGCAGGGCCCTTCTGTAGCTCTGAAACTCTAAAATCCACAACCTTCATTGTAGCATCCTGTGAACTCCCTCACCTCAGCTAATTCCCAAGGGCACTGCCTTGAGGAAAGACTTACCAGAGAGTTTAGTCCTCCTATTGGTACAGACAAGACTCCACGTGGCTCTCCGCATAGATTTTACTATTCGTCCTGGTTTCTCCTTTCCTTGTTTCTTCACTGGTCGAGTATCCCTGGTGGCTGCCCTCTCTCTCCTGGAGACCAACCCCCTTTGCCCTGCCCTTCGCTCCGCCCCCTGATCCCTGCCCCTTCTTAAGCTGCCCCGAACACCTGGTTCCCTCTCTTATGCCTGGGTTCCCCTTAGGTGTCCGTTTAATAAACTTGCTGGAACATAACCTTGACAAAAGACCCTTCTTGTCTCTGTCGCTGAGCCAGCTGCAGTGAGTGTGGTGTGTGGGTCTGACTGCATTGCATGAGTGCAAACCCCACCGGCTTTTCCACAGGAGAGGTTTGCTGGGGACAGGTAACTGGCAGCAGCTCCCACCATCCAACTCCCGCTTTTTTTAAATTTCATTAGCTCTGCAGAAGCCAATTTAATTCTGTGGGGACCTCCCCCTGAAGATGTCTGCTGGCCCTGAAATGTCTGTGCTGAATTTGGCGTGGCTGTGATGGAAGCAGCTGAGAGATGCAGTAGATCACAGATTCTGGCCAGGCTGATGAAGTGTCCCAGTAAATCATCCACAGCCACTTAAGGAGCTGTTGATCCATGGTGTCCCTGAACCTGCTGCACCCTGCTCCTCTGAGAAATAGGGGAGAGAGGGGAACTGATGGCCAGCTGCAGCTGCTTGGCCACCCAGCCTTATCCCCACCCTACATGAAAGCACAGCACTGTACCAGCTAATAAGAGGAAATTATACCCCAGCTGTTGCAGTTCATGTTTTTTTCATGTTCATCTGAGAAGTTATTGTTGTATGATTTGTTCTGCCTCCCCCTAAGTCTGTAAAAGTTGGTTCATTCCTAAATTGTACCCTCCCCTCAAACCTGTCCCTCAAGCCTTCCCCTGCCCCTTGTTCCAGAATGTTCCCTGTCCCTCACCCTCTGGGCCAATAGCTAATTACCCCACCCCTTCAAAGTCCCCCCCGATGCTCGACGCCCTATAAGTCCCCGTGACCGACCGACCGACCGACCCCCCTCCCTTCCCTTTACCTGAATGGTCCCTTATTCCTGAGGTAATCCCCTTTGCTCCTCCTCTGATGTGCTTTGATTGGCTGTACATTTGTACCCACCCCTGGATTTGTGTGTGCTTAAAAACCTGAGACACCAGAGCTCGGGGCTCTCTTTTGCCTTGTCCTCTTTGCGTGAATAAAATCTCCGTTGGAACCTCAAGGGAGAGAGTCTCCTCTTCACTCCTTTGCCCGATTCCTGTCATATGCTGGTGAGCCTGCTGCTCACAAGGTTCCACTGTGGGCGTACCCCAGTCCCCAGTGGCTCCCCACACTTGCTGCTGCTGCTGGTGTGTTTGAGCTAGCCCGGCATCTTGTGGGCAGCGACACCCAGCCAAACACAGGACAATCACAGGAAGCATCTCGTTAAATATTTTGTCTGTTTTATTGCTGCATGCACTGGGAGCCTGAGCTGCCATTTTTATATACATGCTAAAATTTATCATTTCTTAAATCTCCTGCAAAGATATTTTTATTACCTTCAATGTTTTTCCCTTCTCTTTTCTTTGTGCATAACTAATGAAACCTCAGAAACACCAGCAGAGAAGAGAGAAGACCAGAACAAACAAAGAAAAACACATCCTGTGATAAGGGTGACCTCAGCCCAGCAGGAGCAGATGTCACTCGGAGAGGACACTTGGACAGAGCCCCAGGAATGTGTCTCCCTCTTTTCAGCGAAGCAGCACCTGGAGCCTGCACAGAATTGCCTGGGATGTGGCAAAGGATGAATTATGACAGCGCTGTTAATTCTGGGCTGGCAGCAGGGCTGTGGCAGGTCCCCTCACCCTGACATCACCCTCTGCAGCAGATGGCAACTCCTGAGTCTGGAGTTCCAGGCATCACATGGGCTATCCTTAAGATGCTTAGTGGGGTTTGGGGTTTTTTTCCCTTCTCCTCCTGACTCAAAACTTTGCTTCCAGGGTTCTGGGCAGAGAGCTTGGGACTCCACGCCCTGGGAAGGGAGCTGAAAAACACCTGTACATTCAACATGTGTCAGGCTGTCTTCTCAGGCTCATAAATAATGAATTGTGTCGATTTGAGGCTTTCTCTTGAATCAGAACATCTAAACCTGGGCACTCAAAATGTAATTTAAACTTCAAATTTGAAGATCATCCATGCTCCCATCTAATTTTAGATGTTAAACTTGTTCCCACCCTCTTTAAAACCAGTGGATATGCCTCAGTGGGCCCTTCCTCTGATGACTCCAGGACAAGCCTCGGGGTGAGCTGCTCCTGACACCCCTGGAAGCAGGTGCCATGATCTCAGGAAGTAAAGGAGAGCTGTGTATTTCAATTTCTTTAAAAAGTTTGTCAGCTCCCCAAAGTGCAGGAAAGCAGACCATCTTCCTTTTTCCTTGTTTTTTGCTAATGATGCCTGTGTATTTTCACTTATTGGTTCCCTCATTTGGCTTCACTTTTGCCAGATGACTGATGTCAAAAGCTCATAAAGCCTGCAGTAAACAGTCTACTGTTCATCAGAGAAATTTTGGAGCTTCTTCTGGGAATACATTTCAGATTGTTCATGTTCCAGCCCCGGGGGTGTTCCAGTACTACTGCTTTCAAAATCATTGGAAATCCTTGAGTGCTCTATATTTTTGTTCCTCATGTGTCTAAGTGTGATGTTTGGAAATTAATAACTACACCCCTTTCCTTTTGAAAGCAATTCCTGCCCCCTGAGTCTGGTGTCCTTTGGACTTGAACTGTCCCTCATTAGTGGAGGTGTCCATGGAATCGGGATGGTTCAGGTTGAAAGGGACACCAAAGTCCACCTAGTTCCAACTCTCTGCACTTTCAGCACTTATGTCTGGGCAGGTTACTTGTCCAGCTCACTGTCTTTCCTGCAGAACCAAAATGGAAACCACTGCACAGGCTGCAGAAGCACCGCATCCTGTGCTGTTTCTGATGCCTCCCAGCTGTTTGTGGATGTCCCCATGTCCCTTTCCAGCTCCTCATCCTCTGCTAAAACAGCCCTGACTTCAGACTGTCAAACATGTATGGAAATGGTGCCAGGTACCGAGGGATCAAAGTTTCTCTCATCTGGGTAATTAACCTCTCAGCTGGCTGCGCAGCTCCACCGAGCTGTTCATCAAATCCTTCCTTCCTATTCCCATACGTGCAGCTCAGTCTGGGCTGTGATTTACACAACCCAACATCAAACACTGCTCACAAAGCTGCTGGGAATTTTATTATTTATTCCTTTTCAAATCCTCCCCGGTGGTCAGAGATGGAGCAGGGGGGGATTCCTGTTTTTACACAGGGTCAGCTCCTCTATGTGGCATCAGTTTGAATGAAATCGCACAAGGTGTTGAGTAGATTTCTGAGAAGGCGAGAACTTGGTCAGGATGGAGCTTCAGAAGGAATCAGGACAACTTTCAAGCCACTGCTGCTGTCTTCCCTGAGTTAAGGGAGCGGCACTGGCCACATGGGAAGGGCTGTTCATTCCCTGGACTGGCTGTGACACTGCAGTTGTGTAACGCAGCAGCTGCATCAGATGGACTCCTTCTCCCATGGGCTTTTGCTCCGCAGCCAGCATGTTCATCTGTGCCCATCTCCAGGCCACGGCTGTGCTGGGAAGGAGAAGGTAATCTTGGAAAACAGACGAAAAAGGCACCACTGCTCAGCAGCCACTGGGGCTTCCCCCACTGCTCCTGGATGTCTGCTGGAAAAAGAGCACTGCCATCAGTCTCTTCTCAGCAGTGTTATAAATGCTAAGAGCCAATTCGGTAATTGATAAGAAATAATTTTTATTTCACAATCAAAAATAATCTATCTCTAAAAGCCACAATCTAAGGAACAGCGTCAAGCCTGGGCATCAGCACTGGGTGAACTCTGATCCGAACTCTACTGCTTCGGATCCCCTCTGTTCACGCCAGCCCTCTGATCCGTGCAGTCTTTATACAGTTTATTTGGCCTGAGGCAGAGTCTATTCTGTTCCTTTCAGACTTCACATATTCATGTTGTAGTCTTTCTCTGCACTGGGCTGGACAATGTGATTCCCAGCAGAGGATGAATGCCGATGTGGTTTTCTGGAACTGGGTATTGAGAATCAATGTTCTTGATGACTCTCGTTATCTCGGTAGATCTTTATCAAGTATTCATCACTTGGGTGTTTCCTGATGAAGAGTCCATCTCTGCCTCAGCTACGTCCTTAGAGTTGCAAATTAGTCTTCTCTGTCGCCATCTGTGCTATCGCAAGCGACCCTCCTCCCGGCTCTGAGTGTGATCTTTGAGGAATATTTCTTACAAACATCTTGACTTATATTCTGTACATTAATATATATATTTCATGAGCACGAATTACTCTAAATTACATATTACAGCAGCATTTAAAAATACGGAAGCTGGATGCTTTAGGAATGTTAAGTAACAGTTCAGCACTGGTTTTCATGCCATGACAATAAGATGCTTTTTTTCAGCTGAAAGAATCCTATTGTCCCCTTTTTTTGTGCAGCTCTTCCTCATGCAAAATCTCCAAACGACCCTTGAAGGGTTGACAAGAGGCCTGGCCACTGCTCCCCTCAGGGCCATTCCCCTGGCATTTAGGAAGAGGATAGAAAATGAGGAAGGAGCAGCAGGACCTGAGAAGGCCACGCTTTCTCAGGATGCCGGAATGTCCCAAGCCAGGTGCTGGGCTTGTGGCTCAGAGCAGCAGGCAGCTGCTGCTGGGAGAAGGACTCCTGCTACACATGCTCAGCTTCAGACGTTAATCACAGTTTTTCCTTAAACTTCAATTCCAAGCACTGCCAAGTATGCTCCATGCAAAGCCTGGCCTGTAGTGCCAGGTCCTGCCTGTCCCTCTGGCCATCTCTGGATGCAGAGGGTTATCAGTGGGCCTCCGTCACACCTCGTAGGGCACTCTGGTCTTTCCATGGGAATTAAGTTATTGATGGAAAAGGTCAGCTGTTAGTCACCTGCCATGCGGAAAATACTCATTTTGTAAACATTTTTAAGGGCCAGAGCAGAGTTATTCAACAGGGGGTGCCTGTGAGGGCTGCTGTGCATCACTAATTGGTGCTTGACCTATGGCAGTTTGGCCAATGAGGAGCATCAGGGCACTGATCAGGGATCCAGGAAGTCCTGGGAAGCTGCTGGGCTGGGCTGGAAAGATGGATTGCAGGAGGTAGTTGGGTCTTTGCCTTTCTCAGATGCGATGGTTCCCACAAACCAGTGTTTGTCACGGTAAGTGGCTCTCTCCTGGCTCTGGTGCCTCCTGCAGGCACAGAACTGCTGCAGAAGTCCTCAATATCCACTGCAGAATTCCTTGGTATCCCTGCATGCTGGGGCCAGGATGGGGCTGCTGAGCAGCGCTGGCTCCTGGGGTCTCACGAGCAGAGGAGGCCCAGAAGAACACATGTAGTCGGTCTGGCAATGTAGGAAAGCCAGAAACAAAAATGTTTTTTTAAAAATGATTAAACAAATTAGTGGCCTAAAGGCATTGGTAGCTTCTCTGCAGTGGGTTCAGAAACAGCTTCCAGCTTGGGAAATCCCCAAATCCTGTGGCTGAAAAAGGCTGAGGTGGGACAGACTGCCAGGCACGCCTCGCTCACGTCCCTTTCCTTGCCATCTGTTGGGGCCCACCCTGGAGAAGAAGCCAATGGCACAGCTGCCACACCTTGGAACGAGATAAACTCCTCAGTGTTTGCTGTCCTAAATCCACCTGCTCATCACATTCCTGTAGCTGCAGAGTTTGGGTAACTGGGGATAGGTGGTTGGCTTTCCCCTTGAAGCTTTTTGCTTATAAATTCCCTCATAAAAGGTCATTCACAGGAGACAGGAAGATTCACAACCATACTAAGTCAGCTTTTTAATTCACTGAAATGCAGGTAAAGCTTTGGGAGCCCGTGGTGAGGAAGGGTTTATTTTGTCTTGCTTTTTAGTATTGGCACTATTATAAATGCTAAGAGCCAATTTGGTAATTGATAAGAAATAATTTTTATTTAGTGATCAAAAATAATCTTTCTCCAATAGCCACAAGCGAAGGAACAGCATTGAGCCCAGGCATCGGCGCTGGGTGAATTCTGATCCGAACTCTATCGCTTCGGATCCTTCTGTTCATGCCAGCTTTCTGGTCCGAGCAGTTTTTATACAGTTTATTTAGCGTGGGGCAGAGTCCTTCTGTTCCTTTCAGGCTCTACATATTCATGTTGTCTTCTTTTCTCTGCATTGTCTTCTTTTCTCTACATTGCTGGACAATGTAATTCCCGGCAGAGGATGAATGCTGATGTGGTTTCCTGGAACTGGGTATTGAGAATCAATGTTCTTGATGACTCTCATTATCTTGATCATAGATCTTTATCAATTATTCATCACTTGGGTGTTCCCTGATGAAGAGCCCATCTCTGCCTGGGCTACATCTTTAGAGTTGCTAAGTAGTCTTCTCTGTCGCCATCTGTGCTATCGCAAGCGACCCTCCTCCCGGCTCTGAGTGTGATCTTTGAGGAATATTTCTTATAAACATCTTGACTTATATTTTGTACATATATATATTTCATGAGCACAAATTATCCTAAATTACACATTACAACACCATTTCAAATCTGCCCAGTGCCTGCAGCTCACCTTGTGTGAAGTCACATCGCTGTTGCAGCCCGTGGTTTTTTACCTCCAGGTACAAGGGATGTCTCTTGGGAAAGAAGGGAGCAGGGAACAGTCCCTTCTTTCATACCTGCTCCCTGCAGGAGCATCCCTGCCTGGGAACACAGCTGAGGACTGGACTGGTGCTGGGGAACTGAGTCCTGGACACATCTCCTTTAATTGCCCACTCCCAGTACTCCAGTTTGTTTGGAATATTGTCTGTTCAACAGGCTGTTCCGGAGCCCACAGGGCAATGCTTATTACTTTCTCCTAATGCTGCCAATGTTGTTATTTAGAGAACAAGCACAAGTGTGGGCTTGCTCATGCGTTTATAAACTTTTGGGGAGGAAATTCTCAGGTGTTGAGTCAGTTGCTGCTCCCTCAGCCCTTCTATGGATTCGCCCCCCTGCCACGGGCAAGGGATACCTTTCACTAGACCAAGCCCCATCCAACCTGGCCTTGAACACTTGCAGGCATCCAGGGGCAGCCACAGCTTCTCTGGGCACCCTGTGCCAGTCACCAAAAAAGATTTTGAGTGCAATGCAACCAATAAATATGCCAAGTTGGGAAAGGCATTAAAGCCCTCCAGCACAGCAGCCCCATTAGTCTATGGGTTTGCTTCTGGCTTTGGCTATTTCCAGCTTCCTGTTTTTGGCTGCCCCTCACACCTCTGGCATAGCTGGGTTCTAAAGAGAGGTTGTGTGTTCTCAATGAACATGTTCTTAAAATGCCAGCCAGGGCCTCTTGGTGGGCTATCTGTGAGCCCCCGTGGTGTTCACGTGTGCCAGGCATGCAGTTTTCTGAAGTGGCTGCCAGAACCCGGGCTAGCTCTTAGAACTCCACAGCCACTCCAGGAGTGGGGAACTGCCTCGGTATGGGGATTTACCAGAGGCAGAACCCTTACAGCCACCTGCTCTAAGGTGCCAGACACAAGCAGAGGAGAAAGGAAGAGGCTCTCTGTATTGAGGTTCCACAACAAAAGAGTTTACTCTAGCTGAAAGCAGCAAGACAAAAAGAGTCTCGAGCACTCTGTGCAACGGGTTTTGTTCAAATACAAGTCACAGGGTGGATACAAGCAGCTAACCAATAGGGAATCCTCAGGGGAGGAGTGAAGGAATTGCATCAAGTGTCTGGGGCCAATTGGGGTAGGAGGGTGGAGAGGATGGGTCACATGGGCCAATGGGACTTCGAGGAGTCCCCGAATTCCAAAGGGGTGTTGCAGACCGGGATTGGCCCGAGGTTTAAGTGCCAGAGAAGGTTCGGGAATCAAGGGCTGGGTTGCTTTGACGGGCAGGGAAGGAGCTGGAACAAGGGGCAGGGAATGGCATGAGGGACAGCTTTGAGGAAGGGTAAAACCCAAGGGTAAACCATCTCGGGGAGAACATGGGGGTGTCAAAAATGGGCCTGAGATGCTTCTGTCTCAAGAAGAATGCCTTTATTAAAACCAGCTTCGGGGTGGGGGCTCGGGGGTGACGCGCCGCCGCCGCTGCTCCCACTGACCGCCTTCGCAGAGCAGGTACTGCCGACTTTGTCACTCACTGCGCTGAGGAACAGAGTCGAGGCCTCCGTCCCCCCGGGTACGGGTCAAGAGGCTCAATTGTGCTGCGAAGTTCATGGGGTGTCACTCTCAGAGGCTTACACTCTAGTGATGGTGAGACTGACGGCTCCGTCTAGGGGTCCCTGGAGACTATCCCGTCATGGTGGGGTGGTTGGTTCGTCGTTCTGGGCTCTCTGCTGTTGGCAGGGCTTTGTTGATGGTGGTCGTGAGTGCTTTTTTCTTATGCAGATTTATGTATCTGGAGGCCAGACGCGAGATCTCGCGCGATGTTCCTTTGGACGTGAACGGTGGGGAGCAGCGGCTTCAAAATGTCCGACGCGGCGGGGATACACAGGTAAGCGGGATGGGGTAGGGGAGCGAGGTACACTTTAACTCTCGTAACTTTTATTGGTACATAGTGATATGAAAAAACAAGGATCTAACAACAAGAAAACTTCATTTCTATCGGGGATACAACAGGACGAACCACTTAACAAGGAATCAATAAAATAAACTCAAACCACAACAGTTTTCCTGTTGTAAATGCCCACCAGTTACCAACACAATGCCAGTCTGAATACAGACCTTTTTTAGGACTTCTGTTAAGTGCTGGCAAATAACAGAGTGGCTGCAAATTACTGCTATTGAAATTCACATTCACGTAGAGCAATTTACTGTAGTTTTCTTTAAAAACTGTTTTTATTTTCTCAATAGAAAATTCTCTGAGGAAATCTCCATGGTAACCAGAGATTATGTTAGGGGTCCTATGAAAATGTGCTGCTGTTTTTCATGGACTCTTGAAAGAGAAAATAATCTTACCAGTAAAAAATCCTGATCAGTTGGTATCTCACAAGTGTTTCGGTTGCTGAATTAAAGGATCATTTTGCTCCAAAAAGCAGGATTTTAAGGGTGGAACAGCATGAAGAAATGATGCTGCTCTGACAGGCCAAAGGTGCTGGTAAAAATGATTGGAGGGGTTTAATTTGATGGGTAAACACTGATGGACTAAAAGGGAAATAACTTCTGGCTCTCAGTCAAAAACAGCAGTCTCTAAGTGCCACGATTAAGGTGGAATGGATGAGTTTGCAGTTTCCAATCCTGAAGACAGTGTGAGCAAGGAATTTAAAAATGGTCTGATTTATACAGGGTGTGGTTCATGCTGGATCCCTGTTGGGAGTATCAGCTGCCCCTCTCCATCCCACACCAATGGCTGCAAGACAAACAGGTTTTGGTCTCACTTTCATTTGTGGCACTGCCCTAAAATCCATCTCCAGGAGTTTTCCCATAAACCAGGGCAGCTGTCAGTCTGTCTGAAAGTGTGCTGTAATTTCCTGCTGAAATGAAGTGTTCCCAGGGTGCATAGCAGCGCAGAGAGAACTCTGGCTGCTTTAGGGCACAAAACTGAAATGGGAATGGAAATGGGAAAGAGGAACCAGTGCCCCAGGGCAGAATCGGCACCTGTTGCAGTGCAAGGTCAGCTTCTACCCCAGGAGGTCACTTCCCCCAGAAGATCCATTCCCCAGGTGCATGTGTGTATCCCCTCCTCCCCCCACCCCCTGGGCTCTGGCCCAGGACTGTCTGTCAGCCTTAAAGGCATTGTGTGATTGGGCAGATTCAAAAGATGCCTTAGACCCTGAAGGGTATTGAGCAACCCAGGTATCGGTTTGTCTTTGGGACCTCCTCTCCCTTACCTGGATTGGTGGGCTTGCTACCTTTCCCCTCCCCCTCCTCCCTCAGGTTAAAAGGTGCCTCAGCCATGCGGTTGAGGGAGTGATTGGGAAACACCAGGAAAGATAGAAGGTCTGTTTAGAGTTCCGTGGAGCAGAGACTGATTCAGAAGCCTACCAGGCTGGAATAAAACCTTCTGAACACAACTCTCTTCAGGACTCACTCCTTTTCCTCCACCTTTTGCCTCAAGTCTCTTCAGCAGAGATCAGCACGACACCCGGAGCCTGGAAGCCTGGACCCTCAGCCACGTGAGCTACATAATATCTCCTGGGGTACAGACGCCCCAGTTGCTGTTATTAACCTCACACGTGGAGGCCAGGCAAGCCAGAGAGGTCCCTCTGGTAATATTGGTAATTTTTCATTCCAATAGGCACCACCACCTCGTCTCAGGTCTCCATGAGCTCCTTTCTTCTACTTTTTCTTTTAGAACTGTCCTCCTGTTCTCCTGCTTGTCCAGAGAGGATGTTAGAGCTTTTTAACATCTTCCCTGCTGGGAACATACGTCTGGTGGCTGAAGTACACAAAGGGGCTGTAAAGGAGCTAGAGAAGGGCTTTGGTCAAGAGCCTGGAGTACCAGGACAAGGGAGAATGGCTCCACACTGCCAGAGGGCAGGGTTAAATGGGATATTGGGGAGAAATTCTTCCCTGTGAGGGTGCTGAGGCCCTGGCACAGGTTCCCAGAGAAGCTGTGGCTGCCCCTGGACCCCTGGAAGTGTCCAAGGCCAGGTTGGACGGGGCTTGGAGCAACCTGGGATGAGCTGGATGAGCTTTGAGTTCTCTTTCAAACAAAACCATTCTGGGATTCTGTGATTACTGTCAAAGTTCATTGCCCTGACAATGGCTCATCTGCTGAGAGTTGTACCTTAGGAACATTTGGCAGTCAGGAATATTGTCTCAGCTTGAAGTGACACAAAAGTGCTTCTTTGCACTTGCAAAACCACTTCCCCTCCTGGTGACAGATGACTTTCTGCTTCCAGACTGTGTGGATGTGACAGCCTGGTCAGGGAGTGAGAAAACTAAAAAGTTTTTCTGGAATCGGCTTGTGGAACTTTAAGGATTTGGAGATAAACAATGATAGCTTATTATCATAAACAACCTGCAGATGTTGTTTTCCTACTTTCTGTTTTCCTGTTTTTCTCAAAGATTGCTTATAAGAAAGGTGTTGTGCTAATTAGCCAACGAGGTGAAATGTATTGATTAATTGACCAATCTGGTCCAGCTGGATCAGAACAGTGTATAAAAGGAGAGAATTCGGAATAAAGAGAGAGGTTGTGAAAACCAGCCTTCTGGTGAATCTGTGTCGTTTCTTACTCGAACAGTGACAATACTGCAGTGTTTGGGTGAGAAAAGAACGTCAAGCACACGCATTCTGTGGCAACTGCTGGTTCCAAAACACCCTGTCAGGATAACTGTCCCATTCCTTGCACCAAAACTTGAGTGAATTTTGAGAGAGGATGGAGGAGTTTGTTGTTTTGATATGAGTGTTTGGTCTTTGGTCTCCCTGAAACAGCCATAAAGAGAAGCTGAGAACCCAGCATGGGGGAGCAGAACTCTCCAAAGGTGGGCTGTTAGCTCAGCCCCAAATGCTGCCAGTCCATCTCTCTGTGCTTTTGGCCTCTGCTTCCAGAACGCTGGGATCATTCAGGTTAGCAGGTAAGTGGCTGAGCACCCCCTCTGCACTGGTGCGCTGTGGGATGCTCTGGTGCATGGGACTGTGGTGCTTGTGGGACTGGGATCTGTCAACCCTGGGGGGAGGGGCACTCAATGGGTGGGGAGTGTCTGGCCAGGAGCACAGAAATGCCCCAAAACCAGTACGGCCTGAGATGCAGGGGATAAACACTTCACACACACACAAAAAAGTGATTTATGTCTCGTCACGTGAGAAGTGCCATTTGCCACAGAGCAGAGCAGCTTGAGCCTCTCTGCTTAAAAATAGATGAAATGAGACCACCTGTCTCACATGTTCTTTCAGTAAAACTAACAATTAAAATGGTTTGAAGATGCTGTGACAACAAGGCTTGACTCTCCAGGTCCTGTTCAGGGCTTTTTTTTTGTTTGTTTTTTTTTTGTTTTGTTTTGTTTTTTTTTGTTGGGGTTTTGGTTTTCTTTTTTCCCCTCCTGCTTTGCTCTTTTATTGAACAGTTCTCTGATATCAATGGAACCTTTTTGATTGGTCAGACCAGCTTTAAAAGCTGCTTTGGGCTACAGCATCTTTCTAAGTAGCCTGGCATAGCTCTGGCTGGGGAGCAGGAAACCTCTAAGAGTATGAGAAATGCCTTCTGTGCCCCAACAAATAATGCTGGCTGGGGATTTACCAGGGAATAGCTATGAGGGAAAATTTTCCTTCATTTCTCTGCCTTTTGCTGGTATCAGGGAAGACCCAGGGCATCACCTCTGGTTTTTCCCTAGAGGCAGTTTGCTGTCAGGCTGAATCTGATTCAGGCCCTCTCTGCCTGCCTGCACAGGCCTCGTGCCCATCTTGACTCCTCGTGCTTTGGCTTCTTAGTGTTAAAATGCAAAGATGGAGCAGTTCAAAGCAACTTGGCTGACATGCCTCACTTGAGCAGGGGTGTCTCTGCTGAGACCCATGTCACAGAACCATGGGATCTTTTCTGCCCAAGTCCACATCATGGAACCACAGAATCATTGAGGCTGAGCTCTGACAAAACTCTCAGTGAGCACTCCTGAGGAGATCAAACAGAAAACTCTGCTGCATTTATCCTGTGCCAGAAGGTCGCAGTGCAGCCTTTCCTCTCACTTGCTCTGCTCTCCCCACAAGCTTCTCCAGCCCTCTGAAGCATGAGATTTATTGTAGGTAAACCACAGAAGCTCTTTAAAGTGTTCCATGCCGTGTTCCCTTGTTAGCACAAGGCATCACATCTCCTGATGTCTCAATTATTCCCCTTGCCAGACTCTGGAGTGACCCAGCTCATTCCCTTGCCGAATTCCACGCTGCTTCCTTTCCCTTTCTCCCTCCCTCCTTCCCCATCACTTCTATCTTGTATTTTCCTGCACTCAGAATAACGGCTGGTACATGCAGTTGTGAAAAACACTTTCACTCTCCTGTGAAAGTTTAAACAGTTTAATAAAGAAGACAATAGGAGACAAAGACAGTAAAGCAAAGTGTGAAAAATATATATTGTATGATTGGCTATTCGCAAATACTAAAATGAATACTGTATGTGTTATGTTGGAATTTATGCTGTATTAATCTTTTTTTTAAGTAGTGCTGTATTATTTAAGTAGTATGGTAAATATTGGGGGGTTTTTGTCTATAGCAAGATTAAAATAGAAACTATGTGATTTAAGGTAATTTTTGCAACTAGCTTAAGGAATAAAAAAAGAAAAGAAGACAACCAAGAAATTCTTCACACTATCCTATCTGGATAGAGATAACAGCAACAGACACCAAGATCCCCAGAGAAGAAATATTGCCTCCTTATCAGGACAGCTCAGACTGCGAGGAACCAAGAAGGCTGATTTATGAGATGGGGGAAAAAAGCTGAAACTAAGCAGAAACACCCTAGTTTGAAAAGAATGTTTGAATCATGTATAAGATTTATGAATATGCAACAGTCTATTGCTTTTAAGGGGTAATCCTTTGTTAGCAAGGTGTGCCTGGTGGTGGAATGCCAGACACCCAAATGTCTGTAATTCTCTGTTTTATTGTCTCTTATTGTTCTAATTTTCCTTATTCTTTTCATTAGTACTTTCATTACTATTTTTATTATTATTAAACTTACAAAATTTTAAAACAAGTGATTGATGTTTTTCACACAAAGATTAAAGCCGGGTGCATCTTGGCACTCAGCCAAGAGCACACCTTTACCTGCGGGGATACCCTGTAAATTCCTTTTCCATTACATCAGCCTGTTGCATATTCATAGACCCTCATGCATATCCGTAAATAGTTTACATTTTTCTGGAACTATTTTACATGGCCCCTCCTTGGGTCCGCCTTTTAGAGCATGCATGTTTCTTGGGCGTGGTTTTGGCTCATTCTCTTTATCCTTTCCAGTTTGGGCCTTGGTCCATACTTTCTTCAGATGGTGAGTGCTGATAGTTCACAGGGTCCCCATTCATGTTCACTGGATGTGATCCCGATCAAACAGACAGTTCACTCATAACTATCAGCTACCACTACTACTATGTCTAAGTTTTTGTTAATAGCAGAAATAAAAGCAGTTATTTTAACATTATGCATATAACATTCATCCTAATATTGTGAAAAGCCAACAACATAATATGTATTTACAAGACAGTGAAATCTAGTTGGATTGCAGTGAAATCAAGTTGGATTACAGTTATTTAGAGTTGAAGGGCTTTTGGATGCATGGTCCAATTGTTTTGTTGGTGAGGAGGGAACAAACCCTACCATTCAAACACAGTGGTGGGAGCGAGGACTGGCATGCTCGCTAAGCAGAGCTCCATGGAGGCAGCTCTGGACAGCAATCCATTACCCTGGATCCTAGGGATTTCTGCATTAACGGGCAACACTGAAGCCATGACTCACTGGACCACCACTACTGTTGTCTAAAAATACCTCAGGAGAATGTTTCAGATGGATATTGCAAGTGAGTCACTCTTTCCAAGAAAAGGACTTAAGGAAAAGTTTGTGTACAGATGGAAATGTCTGTCATGTCCAGGGCAGAGGTTTTCAGGGAGCACACAGGCCTTGGTCATTCCACTGCATCCATCCAGCTGCTCCAGGCTGGCTGTTACCCCAGGGCCTCTGTCCTAGAAGAATGAAAACGTAATTAACATCGAAGGTCAAGGGATCAATAACCAATAGGAAACCAAACAGTAAGAACCATGTAACTTGGGACCAATGAACACTGAACCAATTAATTTCTCTGGGTTTAGCCTGTGTAAGTATGGGAAAGATCTAGTAAAAATTCTGTGTGATGGAATGATTTTCTCTGCACAACCCAGGCAATGTATGGATGAAATTATTTGTGTTGCACATCCTGGCCAGAACAACATCCTGGCCAGAATAAAGTAATGCCGTAATTTTCTAAAACTAAAAATTGTTGTTGGAGAGTTTTTGGTTTTGCCGCAGTTTCAATGACATCCTTGGAGCAGGGCCACGAAAAAACCTGGACCAGCAGAGGGATGTTCCTTGCAGTCCCAGCCTCTCCCACGGGCTTTTTCCTGTGGGGTTTTCAGCGCACCTGATGCCTCTCAGTGTGGGCACTGAGATCCTGCTGCTCTCCAAGCAGGGAAGCTCCTGGGACAGACAGTCCCAGATTTTGAGCTCTAGGAGCTCATACTGCTGCCCAGCTGCCTGGCCACTTCCACAGGAAAACAGGGGTTTAAAGTGGAGGCTTAAACCCTGTTCATACTGATAAAAACCCAGAGTGTGTCCAGTGATCCCAATGGAGACTCCTTCCCAGTGCCAGAGAGGCTGTGGATAAGCTGCTCAATTTGCTAGAGTTCTTCCACGGACTATGAGGAGAAGCTTTGGAGGCAGGCAGGGAAATGGCTGCTGAATTCAGCCAGCCCCATTTCCTCCTGTTGCACTGCTGCCTCTCATCTAGGAGCCCACCACCTGAAAATTGGCACTTGGAGTGTTAAAATCTGCACTTGGAGTGCTAAAATCTGCTCTTGGCATGTTAAAATCTGTTCTTGGAATGTTAAAACATGCTCTTGAAGTGTTAGCCACAGCTTTAAAAAGGGCAGTTTTCCTGTGCCACTGCTCACAGGGACTTGTTGGAGCCTGGTGTTCAGCCTGCACAGTTCTGGAGCTCCAAGTGCAATTTATCCTGTTGTTTGGTCACTTTCTGACATTACTCTGTTCCTTGGAGATTTCATTCCTTTACAAAATAGCTCCAAAATTAAACACTGCTGTTTTCTATGAGTTTTTATTGTGGGTAGGAAAAGAATGGGATGGGTTGGGATCTCGCCTGAGGCAGTTTGTTAAGCACAAGGAGAAGGCTTATAAACAAAAGGACAGTGAGGGGCTGGAATAAGGCTTGGGGCAGATTAAAGAGCAAATTCCATAATTTTTTCCAAATGAGAGGAATGACGGATTTGTCTTTACAAACAAGCTGTGGGTCTGCTGGTAGATAAAACTAGCGCTGAGAGATAAAAGAAACAATGGGAAGGATTCCACTGATTGATGAATGGAAAAAAGATATTTGCTTTTCAAATAGGCTTTAGGTTTGCTGATGAATGAAATTGGACATTGAAAGATGAAAGAAACAATGGGGGAAAACCCTAAATTCCCTAAGAATTAAAAATTTAAAAGGAGGGTTATATATTAGAGGGAAATCTCTGGTATCAGGCATTTTGGGAAGTCTATACCTCTCAAGTACCTCAGCCAATGGGGAAAGAGAGAGGGAAATGCCGGGAAATTAGGAAATTAGGATAAAAAGGAGGCTGTGTCCTCCAAAAATTTGAGAGACCCCAGGGGAATGCCCCATGGCCTCTCCCTTTATTCGAATAAAGTAAAAGGACTCCTCTGTCTCCTTTTTGGACATAAACCTCAATGTATGTGGATTAATTTTCCTAGCACAAACATTAAGAGACCTTCTCCATCTCTACAGCTACTTGAAAGGAGGCTGCGAGCACAGGTCTCACTGATTTAAGAGCAAATTCCGTAATTTTTTCCAAACATTAAGAGACCTTCTCCATCTCTACAGCTACTTGAAAGGAGGCTGTGAGCTTCAGCCTCTTCTCCTGGTTAACAAGTGGCAGGAAAAGAAGAAATGGCCTCAAGCTGTGTCAAGCCCTCAGACACTGCCTGGAGAGATCATTAGAGGTAAAATGAGAGGCCAGCACACACAAATATGGCAGCTGTGCAGAAGTCTCCTTATGTAGCTGTCTGGCCTGGAGCAGAGCCAGCACATGGATCCTTTCACTAATTTGGGCTGCTCCCCATGCTCCCAAGCAGTAGAAGTGTTGTTTCTTCCTTGTGGCGGGTAATAAACATTCATCCTCTCCTTCCTGACCCCATCACTTTGATCCGTGTGCTTTTCCAGCCATGCCTACTGGCCACGGAAAAACACATCAGCCTGAGCTGATCTGTTTTTCCTTTACAAACAAGTGCATTTAGTCTTGGGAAGTGGGACAGGGAAGGGAGATCATGGAGCTATAGGGCAAACCAGCGCATGCCTGACAAAGCTTCAGGCATGTTGGTTATTGCAGGTAGTGGAGATTTCAGGTCATGGTACTTCTGCTTCTTAGAAAGATTTGCTGTTTCTTCTGGAAGCTGTTTGTTCTTTCTTTTGCCATAAGGAAAACAAACCCTAAGGTGTGTAATGACTGCCCTTTCTGAGGGTTGTTTTGCTTCAGCAGAGAAGATTAACAGGAAAAGAGAAATTTAGTAAATTTTATCAGCATAATTCCTGGGGCCAGCCTGTGAGTGAGCAGGGATCAGGTGCTCCTTTTCTGGATTCATTCTATTGCTTTTGAGTGCTTATCCCCATCACTTCCCTCCCTCTAAAGTTTGCAGAACATGAGGAATGAACCCTGCTTTGTGAATCTTGCAGCCCTCAAGGGACTCCCAGGATTTGGGGGGCTTGACACATAATTTCTGTATAGCTGGGGCTGGCAGCTCAGCATTTAATAGCTGTGTGCCTGGAGAAGTGACTATAAAAAGTCATGTTTAGATTTCTGCAGCATTCATCATTTATTTGAGAAAATACAGCAGCAAGCGTGTAGGCAGACCCAAATATGGTAATTGCTCTGTCATCTCTCTCTCAGACAAAGGAATAATCCGGGTTCCCACACCTGACACTAGCGAGACATCTGTTAAGGCTGTTTGGCAGCCACCATTAACCACTGGACTCATGGAAAAGCAGGCCCAGCAATTAGCAGTTTAATGCCTAGAGCTTGGGAATATTTTCTTGTTTTGGTTTTGTTTTGTTTTTCTTGTCTATTTAAGTAGATTGCTTAAACTGAATTTAACATACACAGGGTCAGTCCTCTCTGTGTCTCGGTTTGAAAAGACAGGTGTCTGTTAAGGAAAGGCAGGAGCCTCCCCTGAAGTGGGAAATGTAAACCCCCTCCCTCTTAATTGTTATAATTTTGAAAATTAAGGGGCTCTCAGGCAAGGATATAGGCGCAGGAATAGTTCTTTATTAGGGAAGAGGAAAATGAAATAAAATAAAATAAAATAATAAAATGAACAATACAGTACTACAAAACAACACTGACAGAGTCAGAATACGACTTGAAAGCCTGTTGGTAGCAGTGCAACTGAAGTAGTAGCTGCAGTCCTCTGCAATGACAGATGTAGTCCTGTTGTAGCAGTGATCCTGGAGAATGGTGGAGGTTTCCTCAGTGGGAAAACAGGCTGCTCCTCTGAGAAATCCAGTGGAGAAGGCTGACTTTAGCATCCTACAGCCTCAGGATATATCCACGAAGCAGTGTGTGGCTCCTCCCCCTTGGGCAGAGCATCTCCCAATGGGATGATGGAACTTTATCAGTCATGGAATGACACTCAATGGCCCATTAACGGGAGATATTTCCCGGAGGGAGGATCGATTTTGGAAGAGATAAGAAAAACTGCCTAATTAGATAAGAAAACTGCCTAATTAACATAACATTAACTGTCATACCTTTAACAAATGGCAAATAGAATAAACATATTGTCTTTTAACCCATGACAGATTGAAAGCTGTGTTAATATTATTTAAATTTGGAAATGACTGGAGGTAAATCAAATTTAGGTCATTTTGCTTCTGAATAAGAACTTACATTGAGGGATCGAATGCATTTTAACTAATCCACTTAAAGTCAAGCAGTGACTCAATTTAGATTATTTTTCCTGAGCAAGTCTGTCTAGGTAAGACCTTGCACTGTTTTCCAACCCATCCTGCTTCACTCTGGTGGAGTGGTGTGGGGGCTGGAGATCCGGCAAGAAAAAATCCTAGTGTGCGCCCCTGGAGGTCCAACCCCCAAGCTACTGACTTTTAGTTAGGGTGAGCAAACACCGTTCCCAGAGGCCTTTATGTTTCTATGTTAATCCCTTATTTCCCATTGGTCTTTTTCCTTTGTGTTCTGCCCCTGAACCCTTATCCCATTGGCTACCAGTTTTGTCCCGCCCCTCACTTTCCCTATATAATCCCCTGGTTTTGTACTGGTGGGGGAACGTTCTCTCCATGGCTGCCTTTGCAGTGGGCCGTCCTTCTAGTAAAGGTGGCTGCTCTGTGGATCATCATACAGCGCTCTAGTCTGTTTTCTCCGTGTTGCCTGAACAAGGAAGCTGAAGCTGAGTATTACACGCTGGGCTGGGAGATAGGACGTGCCTGTGCCTCTGAGCTGTCCTTCTTAGGATGCTCTTCAGGAAGGTTGTGGCACCCTTACCACTCTTGCCACCGTGGCAGACTGGTGTGCCACCAGCAGAATTAAATCTACATACACAAATTGCAGTGCTGGGTTCCAAACTGTGAAATTAAATACAAAATATGTATTTGGGAGCATGAAGTCTGGATGAGGTTTTATTTCTCACCTTTCTAAACAGCCAGTAGAAATACAGCACATATCTATTTGGGGAAAAATACAGTACATAGGAGAAGAATTTGAAGCAAGTCCAGAGACTGTCTTTGCTGTCCCTGAGGCAGTACACAGTGCAGCAGCTGGGTAAGGGTCTCAAGTGATTTCATGGTCCCATCTGCCTTCAAAATACTTCTTTATCTGTTTTTTACAAAATACAGTGTCCTGATGAGTGTCAGCTTCTTGTATGTGGTGTTTGCATGGCAGACTGTTCTGAGGTCAATTTGTCACTGAAACAAATGAGAGCACAAGTGAGTGATGTGACTGCCTTTCTTCTTGGTGGGGTTGCTCACACAGGAGATGGTGAAAGTATTGTCCTTCAGGTAAGCAGAAGTTTTTTTAGTAGTGCAAGCAAGTGGGATCCTGGATGCTTAATTAGGAGTTCAGTTCACCACAAATTAACCCAAATTAACCCTCTCTGAAGTAGGGATTGACTGCGCTACTTTTCTAGCACAGCTTCTTTACACGGAATCACTTAAGTAGGAAAAGCCTTCTAAGGCCATCAAGTCCAACTGTTCTCCCAGCCACGGCCAAGGCCACCACTAAGCCATGTCTTCAAGTGTCACATCCACATGGCTTTTAAATCCTGCCAAGGATGGGGACTCTGACACTGCCCAGGGCAGCCTGTGCCAAGGCTGGACAGCCCTTTCCATGAAGATGTTTTTCCTAATACCCACCCTAAACCTCCCCTGGCAGAACTTGAGGCCGTGTCCTCTCGTCACAGCCTTCCTGGCAAGTGCCAGCCCTGGGCAGTTCAGTGCCACAGTTCCTCGGACGGAACAGCCCAGCTTGTGAGAGGTGTTACATGAAGCGGGATTGGAGGAATAAGCCCAGGGCTCACGTACTTCCCTGTCTGGCAGTGGACCTCGTTGTTTGGGCTGGCTGTGCTGGCTATTTCCTGCTGGCCGTGATAACATGTTGGGAATTGGGAAGAGTGGTGTTGGCCGGCTGGGAGCCAGCCCAGGATTATCAGCTCCTCGCAGGGCTGCTGCCCTCTTCCCTGTGGCTGAAAGTGCCAGAGCATTGTGCTGAATGCTGAAAATGTGCTGGTAACAGGCACTCTTGAAAACAGAGCAGAACTTTTGCACTTGGATATTAATTTCTGAGAGACTTTGGAAATATAATTTAATTTTATGATAAAGATTTGAAATAAATTTGGCTAAATTACAGATACATTTATGCCTGAGAACTGGTGTCAATCTAGTAAACAAAACAGTAATGTATGTCAGAGTGTGGGGTTACTGTAGTTGTTTTATGTAGGTCAGGCCATGCCATTTCAGAAAGTGACAAAGTGTTGCTCCAAGCTGTCACTTCCTGACATCTGAAGCACATTGTGTGTCAGAACCTGGGCAAATATTTTGGCTAAATGAGGTGTCATTGAGGAGACAGCAAGGAGCTTGTTTCTTTCTTTCTTTCTTTCCTCCATGACGTGCCCAAACAGTGGCTGTGAGACCGTGGTATTTGGTGTGTCTGGAGTGCTGAAGGGCTCAGTGACCTGAAGCGATGGAGCTGCTTCACCAGCACTGTACAAGAGCTCTCCCACAGCAGCTCTCTCTTCCCACAGGGATGTTTTTGGGAGGCTGTGCTGGTTTGCACGACGCTGATGCCTCACTAGATGTCTCCAGGGGAAACCTGTGTGCTCTGAGATTCATTGCCTGATAAATCCGGGACTGGAACGGTGCTGGAACTAAGTCCAAGCAGGAGCTGGCCTGTTTGCATGTTGTCACTTCTTCTTCTGGAAATGATAGCCAATCTCTGCAGAATGCTTTGTTGCTGAGAACTGGTGACAAATTCTGTCATGTAACACATTTATAGGCAGAGAAGTGAGGGCTACTGCTGGGCCAGGGGAAGCATCCCAATGAACTCTCTCTTGGTCTTCTGTCAACCCAGGGAGGTTTCACTCACAGTTTAGGAAGCCAACAAAGCTTCCTACATAAACTACTTCTCCATCTTCTCCTATATCTGGAAATAGGGAAAATAAATGGTAAGCAATAAACCGTATCTCTGCTCACAGGAAGGATGATCACAGCTTCATTCCAGTGACTTTAATTAAGCTACTGTTGCTGGGCCAGTAAGTTCAGCTCACTTAGCCAAGCAGCAGCATTTCTTCTCCTTGTAATTTGTATTATCTCATGGAGCTGCAGCCCTGCACTTGTTTGCATCAGCTCATGTGTGAAGTGCTGATGAGCTGGTTTCGGATAGGGACCCAGAGACAGTCCCAGGGATCTCAGGGATGTGTGTATAGGTCCTTCCAGTGTGAAGGGAACAAACAGCCCTGCTGCTGGAGGCTCTTGCACTTCTCCTGCAGACCCTGTGCTCCTCTCCTGCTGGCAGTTGCCCTTTCTAGCCTTCTCTAAATTCAGGCACACTGCCAAGAGGGGAGAGGGGAAGGAGGAGAGGAAGATTTATCTGCTTTCTGAAGGGAAGTCACACAGAGTGGCCTGAGAGAGGCCACTGGAATCACCCCAGGGCAGCCACCTCTGCAGAGCTGAGGCGATGGACACCCTGGAGGGAAGCACTGCTCACAGGCTGGTGCTGCTCAGTCCTTATGAGAAACCTGGGGATGGTCAGAGCATGCCCCTGGCAAGCCCAAGGACATTCCCAAGGTGGGAGGCTGACCAGAGTGCAGGAAGGAGACAGGGCTGCCATTCAGGGCACGAGGAAGAGCAGTGGGCTGGCAGGAACAAAGTGCTGGTTTGCTGGATGTGTCCTCTTTGTGGTGGGCAAAGCCTCTCTCATGTGCTTGCCATGGCATCCCCCAGAGCAGCCCAGTGTGATGGTGCTTTTTGGAGGACAGCATCCCTCGCAGGCAGGCCACTGAGGAGGGGTTCAGCAGTAAAGGGGGGCAGAAACATTGCTGATGATCCAAGATTTATATTAGATTTCATGGTCTTTTTTTGTTTTCTCAGACTTTTATGAGCTGTAAACTGTGAGCTCTGGATATACCAATGTTAGGATTCATTCTGACACTGCTATTTTCAATATTTACACAGTTACCCATCCTTCTTCTGCATTTCTGAATTTTTGGCTTCAGAAACATCTTCCTGTGGCAAAGGGTCCTCCAGGGCAATTTCACTGCATGTAATAGGGTTTCATTTGCATTTGTTTTGAATTGTCTGCCCTTTAATTTTATTAAATGTTGATTTTTTTTCCAGTGCCATCAGGCAGGTAGAAGAGCCGCTTTTTCCTCTGGAGCAGTTGTTATTGCCCAGACTTTCCCAAAGTGGGATGCACACACACACCCACCCACACAGACACACACACACACACCACCAGCCTGCCCTGTGCCGGCAGAAGGGGAGGGCAGCACTGGAGGATGGCCCATAAGGGGACACAGAATCACTCTGTTTATAAACCTGATCACCGATTTGAGAGCAAACAGGCTGCTGCCGAAAGAAAAAAAGGAAAGCGTCATCCTGAGGCATTCAGCAATGAGCTATGCAAGGCACAGCCTCAAACCACAGGAAGCCCTGATATCCCATGAAGTAATAAATATTTTTCTATAAATACCAGCATTTTTATTGCCGCTTTCATCCAGAAAGAACCCTAGTTGGCTTTTATGCACTGCATACTCGATTTGATAATTGCTTCTCCTCACCACGGAAACACAAGATATTCCCAAAGATTCAGTAGTAACAGAGGGTTAATTGCCGGGACAAGCAGCTTCAACAGGGGAGGGCTGTCCTGCTCCATCCTGCCTCTCTGGCTCCCACCCCAGTGGCCTTGGTAAGAGAAAACAGTACCCAAAAAGAGGGCTGCAGGAGAAAATAGCTCCAAGACTCAAAAAGGGACAAATGCACGTACAAATACAGTGTATACGGTTTCTTTAGTTTGTTTGCTCATGTGTGTGTTTAGTTGTGAATCAAGAAGGGAGGATGTGGAAAGCTTTAGAAAAATATGTCTAGGAAAAGGTACAGACCAGAAAAGGAGTGAGGAAGCTGGATGCTGCTGCCTTCCTTTAACCACCAAAGGCTCCAAAACCCTCTGGCAGAAGGAGAGCCAGAAACCAGCTCTGTCACAGCCCAGTTTGTTTTCCCAGAGAGCTGAAACACGAAGTGTGTCCTCTCTGCTCCCTCCCGTACAACAGGCTTCCCTGAAACCCTGAGCTCACCACAAAGCCTGTAAGTGCAAACACTTTTGTTCAAGCTTTTCAGAGAGAGGAGAGAGCTGCCAGCCATCAGGAGGATGACACTCATCTTTATCCAAGGCTGTGACCTTAAGCTGTTTTATCTAAGCAGATGCAAACATATTTAAGTGTTCTTAAATAAAATGGGAACAGGTGTAGCCTATACTCCTGTGAACTATTTTTACATTAAAATCACATCAGCTGGGCAGCCTTTTGAGCCACCCTGAACCTGGAGTACAGATATGTGACTGAGAGGAGGAGATTTGTTATCACTGCATGAGGCACTGCTGGGAGCTGACCAAAAGCATTGCTCCTTCAGCTGCTGGCCACCAACCAGCAATGACATCCTGGTGTACACACGCTCCCTGGCCTCCCTCAGAGCATGACTGGCTAGATTTGCTGAAACCAGCTCATTCAGATGGGTAACTCTACCTGGGAGCACGGCACTCAGGCAGGCTTTCTGCTCACTGAGCAGGCAGGAAGGAGAGAGGAGTGGCAATCAGCAGTGTGTTTAATTGCATCCTCTCTGGCTTGCAGAGGATGCATGTGTGTGTCTAAGGTTTGTGGGTTAAACAGCTGGTTTAAGCCAGCTCCTCTTACTTCACAGGAGAGGCAGCCATGCCAATCCAGCCTCGCTGCCGCTTTTAACTTGAAACTGGAGCTGCGCTTGGCCACAGCCCTGGCACCGAACTGCTCAGAGAAGAGGAACAAGCAACTAACACATCCAGCAGCACATGCCTGAGGTAAGGGCGCAGCCTTCTGTGTAGGCAGACACTGGCAGGGAGGGCACAGGAGCTGTGCTGAAAAGGTGGGGCCCGGGACTGGAACCCAAGGCAGGGAGCCCTGCCACTGTGCTCTGAGAACCCAGCTGGAGGGCCGCAGGTGGGCCTCCGCAGCAGTTCTCTGTGTGTGGAACGCAGCAGCAGTGAGACTTGGTGATTCTGCCATGCAGGTGCTCTCTGCTGGGCAACACTTCCCAGCTTCAGCCTCATGCCCCTGTCCATGCTTGGCCAAGGCTCCAGGGCCACTCTCAAGTGCAGCCCCTTTCAAGCCTTCGAACTGGCTTGGGGTGCTGCCTGGCAGCTGGGGATTACCCTCCCTGGAAGCTGGATTCTGCTCGGCCAATGTGCATCGATTGTGCTCTGCTTGAATCCCAAATATTTTTCTCCGGAGTTGAAAGCTCTTTGTGAGCATAATCTGCAAGTCCAAACAGAAGAAAAATCTCTGTTTGGTCTGAAGCACAGAATTTGGCATGGCTTGCGGGGGAAAATGCCAAGTACGTGAGGGCTGTTTGCTCTCCTTGTAACAGTCATGACTGCTCCTCAGCTCTGCTAAGGCACATCTGGCTGTCATCTCTGCACATCTGTATCCTGTGATTGACACAGTTTTCTCCCAGTATTTTATGTGGTTTTGCACTGTGGAAAGAAAAAAAGCGCATCTTTCTGCCCCTCTGAGAGCCAGCTTTGTGGGAACTTTCCAAAGGCCCTCACAGAGCAAGGGGATCTCCTCCAGAGCCTCTGTGCCCCTCTGTGGAGAAACCTCTGCCTGGCAGCAAGCATGGCAGACAGTGGCAGAGGTGCCACAAAGCAAACTCTGTAATGCTTAGCAGCATGCTAGTCGTGTCTGGTCTTTAGCAGATTTTTTTTTTTGTGCAGAAGACTCCTGTAGAAGATAAATATAGAGTGTTTCTTTCAGAAGACTAACATCCACCACAGTTCCCTTCCTTCTGTTTCTTCCGGCACATGGAGCCGCTCGAAGCCTGTTCCACCAACACACCACTTTATTGGTGGGAGAGAAGAGGGAATTCTCCTGTCTTATGCTCCTCAGAAATGCAGATGCTTCAGGAGCTAGTACTCACTACACTAGTAAAGCATTTGCTAACTTACCTTGCGATTCTGAGTGGGAATTTTTTTCCTGAGCTTCATAGGCTTCCCAGATAGTCCCAGTCGCCATTCTCAAGACAGTGAGCTCCCACCTGGTATTTACAAGCAGCCCTGCAATGGGACCAGAGGAGGCTTATGATGGAGGCATAAATAATGATTTTGCAGTGACTCTCAGGGTCACATTTTCAAGAAGTTATAGACTTCAAAGGGACATTAAATTTAAAGGGAGTACTTTGGAAGCACTGTCATGTCAGCAACAGGGGCTTTCACTCCCAAGCCCCTCTCACTCTGCAGTGGGTTGATTGCTTTCTCATGGCATCAATCGGAGACAGCAGCGGGACAGTCAGGATCTCTTTCCTCACCTGGAGTGACTTGCTGTAGTGTTTGACAGCGCTACGGGTTTCAGAGTTGTTTACCATGGGATAAAACCTGCCCTGCCAGGGGGAAGGGAGTGTATCCTACCCGGAAAAAACACAAACCAAAACAAAACACTTCTTCATAGTTACATCCTAAGCCAGTTCTCAACTTCATTTACTGTCTGGGTGGGAGCTGGCTCTGCCTACCTCAGGCCAACAGAGACACCAGCGTTGTTAAAGTCGTGTGTAGGAGCATAAGCAGTAAATGTGTAAGAGTAGTCTTGGAAACCAGCATCCTGGTCAAGTTCAGAACTGGCAGAAACCCTTTCGGGAGATGGTAGGTGCACATAATTCGTTGCTGCCTGCAGAATAAGACTGTCTTTATTGAGAAAGGTTGGTAACTGACCAAAACTACTGACAGTGATGTTTACTTTCATTTCAGTCTGTGTCCAGTGTGCCATGGCAGCTCTTGGAGAGCAGTCGGAACTTAGGAACAGAAGTATTTGTTCTGCTGTCCTATTCATCTCAGCTGAAGGTGGTTCTCCAGCCAAAAAGGTAGATCTCGTGAAACTCCAGGCCCCTCCTAGATAATGGTGTGTCTGTACAAGTGCAGGCCCTGCAGAGGCAGCTGTTCTCTCGTGCGTTCACAACACTGCGGGTTCAGCACAGCCTCTAGGCGTTTTGTGTCAATGTTCCAGTAGCAATTACGACATTACAAGAAAGGGGGGAAGAAAGGTTCTGGCTGGCCCAGGTTTCTCGAGCCTGGCAGCCCCAGCAGAGGAGGGCTGGAGCGGCTGTGCGTGGGCTGTCCTGTGCCTGAGCAGCACAGCTCCCCAGAGGTGCGTGAGCCGGGGTGCCAGGGTGCCCAGCAAAGTGATGGGAAGGGAAGCAAGAGGGCTTGCGCAGGATCGGGCCGAAGGGCAGGTGGGGCAGGCGGCTGCTCACCCGGCAAAAAGTTCAGGGCAGAGCGTAAGAAAGGGGGAAAAATCCCCAGCCACCTGCAGTGAGAAATCTCCTCGTTGTCTGAAAGGCGCAGGGGTGGCAGCGAGGGCTGCCTCCCGTCGTCCCCGGGAGCACTTGTGAGGGGTCAGTGGTGCGCTGGGGCTTTTCTGGTGTCCAACACTGCATGGGCGGTACAGGCCGTAGTCAAGGCAATGATGCCAAGAGGTCCCGAGAGCCCCTGCGGTGGCGGGAGGTGCGATGGGTGCGATGGAGCGATGCCCAGCGAAGGCGATGCCCAGCCAGCCCCCTCCCCGCTCAAGAACATGCACGCAGCAGACACAGGACACCGCTGCGGCGTCGCGCCCGNTGGCGGGGCTTCCTCACGGGGTCCGCGCCGGGGCCCTCCCGAGCCGGGGCGTTGAGCGCCGGAGGCGGCTGCGGGAGCGGCGCGAAACTCGGCGGAGCTCGGGGTGCGGCGGGGCGGAGCGGGGCCCGCCCGCCCCGGGGGTCCCGGCGGGCACTGGGTGCCCGGAGCCCTCCTGCGGAGCCGCGGCGCTGCGATGGTGCCCGCCGTCCGAGGGTCCCCTGCCGCCGCGCTTTAGCTGCGCGGGGGGCGGTCGGAAGCGGTTCGCGTTGTTGC
Organism: Irena cyanogastra; assembly: GCA_013397155.1. NCBI lineage: Eukaryota > Metazoa > Chordata > Aves > Passeriformes > Irenidae > Irena > Irena cyanogastra. The sequence continues at coordinate 119,480 of VWZV01005313.1, read as the reverse complement.
TTTGCGGAGCCGTGAATGCAAGCAGAATTTAGGCAAGGCTTATTTGCCTTTAAGAAAAGAAGAGCGTACGCCTCCGTGACTCGAATTTGCTTTTTAAATAAACAGACGTGTCTGAAGGGTTTCACGGTGTCCAGCATGGTGTGAGGAATGCTCTCATGTTCAGAGAAGAGCACAAACACCAAGCTACGGCTTGAACGCGGTGTTTCTTGTGAAGTATAACGATGGGTTTTAAGATTCGGGACTTGTATGCCCTCAATTTAATCGAATTGTTGTCTTATAAAACTTAGCTTTTTCTTACAAACGTGGTGATCACTTCCAAGAAGTAAGGCGAGGAAAAACATGAGCATCGTTGTAAGTAAACAGGAGTTTATACATGTGTTGAGGTGTATTCAAGTCTCTCAGCAGGCAAGATGCAGATATGTGACACTAATATCCATCCTTCCTATACCTAAACTTCAAAGGCTGCCGGTGAGGAGGGCTGTGGTGATGGGGGTCAGACCTATGCTCTCTTCCCCCGTCCCTTCAGTGGAAAGATGATCCGTGTCTGGCCAAGAAGATTGGCTGCGTGCTGCTGCCTTTGCCACACAAAATATTAGTAGATGATGTGTCAGGGTGATTTTCGGACTTATTTTAAAAGTGCATGGATTGTGCTCCTCTCTTAAGTGCAGTGCTCCTTCTCATCCTTTGTTTTGGGGTCCCTGCCTATGCAGGAGCTCCATCTGCTGTAAAGGCTGGTGCCAGAGGTGCATTTGTGCTCTTCCTGAGCTGCTGAAGTGTTCCCCAGCTGGTGCAGCAGACTTTTGTCAGGGCTTTGGCTGCTTTGCTTCAGTTTGGGAGTCTGTCTCACATTGTGATCAGAGTTTGCTCAAAGTTAATCCGAGAGGTGAGGAATGGCATTTGCTGCGCAGAACCAGGAGTGACAGGGAGAAGAATCACGTCACGGGGAAATTTTCCACAGCAGCCGCTGCACCCGCTGGCACTGCATGGGCCCAAAGCGAGCGGGCTGTCAGGGGAGCCTCGGATACAGCCTGATGCTCTCTAGCATTCGTGCTGTGCTCAGGAAGTGGAAAGGTGTATTTCTGTGTAGCTGTCTCAGTATTTTTCCCACATAAAACCGCGGCGTTTAGGATCCACAGCACAAACTTTTGACTGGACTGCGGTGCTTTTGTGTTGAGTGGCATCTCTCTCCCCACTGCCCTGGCAGAAGACTCTGGGGTGGTTTTCACTTTGTGCTGTTTGGAGTGGACATGGCATATACAGCTCCCAACATCCTTGATGCCAGAGGGACTGATGGCAGCGTGAAGCTGGGCACAGGCTTCCCCGGGGTGCCGCAGTGGCTGCTGCTCTTGGAGATCAGCAGGTGTCGAGACTGCTACTCCTGGAGAGCCTTGGTGTCAAGGCGTGATCCAGCTCAGAAACCTAGTTTGAATCACCTCTTTGCATGATGCACGCTCGTTTTGAGTGCTGCAGTTTTTCTTCATCAGTCCCCTTCTGTTGCATTTAGATTAGTTGTTAATGAAGTCCAAGGCAGGGAAGCAGAAAGAGTCTTTGCATGGTGTTCACAGATGTTTTGTTTCTGCCGCCTGGTGAGGTGTTCCAAGTTACAAAATCAGCTTCTTCCCCCCTGGGGCCGCCCAGCAGCTTCTCCCTCGAGAGCCCCGCGGCCCCACCCATCCCATGAGGACAGCACAAAGCCGACGACCAATGGGAGAACACGGAGGGAGTGGCCGAGGACACAGGGAAGGGGCAAAGGAGGAATGGCAGCTCCCTAAGATTCCCACTCCCTTCCCCTCAGTCTCCTCTGACTGTGTCAGTCGCTTTTGACTGTTTCAGCCATGGCCTGGGTCTGGAGGAGCCAGGCCTTTCAGGTCACTGCTGACCTGTGTGTGTGTGTGCAGAGGGTGTTGGGTGCCAGAGCCTCGTTGTGAGGTGTGTGTGCTCTCACGTCTCTGTAGGAAACAGGCTAGAGCCCTTCTGGGGAGGCAGGTAACTACAGCAATCTATTTGGTAAACCATCTGGAGCAGGCAGCTCTAGGGGACAGGGCATGAGCTCTGGGTTTCTGTTCTGGTAGCTCCCCTTGTTTTTCTGAGGGCCTTAATCAAATCTCTCCATGTCTCGTTTGGTTGGGTCTCAAGGCTACTTTGTGAAGTGAGTTTGAGATCTCCTGATGCTAAATGATGTGTGTTAACAAAGTGTTAAAACATTGTGATGTTCTCTGAGGCTCATTACAATGATCTCTGTATTCCACAAGGGTCAAGCTTTTGGAAATAGATATGGTGCTAAGAAGAAATCCAAGTTCACACAGTTTGTTTGAGCAGTGATCATACAGCTGGGGTGCCCCTTTCTCGCTTGCTGGCAGTGTTAAGTCTGTGGTTATGCTCTGGTATTAAGGAGGGCACACTGGTAATTGAGAGGTGTAACTGAGACCAAGCACAGTCCTGCAGACCTCAGATCCAGCTGACAACCGCTGGCTGCCCGACTGCCACCCACGCAGAAAGGGTCGAACAAAGTGTGAAGTTGGGTTTATTTTTTTGTCCCCTTCTTTATCCCCCCATCAGTCTGACTCGAATTCTCTATTCTAAAGAGAGGGAGGAGTGGAGACTTCATTATATGAGACCATCTTCTAAATTGTAATGATTCAGGTTTTTCAAGGGAGGCTTCTGAGTCAGACCTTCTACCAGTTCGCTATCACAGACAGCAGAAATAGCAGAGTCATAAGTCAGTGGGATTTTTCTCTTCTTCTTTGTGTCTGTGTCTTTGGCAGGATGATGAGAAAAAGCTGGGTCTGATTCTGCAGCCATTACTCATGGAGATAGGCACATCCAAGCACATGGAGTTGCCTGCGTGATTCAGGTGTGAAAGATTCGGGTTTCTTTTGAGTCTTGTTTTAACTTGATGGGAGTGAAGTGTTCAGAATGATGGGGCAGGGCCTGCCAGATGTGTTTTGACTGGCTCTGAGACTTACCCTAAAAACGAAACTCAGGCTGTTTTTATAGAACTGGTATTTGCCTGGTACTTGTGGGCTGTGGTGTATTGAAAGCATCCATGTCATGAAAACACACTCTTAGAAAGCCTCTGAGCAATCCTGGGTGGTGTGATGAGAGATGGGGAGCAAAATCCTGGGCACATCTGCCTTCCACTCTTGTGCTGATTGGAGGAGCTCACAAGGCTAGAATGAGCCGCGTAGGCTGTTCACTTCTAACTTCTTTGTCACGGGCCCTGCCTCAGAGGGCTTTTCCTTACGGATCTCCTTACTGCCAAAATAACGCAGAGGAACCTTAGTGGGACAGATCCTGGTCCTCTAGCTGAGAGTTAAAGTGAAAACTCCCTGATTTGAGTGTTTTGGTTTGTGCGAACCAAGAAATCCAAACCGAACTTTAGAGGTCATGCAGTGAAAGCACAAGAGCAGTTGTTTTCCTCACCTCTTCAGCGGAGCATAATCCTAGCTTCAGCATGAATAATCCTAGCCCAGATGTATTGCTGTAAATGTTGGACCCCTGGATATGAGAATTTACCCTCACAAACTTGGGAGAGGCATCAGACCAGAGCGTGGTATGTGACCTCTTTGGCACAGAGCGTGTTTGGCCTTGCAGGAAATGACTTGTTCATTTATTTAGTACTTGTTCAAGGTCCTGCACCCACAGCTGACTGAGACTGAGCCCTTGTGTTGAGCAGCTCGGGAAGCAGCCGGAATGGGAGATGTGGTGCTGCTTGCAGGAGTGAGGGGACCTGACCAGAACCATGCTTGGCTGGCAGCATCAGCTTCAGGTGCCAGCAGAGCAGGGCTTGCACACCTGGCTGTGGCTGAAGAATTGCCTTCAGAACTCCCACATCTCAGGGCCTGTGTGCAGTCTACGTCATTGAAGTGTTGTGGGAGCACTGGGCTGTTTGCCAGCCTGGCTGGCTTGCCGAGGTTGGGTGCCTGAGGTGGACTCTGGAACCACAGGGTCATGGTGCTTGGGATGACGATGCAGGATACTCGGGATGCTCAGGAGCTCTGGCGCCAGTGGGGCGTGAGGGCAGAGGGCTGCTGGCTGCCCCAGCTGCTCAACAGCAGAGAGAATGCCAGGCTGGGAGAGGATGAGTTGCAGAAGGACTCAGCAGCTGATGTTCCTTTGGTGCCTGTCAAGGTGAGATAGGCTTGTGCTGCACACCTGCCTGTGCTGATGGAGCTGTGCAGGCTCAATCCTGCCCTGTCCATGGCTTTTGGCTGCTCCTGCCCTCATTGGTGCCTCCTGCCTGGGCTCTGACATGGTGGTGGCCCTTAGCTGAGCCTTTCCAGCAGGCTAACCCAGCAGAAAACTAGCCCAAGATAAATAAAGGAGGTTTATTGCCAGATCAGCACACTGAAATGACTTGGTGAGGGGCATTAACAGGCCATGGTCGAACAGAGAGCCCTTAGGTGGTGACTGTGGTCAGAACAGCAGAGCTCGTGAGGAGGTAGGCATGGTTGGTTGGTTCTGTCCCAGCCCTTTCCTAGTACTTTCCTCCTGCTGCTATTCTTCAATAGTCCATAATTAGAAAAGGCAGGCTGGTCACACTGTCCATTTTTGGTCAGAGATGCTCAAAAGACTTCTCTGAACCTGTCATATATTCATGTCGCAGTTATTTGTGCCTGCATCCTCTTGGGAGGATACAGACATTAAAAAAAGTCTGTGCTGGTATGGGCCAGGGTAGTTTAGGAGATCAGCATCCAGCCCTGCAGTTGGAAAACTCCCCTCACCCTGGACCTGACCTACTTCCTGACCTGCTTAGCCTATCCCAGGGTACTTTACTCTCTTTTGTCTCTGTTCTTTAAATTGATGGCAACTCTCTGGTAGCTAGGAAGATCATTGGGTTTTTTTCTGATTTCTGTTCCTTTGGAGTGGTCTAAGTTACCCCATCTGGATTTCCTGTTGATATGCATAGAAAATTTAGTTTTCATAAAGCCTTCCCTAATATAAAAGCTGAAGAAAACAGCCAGGTTTCATGAAACCTGAGCCTGAAAACTTCAGGATTTTGTGTTTTGGAATGAAAACCACATGAGTTTCCCAGGAGTGCAGGATCTGAGTGATGCAGTGCAGCAGCTTCCGAAGCCGCAGGATTCTCCTGGTCTCCTGTGGGCACGGCAACAAAGTTGTGCTGTGTGTGGTAGTGGGAGCTGTACTGTGCTGTGCTCTCTCTCCCGCTGCCTTTCACAGCCCATAGCCAGGCAGTTGAGCTACAATAGTGCACATTTTAAAACAAATTTAGAGAGTTTAAAGTTTTTACTCTTTTTCTAGCCTTGCCTTCCTTGCCTTTCTCTAGAGCAGTCTTTAGGCTTGGGGCTTTGGAGAGCACTGGGGATGTTCAAAGCTTTGTTCTGCTCTGGGTTTTATCAGCAGGAGCCAAGTCAGACCGATGCCAAAAGCCACTGGTAACCTCATCCTAGTTTTTTTCTGCTGCTGTGGTTTTCCGGGCAGGAGCAGTTGGGCAGGCCCAGGTGTGGGCAGCGTGTTTCAAGGTCCTGGTCCTTCCATGGTAATCGTCCCTTCCTGTAGACATGCTCTGAGGAGAGTAGGGCTAGCACCGTGAGTAGATCCTTGTGGTATTACTCACAGCATCAAAGGGAAAGCCTTTGGAAACAAAGTGGTAAATGTGTGTAATTTGCAGCTCGTGAATGGGTTCTTGGCTGACCCTAGAGGGATGCAGGTGTTCTGTCTCTCCTCCCTGTGAGATCCTTGCTGGATTGTCAGACTCCTGCAACCCTGAGCAGCCTGTCCTTGTTAGTTACTGCCAAGGGCATCTGGATGGGGAGTTGCACTGAGCTTGAGATCCCTCGGGGTCGGTTTCCTCTTGTCTTGTCTCATGGCAAGGTTCGCATTTCCTTTTTTTGCATCACGTCTTGCAGAAGGTGAGATCTCTACAGCAGTCAGCAAAGGAATGTTCAGGTGAGACTGAGGCCCGATTTTGTCAGCTTGGGATCCATAGCAGTGGAGTTGCTGGGACAGGGAGATGGCCATGGGATGAGCCTGCTTTGCCCAGGAATTTGGGAGGATGTTGAGGCCTGCATGACTTTGGCCAGGAGACAGCTAAATCAGAGGACCAGCTGTACCTGTGTGAGACAGGAAATAGGTGCAGTCCCTGTGTCCGTACTGTTGCATGGCTGGATTTCAGCTTAATGCTCAGATTTTAAAATAAAGTGGGTACAATCTCCAGATGCTAAGCTTTTCTTTAGAAGCAGCCTGAGAAGACTCTTGAAATAACAGGATTTCTCAGTGTGCTTGATTGTCGGAGGGAAAATAAGGGAAAGGAATGGGACAAGATGTTGCATCCAGCAGAAAGGGCTGGACTCCAGGCTGGATTAAAGACTGAAGCTTGATATGAACTGGAGATGTTTAAGCTGAGTTTTTCTTGCTGTCTTTCTTTTTGGTTTGTTTGTTTGTGGGTTTTTGTTTTGTTTTTCTTTCTAGGTTTGGTGTTTTGTTTTGTTTTTGTGGAATGGGGTTGGTTTTTTTTGTGTTCCTGGGACTAGGAACATTGTACCAAGGACTCCAGGGAAAGGTGCTGGGCCTCGTTCTTCTGGAAGAAGGGAAGTATTGAAGAGGAGTTGTGGTGTCCAGGGAGAAAGCTGTGTCAGACAGTACTTGCTGGGACTTTATTTGTCTTTTATGGACTCTTTTGGCTAACATGGAATGTTATCTGCCCATAAGCCTTGCCTGTGGGAAGCAGATGGTCCCCAGGTCCTGGCTGGGACCTGGGAATGGCCTGGAGGAGAGGGGAGCAGCGTGTGTCTCCAGCTGTATCTCGTGCCCCACATTGTCCTCTTGCTCAGCTCTGCAAGGCCAGGGCACGGGTCCTGTGTCAGTGGATGCGAGTGTGTGTTGGGAAGCGGAAATACCTTCCTTTAGTAGGGGAAAAACCCTCTTGGGCGCAAAGGAGGGTCATATGGGGTTTGGAGGCATGGATTTGGTTGTTTTGGGACATTCCTGTGCTGAGCTGCTAACGGAGCAGCTGTGTAAAGTGGCTGGGATGCACAGCCTGGCTTCACCTCACAGCTCCTCCAATTGTGGGTGCAGAGCATCAGCTGAGGGCTGGGATTGTGTCCACAGGTAGTCAGGCTGGGGATCAGGGCTCGACTTGCAGTGCGTGGGGTGCTGGGGTCCAGTTCAAGTGGTTACCCAGGCCCTTCCTCACCTCTGGCCATTCCTCAGCCCCCAATCCTGCCAGGGGAAATGGGGTGAGCAAACGTCCACAGACTATGAGGGGAGGGAAACTAAGGCACAAGAGAATTTGCGGGGTTCTCCAGGCTCGGGAGTGACTCTGGCTCCCAGGTGGAGCTCTGGTCCCCAGGTGTTCTGCCCTGTCCCTGTGGATTAGCCCTGGGAAGTGTGCCTGTCTTCGTGGTGGCTGAGGGATTGCAAAGCACAGCAGCAGGCATCACCTATCCAATGAGACTTGCAAACAGATTTTAATGGTTCGATTGAGAAAGATTCTTCTCCTGGACTTCAGCAGGCTGTTTTTGATATGCAAGCCAAAAACATGCTAACTGAGCTACAAACAACTGAAGGGTCTGCTATTAAAATGATCCTCATTCAGAGATAGACTCAACTATTTTTTTCCCTAAGATGGCCAGAACATCCTGTAACATAAAGCAGGAGGAGAAATGAGCCTTACATGGACATTCCTTTTTCCTCTGACAAGACCTACCCTCCAATTCTCAACTACCATGTAGAATGCACCTACATGGTAGTTGATGTGTATGTTGTTGAGAGGATGGGGCAGAAAGAAGCTCTTGTAAATGAGTGTTGCCTGCGCTGAGACAGTGCAGCAATTCACTTCAGGGGAAACTGGTCCCAGCCAGCGGCTGCCATACGCAGCTTGCTTGTTCGGCAGGTTCCATCAGCTGTGCTCACAGCAAGGTGCTGCTGTCTCTGTGCTCCAACTGGGACAGCAGTGGGCATGGCAGGAGAGGCAGGCAGCACTTAAAAACACCCTCAAGTTAGTTAACTTTGCTGCTGGCTGTTGTCAAAGTAAACCAAATTGAGTTTCATGTTCTTTAGATTTGTTCTTGCACTAAATCAGAGGCAGCAAATCAAGCTTGTTCAGAAGTGGAGGAGTTGTCCAAGAAAGTAACTGAGTAACGAAGAAGCCTCTTGAATGAAGAAATGATCCAAAGAGAGGTTGCAAGGGTGCCTGTCTCCATAGCAGAAGGGCTTCAGCCCTGTGAGCATCTTTGTGGCCTCCTCTGGACCTGCTCCCACAGGTCCATCCATCCTTCTGGTGTTGGAGGCCCCAGAGCTGAATTCCAAGTGAGGCCTCACTAGACCACAGCAATATTTTTAAAGCTTTGATCATAAGGCTATTTTTAAAAAAATCCCAAAAACCAAACCAGACTTTTTGTTTCATTTTATGAAAAGCGTGTACTGTCCAAGAGAAGCATGAGTTCTCTTCCCCCCACTCGGTGTCCCTTGGGTGCCCCTCAGGTGGGGGACTGCGTGTGGGTGGCAGAGCTGCTTGGGAGAGTGAGGCTGAGGACCTGGGGCTCTGGGGCTGGTGTCTCAAATTGTTTAAATTGGCTGTGGTGGCACAGTGCCAGCTGACACCAACTGAGAAACTGGACAGAACAACTTGTCCAAGGTCACCTCATGGGCTAATAGTAGAGCAATGAATTAAACCTGGGTCTGTCCAGGCAGAGAGGCTTTTCTTTTCTTTTTTCCTTTTTTTCAAGTTTTTTTCAGTCACCATTGTGTTAGTCTGGGTATGGGAGAGATGATGGGAGTTATGTTATAATTCAGGGTAAATAAAGAATAAAGAGTTTCTTGGGGGGTCTGCCTGTCTTAAAGCCTTATAAAGAAAGGACAGCATCAAGCACTTGATTCTGGTATGATGTGGAGCACTATTCTTTTGTTCAGGACCTCTGCTTAAAAACAAAAAGTTTTTTTTTCCCCCTCTGTAGTATTATTTATTTCCTTAAAACACTTTGGAGCATTCCAGGCTGGCTTCATTTCTCAGAGGAGGGCAGGGATGCTGCTGTGCTGCTTGGAACTGGTACCTGCTGCCTTTGTGCCTGTCTTTTCCAGCAGGTAGGGAACACTCCCCAGGTGGAACAAGTAAAAGTGTAGGTACCAGTTTGGACAAGGATTGCATCCATGTCATCTAAAAGTAGGGATGTTTCAGGGATCTGCTAAAGGGCCTCTACAAGCTTAGCCAAGCCTTAGCACAGATCTCCCTTGAAAGGCTTCAGCAGCCTTGTGCTCCTATGCCACCCTGATAAGGACCAGTGCAAAATCTGCTGAAGCCAGGGATAGTTTTTGATAGTTTTGTGTATTGATCTGTGGTGATTTATGAGGAGCTTCCTGGATGTGTCCAGAGAGGGTTTTCTTTTCTTTTTTCCCTTTTTCCTTTTTTTCAAGTTTTTTCAGTCACCATTGTATTAGTTTGGATATGGGAGAGAGGATGGGAGTTATGTTATGATTCAGGGTCTGCAGCAAAGGGGCACAAGGCTGAGCAGCTGCCTCTTGCTGGAGGGATCCCAGGATTGATTCCTTCCTGTGGGACTGGGAAAAGGGACCTGGAGGCACAAAAGAGGGTGGGGTGAGCAGGACCTCCCTGCCCTGTGAGGCTCTGCCAGCGCTGGGGCTGGCGCCCACGTGCTCAGTGATCTTGGGCTTCACAACCACATCCATCATCAGGGAAATGGATGTTCCAGGAGGAGTCTGTGGCAGGACAAGACTTACTTTTTCCAGATAGCCCAAGCTGGCAATTTTAACTGCAATGTGCCTGACTCTGGTTCTGTGATTCCCAGACTGCTTGGCCACGTCCCTCTCTTCCCTGACTACCAGATTTATTTCTAGATATGTTTACTTACTCCTAATAAATAGAAAGAGATGTCCTGAGGCTTCTATATATATTTGTCTGTAATTAAGGTAGGATTAATTGCTTAAAATTGTGTTTAAGGGCCTGTTATGAGATCAGCAGGTAGAAGCATGGGATAAAATGCATGAATGAATACATTATGTTATAAATAATGGACACAGCCGGTGTACTGGCATCCCTGAAAGGTAATAGCTCTTTCAATATTTTAATTAAGTGGGTACCTGAGGGAAAACACTCTCTGTCACTAAGGTAATTTTCAGCTGGGCTTGGGGACACACAGGTCAGTCAGAAGGAGGGCAGGAACCCCTGTGCGGTGGGGCACGCTGTTTGTGGTAACAGAGGGCTTTCTATGAGGATGCTCGGTCGGTGCTCCCTCCTGCTCTCCGAGCCCATTTGCCTGTGGCTGACTTGTGGCAGCTCCAGACCAAGACTGTTTGCTGGCCAGTGGCAGGGAACAGGACCGCAGGTACCCTGCAACCTCTGGAGTACCTTGCTCTCCCGTGTTAATTCCAGCTGATAATTCCTGGGAATCAAGTTGTATTGGTGTCGGGAAATCAGTTTCTTGGGGAGCAAGGCACCGTATCAGTTATATGCCAACAGCTGCCCTTCAGCATGTTCTTAGCACTGACAAAAATCATCTCAGGGGTTTTCTGAGCAGATTCAGGAAAAGGGGCTCCCTCTGCCAGGCCTGGGTTCACACCTCTGTCTCCAGCTGCTCGTTTCACAATTCCCAGCTCCCCCACACTCCTGTCCCACTATATTTTATCCCTGTCCTTTCACTCTCTCCACTGCAGCTCTGCACTGCCTGGTGAGGGCTGGCTGTCAGTGAATTTTTCCCGAGTGACACCTCACATTAGAAGTGCTTTTAGGCAGCAAATCCAGACTTGGTGCTGAACAGTGGGGTTAAATACCAGAGCCAATGTCTTGTCTGGGGCTGAGACTCGTCTCTGTTCCCCAAGTGCCTTTTCAGCACGGAGAAGCAGTAAATAACAGCAATTAAACAAATACTAGTTACAGATTCAAGTGGTGGTGTTGCAGGGAAAGGCAAGAGGAAAGGAGATGTAAGGCAAAAGGACAGGAGAAATAGTCTTTTTATTCCTCGTGCTTGTTTACTTTTTCGCAAGATCCAGTTCTTTCATCATCTTTTGTGGAGAAAAGCATGAAAAAAAAATCTCTTTTTTGTGATGTTTCCCCTATCATCAGAGATACCAGAGTGGGAGCCAGGGCTTGCAACAGTCTTTTTTTCCTTTCCTTTCTTTCCTGAGAGGGGTGGCTTGTTTTTAGTGCTTCTTCCACTAGACCATGTTCCTCCAAGCCCTGTCCAGCCTGGCCTTGGACACTGACAGAAATAATTCAGACAAATCTGCAAGGGTGTCACTTTTCATACATTTTAGACTTTAACTGGGATAGTCATGGTTTCCCTTTGTTGGTTTTTTTTTGGGTTTGATTTTTTTTTTTTTGGTGGAAGAGCTGTTACATTTCTTTTCCCGGCACATTTTTATGGTATTTTCAGACCAAATTTAATTCTGCAGAATTCTATTTAGCTAGAAGTGTAAAAGAGAGCAAACCAAAATGAAATATTTTATTTCACTAAAACATTTCATCTGACCCAAAACTGTCTTCTTACTGTGTCAGCTCAAAATTATGAGAGAAATACATAAATGTGGGGGAAGGAGCAGTGACTGTTCAGCTCCCGAGCACAAACCCCCCAGTCAAACCCCAGATATTCGTCTCTGTCACAGGGGCTTGAAATGCAGTTTGTTTTTTCACTGCTTTTTGAAAGATAAATGCCTTCTCCAGAGAGTTAGCTCTTTCTGTAACGTGTTACCCAATCCTTCCAAGAAACAAGGGTCTGTCTGGTCACAGTGAGGCTCTCAAGTACTGCTTTTCCAGCCTTGTAAGGTCATGATTGCCAGGTCAAGCAGCCACAGGATCTTGGAATGGTATAAAAAGTAGCTCTGTTAGTGATGGAAAGTCAGATGGAGATTAATTCATTGCTGCTCTTTTTTCCTTGCTGTCTACCATGAAGGGAAATCGTGATGGATGGTTTTGATAGGGATGTTCCAGATCTGCAGCCACTTGTAGCACACCCTTAACTGCTGTGACTCCTGCCTTCTGTGAGCAGAGTTTTCTAGTGAAATGTGGGAAAGGGAGAAAGCAGGGGGTCTGGATGTGCTTTAGGATTCCCTGGCATCCCCCACAGGGAGCAGGGATAAGGGCGAGATGCATGGGGAGGAGCTTGGTCAGGGAGAGGAGCTGCCTCAGGGATGTGTTGGAAAGGGGAATTGGCTCTCCATCTCCCTTTTCTGCATCTGAAAATTTCCTTTCTGTTTATTTGGGGCAGGGGGGGAAAGCACTGATGCCTGCAGCAGGGTAATGTGAAGGATGCTGCTTCATCTGCTCCTGCAGTTTTCCTCTATGACAGCCATAAGAGCAGGAGGAGGCAAAAGCAGAGTTTTCTGGCTGGTGTTAGGAGACTGTCCCATGCTTGGGACAAAAGGCAGATGGAATGGGCAGGCAGCAGCTCTGTCAGGGGAGACGTGCTGTGCCAGTGAGCTGTGGAAATCATGCCAGGCAGTCCATGGCTGCCAAGCACGGAGATTGTGTCAACAGTGCCCAGACGTCCCACTCGTGTCAGGTGATATGCTAATGAGATGAGAATGGCAGCAGGGAGTGAGATACCCTGAAAAACCAGATCAGGGAATCAGGCTCACAAGTACCCAGTGCTGTTGTACAGACCAGTGGGAAGCTGCTGCCTTGAGAACTACCTGAATTTGGGCAGGGTCACAGAGGTATGTCCATGGTAAAACTGGGGAATTTATAGAGACATGAAAACATTGTCAGGAGAAGTAAAACCCTGTTTACCTTAGAGAGGAGCTGGGTCACACGAGGCTGTGGAAGGAAGAAGTAAAAAGTGGTATTTTTTAACAGATGCAGAACTATTCCTTTTGCTCTTAGGCGTAGATCAGGAAGAACTGAATGATCAATTTAATGGTCAAGCTGATATGAATACTAAAGAAAACATAAGTTTCTGCACAAACTGGTAGTGAACAATCATGAAAGCTTGGAATAATCACATATCCAGTAACAGTTTTTGGCACAACACAGTAGCAAACACAAGACAGAATTTTATCTTCACTCTTCCAGGGATACTTTTCCATCCCCTGGGCTTTGCTGTGTGAGATGGTGCAGGCACTTCACCTGTAGCTTGATGAGCCATGAGTGCATTTCTGCTGAATGCTGCCTGTCCTTGAAGTTTTCTTTGTTCTCAGAGTGGGAGCAGAGGCAGGCCCCAGTAGCATACGTGTGGAAATTTCACTTCCAGAGAGTGGGCAGCTTTTCAGAGTTAAACCAAAAGTCACATTTTGCTGTTGCCATGAGAACTGTGGAGTTGTTGTTGGACCTTCGGAGCATGCTCTGCCCTCCCGACTCCAGCTGGGCTTTCTTGAGAGCAGTGCTGGGCTGGGAGGGGCAGAAGCTTTGTGGGACCGTCAGCAGGCTCTGTGCTTCTTAGGAGGGAGCTGGGGAGCCTCCCTGGAGGTGTGTGGGACTTGTAGGTGTGCCTGAGGTTTTGTGGGGGCTGTGGGTCTTTTTCTGCTGGTGTAGGAGGGTATATGGTGAGAGACTGTTGGTGCAGGGACCCTGCCCTCCTTGGGCACTGCCTGCAGCTTGGCTCTGGCATCCATGCTTCGCTTGTGTGGTGCAGGTATTATCAGTAGTGTGCTTTCCCTGCCCTTCTGCACATTTCCGTGTAGGTCAGGATGCATGGAAATACAGCTTTGAAATCAGGTATAAGGAGCAGGCAGCTTGTCAAAGCCAGGTGTGCGATTTCTGGGGCTTTTGTTGTTTGTTCGGGATTTTTTTCCCCTGAGGATGCTATATTTATGGTCCTTGCTGCTGATGATTTTGGAAGAAAAGCATCTCCCAAATCAGCCTAAGCAAAGGGCTAATCCATTTATGATGTGTTTATGCAATCCCAAGCTCAGATCCTCTGGTGGCTGTCTGCAGTAGGTCTGATGGGCAGCGGCTTACTGGACATGTCCCTGAGGGTCTGGGGCCAGCAGCCACAGGGACACGGCCATGGGAGGGCAGCTGTGGAGTAGGGCTGCAGCTCATTCAGCTGCATGCTGATCTTCCACCAGGTTCATCTGTTCTGTCCTGAGTCTACCACACCACTGCTCTCCACCTCTGCACTGGTTTATGTGGAAGCTCGTGCTTGTTCCAGCTTTTTTTCTTCCTCCGAAATATTTCCCTGTTGTATTAACTACAGGAACGTTTCAGAGAGACAGAGGTAATTCAGCTAGTTGTGAAACCAGCCCTCCAAAACCCAAAGCTGCCACCATGAAAACAATAGATAAAAGGGACAGATGAGAGAGGAGGAAGGGCAAGCATATTTCTGAAAAGCTGTGTGGTTTTGGTTCTGGCCAGCAGTTTGCATAGAAAGTAGTTTACTGTCAGTGAGAGCTGTGGATACCTGCGAGTTCTCCTGTGCAGCAGTGCTTCGTGCCAGAGAATGGCAGTGGTGACAGAGCTGTCCCTTCGGCTGGGCCAGTCTCCTGCCTGTCAGCTCTTCCCTGCTCCAACCCCCTGCTCATCAGCTCTTCCATGCTCCAGCTGGCTGCTCACGAGCACCTTCTATCTTTGTTGCCTTTCTTCACCTCAGCATTGCTGAGCCAAATCCTCCACTGCAGAGAGTGAGTTTCTTCTCCTCTTCCACCACTGGGTTTGGGTGCTCTTGTCTCGTTTGGCTGCTTGGACCAGCTGTGCAAAGGCCTCCCTGTCCTGTGGGACCCCCATCTCCACACCAGTCTGCTTTGTACCCTGTTGGAACTGGGTGTCTGCTCCAAGGTCTTGCTGCTGTTCCGTCTTGTTGGGGTTCCTGTGGCTTGCTTGCTGCTGAAAATAAATGTGCCTGTGAGATCAGAGTGCAGTTGGGGAATGTAGGGATGTTGTTCAGCATTGTAAGGTGGTGGTGTTCTTTGTGCTGGGAAGTGCAGCCAGGACTGCACTTGGCTGTGTTTCTGCAGCACTGAAAGTTGTAAACTATTCCAGCCATCTGGAATAGCTTGAGGAGCTCCTGAGCTCCCACATGGAGATCTGGGTCACACACAGAGCCTTTCCAGGAGTTCTGAGCTATCTGGTCAGTTCTTCTTTCTACTCCACTTAATTACCATGCTAATAAATGGAAAGGTGAGCAGTGTTGCTGGAGAGGCTGTGCTGAGCAGGCTGCCACCCCAGCCTAGCAGGGACAGGAACTCCCAGCAAGCACACACTTGTGTACTTCCCTGTCTTAGGGAGAGAGACGTGGCTATTCGAAATGCACTGTCTGCATTGTCTTAGTTCTGTTATGAAATGCAGAGCAGGCACAAAGACAGGGAAAAATGACTCATATGCTTATTGTCCATGGGAATATCTCCAGGAGGAAGCACGATTAAGGCTCTCCAGAACCTGGGCTCCAAGTGTGTAATGTAAAACTGGTGCTGGGTGATTGGAATTGTGGAAAATACCTTGTTGCGATGTTCAGTGCTTAAAAAATTAATTTGCTCACTTTGAAATACACTATGGTACAGACCTGTGGAAAAACTCTTCATTGTACCAGAGCTTTAGAGGATGTCACAGTATTATTTTAGTATAAAGCCAGCAGCTAGAACATTAATAAGAAAAGCGTTCCATCTGGCTTGCCCAAAATGACACTGTAGCTGAGGTGAGATGTTTAGCAGTCTTAACCTCTGCTGAGAAAATTAACAAAACTCTTTGTTGTGGTTCCCATTAAAAATCATCCAATTCTGAATAACTACAGTTGAGAAAGAAAACTGTTAGCTTTCTTTTTTGTAGGTTTTCCTGCTTTTCCTTGGGAAGAAGAGTTTGGCCATGGTGGTGGCGGCCTGGCAGCCCTGCTGTGGGATTCTGTGGCTGAGGTGATGTCCCTGGTGCTTGTGCCTCATGCCAGCACCTAAAGCAGGGCAGGCCTTGAGCAGCCTCCACCACACTGCAAGGAGACTGGTGCCAGCAGATGGGGAAACCATGCGGACTCTCTTATGTGTCACCGAGTGTCCTTGTTAGCAAGGCTAAAATCTCCACGTGTCCCTGTTTTCACAAGGAAATCCTTGGAAGGCCAAAGCTTTGAAAAAGGTTCATCTCTAACTTCTCTTTTCTATTGCTCTATTGAGTGAGATGTGTTTTAGAATGGAGATGCCTTAGGCAGGATTTCGGAGGTGATAGGCTGCAAATTCTGCCATGGGACAGCTGGCCCTGCTCAAACCTGGAGGTGCCAGAGGAGAGCTTTTCCTGGTGTCAGTCACCGCATCAAACATGGCTGTGGACCAGGTCCGCCGCTGTTTACTCTCATTTTTGTCAATGCTGGATGTAGCCTTTATAAACACTCCTATTGCCAAATTAAGCTTTTCCCCTTCCAAAGTCACCTTAGATGACATTCTTCTTCTTTACTCCTCATTTGGAAGAGTTTACCATCTGAGAGAGGCAGAGGTTCTTCCGGAGGTCCGAGGCCGTGGCAGTCCCCGTGACCTCCCTCATGCTATCACTCCATGCAGTGACACAGAAAAGCCTCACCAGCTTGGAAAAGAGTTCCTCTGCTTTGAAAGCAGCTTGTATGTGGAACTGAAACTGCTTTGCTCAGGCTACCAGAGTGTTTGTTGTTATGGGAAATCCCTGATGCTGCATTACAGCTTGTGCTCCTTCTTGGAAATGCAGCCCGCTTCCATCAGCTTAATCTTACTGGTGCTCACACTCTAAACTGACAGCAAATTCCATTCTCTAACATTTGTAAAAGCATTGAAAGGACAAAGTGCTTGAAGCTTCAAATGATGGCATTTGGTTTACCAAGGTAAATGGGTTTTTTTTTGCTTAGAAAACCGGGGTGCTTCAGGCTGCCCATGCAGCTGCGGCTCTTCCCCCAGACATACACCCAGATGACTCCTGCGTATCCTGAGAGCATTGGTTACAGTTACTGCTGGTGGCCTGGGATGCAGATTCCCAGGCAGCCCTTTCCCAAACATTCCCTCTTAGCGTGACATAGAGCGGCCTGAGCAGAGCGTGGTCTGGGCAAGGCAGACAAGTCTCAGGTTGGGCAGCTCTCTCAACTCAGTGGGCCAGGGAATCTTAACACAAGGGTTGGGACCTGCAGAGAACCTTTTATTTTGTCTTTAATCACCCTCTGAGGCATTGGCCCAAGATTTTAATCTCTATCCCACTGGTTTTTTGCCTGTGATCTGTTTCCAAAGAAGTGAACATAACTGGGAATAATTCTGAAGTCCTTATGAGAGAGCCCATGTTCCGCTTGGTGGGAAGGGGATGAATGGGTGGGGGGAAATCCCTCTCAAATGCTGTTTGTTACTGAAGGGCTGCAATGTCTCCATTGCAAGAGGGCTGATTTGGTGTGTGGATATCTTCTGGCTTAAAAAAAAAATGCAGCTTTTTCTTCCTCCCTTGAATCTGAACCAGCATAGGAGGCATGGAACTGACACATGAGCACGTGTGTCCAGCTGATTAGGCAGATACGGCATGTCCAGGGCTGACTAGCCTTGTGCCAGGAATATAGTAGAAAACAGCCAGCCATCATTGTTGACATTGCTAAAACAGAGGTTCACTTAGCAGCACCAAGGAAAAGCTGAAGGAGAAGCAGAGCAAGGGTTGAGTCAAAGGTAGTGAGACAAAGTACTGCCCCTCATGTTCATGGATATTTCTTTTTAGTGGAAGTGTGGAGGTATGAAAATTAGTCAGATGGTGCTGGGTGGGAAAACAGAGATGCTCTCCTAGGATGAACTTCAGAAGCTGTGGAGGAATGCACATGGCTCCCATGAGATGGAGAGTTGCTGGCAGTGTCCCATTCCAGTGGGCTTAAAACCACTGCCCTTTTAAACCCAAGGGGCTGTGGGATTTTTGTAATGCAAATGTTTTGGCTGCTTCAGATATTCAGGAGCAGAATCCAGAGTTGCCTTTCCTCATGTATCTGCTGTTTTCCTTCAGGTTACGATGCCCTGCACTATTCCGTGGAAAATGGTGACAAATGGAGCGGACGACAGCTCCTGCAAGCACGTGAGCAGAATGTGACTGATGTCCCAGAGGATGGGGGACAGCTCTACATCAGAAACTGCACTGAACCAGGTAGGAATTAAAATTGCCTCTAGCTCCTCAGTCCTGCAGATGGCTTCCTCGCATCTGTACTGCCAAGACTTAATTATTTTTAAGTCCATAAACACTGCTCTTCACAGCAGAGCTTGGATATAATTTCCTCAAGTTTTGGGGAGAGGAGGGGAAGGATTTTTCTTTGTTCTTCAGGACTAATGTAGGTTACGTGCCCCAGGAAAAATTCTAACAAATCCAGTTCTGGCTGCACTTCTCTGCCTATAATTTTTCCTCTGCCATAATCCTTAATAGTGTTTCTAGACAGATGGATGATTATGGTCTTTTATAGACAGCAAAAACTGGTACAAAAATTCTTCTTACTCAATTTTTGCTTGTTTGCATAACTCTGGCACAGTGCAGACCCAGTCTCATCAGCACTGGCAGTAATATTTTCCCTCACTGTTCTCGGTACCTCAGCACCTTCTGTCTCACCATTGCAGCTGTTTCTGCTGTCCTCACCAAATAGAGTGGTCTGTAGGAGGCATGGGAGATTTTATTTGTGGTATGTGGGTTTGTTCTCTCCCTTTTTTTCAGAAAGTAGAACGATAACCACTGGGTACCCCGTGTTTTCTCCGGAGAGAGAAAGCAGAAATATCTAGATATGTGAAATTACTGTTTCTTCTTGAAATTGTCATGATGTGACTTTCCTTAGTAGAAACTGATGCAAAGTCGTGCAGAAAAGAAGTGAAAGTAGCAGAGTTAAGGTCCTGAGTGTGGTTTTGTCAATTTTGTTTGGGTTTGTCATAGTGTAAATGCAAATAACGTTAAGTAGCGTTAAGTACTGTTCAGCGTGTTGGTGTTAGGCCAGGTGGCAGTCAGAAGCATTTTGGAGTGGGACACTCCCAAAATGCAGTGTCTCTGAAAGTTACCTGTTGAGCTCAGTGGGCTTAGGATAACCTGCAGGATGCATCAGTTCTGCTGCTCAGCAAACAAGTGAGTAAAAGAGCTGGCAGAAGGGCATGGGCACATCAGCATTTTGTGAATGACAGTGGTGCTGCCTGTGATCCTACAGCACAAGACAGCAAAGTGATGTTAGCTGTGCTTTTGTGTTTGAAAGTGTGGCCAGGAGTAGGATGGCTCGAATCCTGGTACTGCCCTGACAGCAGGAACTGTGGTTGTCAGGCAGAGCTGATGGAAAGCTCAATCCCACAGCCCCAGGGCAGCACAGTCCTTCCCTTGGCTGTGCTGGTGCTGGATCAGGCCTCAAATGGTGGCACAGCAGTTGGGGTTTCACCAAGCACGACTGCCTTTGCCTTCTCCAAGGGCTGCTCAGGGAAACTGGGGCAATCTGTGGTGCTGCTGAGCATAATGCACAAGTGCTGCATAACCAAAGCCTGGGGGCCTGTTGTGACCTGGGAATCAGCAGAGCTTAAACCTCCCTGACATCCCCACAGCACCACGTGTGTTGGCCTTCAGGTGCTCCTCCTTCCCTTGGGCAGGCATCAGGAGGGAAAGGCTGCCTGAAAAGGGTTTCTTCCTGCTCACTTCCCAGGTGAACCTGTATAAACACTTTGCAGCTAGGCAGAAGTGAGTTCTTTAAGAAAGCAGTTTTACCTCATCTGCTGGTGGAGGGAAGTGGAATGCCTCCTGTTAAAAATATGCTGTGGCTTTTTGCAGTGCTTGGCTTCTGTGCTGTGTTGGCAATAAACACACCTTGATGTGCTAAAGGGAAGATCTTTGTTCTTTAGCTGCTCAGGTGATTGCAGGCTTATTTGAATGCCTACCATGACATTTGCCAGTTGCTACTTTCATTTCCTAATGGTTTATCCAATGGCCTGTCTAGTATCATTAAATCATCAGAACTGCTCCAGTTCTGCTTCAGATAGTGGGGGTTTTGCTCCCTCTCCCTTTGCAACAAAAATTGTAAAAATATTAAAGTGGTGAAATTGACTGATTCCAGCCTAAAGACCATTTTTAGGATTTTTTTTTTTTTAAGGTTTTTTTTTTTTAGTTTTTTGTTTTTTGACCTTTTTCTGCGAAATGCCCATCATGGGCTCTGGCCTGGTCCTGTGGCTGGTTGTGGTTGTGTTCAGGCCTGTAGAAGCAGAACCACAGAGCAGGCTGCTGTCTTTTCTAAGGAGCCTCTCATCTCTTGCTGCCTGTCCCCTCAGTGTCCAGCACTGCAGTTAGAGCTGCTTGTCTCCTCCCTCCTGGATCTTGGTGGCTTCTCATGGCAGTATCTGCTGTCAGACAGCAGATGCTCTTCTGTCCTCTCCTACCCATCCCCTTGTCCTCATGGTATCCACATCAAGGTGTGTGGAACTAGAGATGGACAAAAAAAATAGTTTATTCATGGAAGTAGTGATGTTGTTTAAATGAAACACTTGTGATTCTGGGCTGTGTTTGACAGTTTTAGCTCATGCAAAAAATGACGAGGAAAGAGTGAGAATTACTTGTGTCAATTCAGGCAAAGTATCATTAACTCACCCAGTCCTGTTCAGAAATGTGATTCACCCACTGGAAGCCAAGAAAAAGGATTAGGCTGGTTTAATGTTGAGCTTTGGATCAGGTCCCTGTGCTACCAGATTCAGAACTCAGATTGCACTGGAGGAACTCCAAAGCTTGCTCTTATTTCAGACGAGGTTTATTAGCTGCTAGGAGGTGACAGGCTCTGGGGTTGTGTCAGGATGGGATGTCACATATCTCAAGGTTCAGTTTGGAGGGAGTGGCCGAGGTTCTGGTGCCAGCCCTCATCAGCTCCTCACCAGACTGACATATGCTTCCTCTGATGAGCTGTCATCGCCTTCCTTCCTCCTCCGCATTAGTGCTTCCACTCCCGCCTCAGAAAGGCTGAAAATAAGGTAACAGCCCTACTTAAGTGTGCTGTTTTAAAGTCATTACCAGTAATAGCAGGAAATACTTGATTGCTGGAGGAACAAAAAGATCTCAGTGTACTCATTTAGACCCTCAGGCATCAAAGTGCTTAAATTAAACAGCCGAAGAAGTTTTCGTGCAATTATTTTTTGCATTTCCCCATCTTATTTCAAAAGTAACTTTCTCCTTTATCAATATTTCTCCAGTGAGTCACAGTTTGTGGTAGTGTAATTTGTAGTGCTTGGCTGTGGAGCAGGTGACCCTTGCTGGCTACTCACTTTGTGCCCGTGTCTTCGGAGCCCCTTTGGCACAGAACCACAAACCCAAGGCCACAAACTCAGACACCCTCGGGTGGAGCTGAGCATTCTGATATCTTCCTCTCTTTTGTTTATGCACGTGGTGGGCTTTATGTGGTCTGAGTTCTGCTGGGTTGTCATGCTCAGAATGAAGTCCAGAGAACTGCAGAGTTTAGAAAGGCCTTCTTCCAGAGCAGAAACAGCATGCTATGTGAAGAGTGATTTTGTGTTTTATTTTCCTTTTTTTCCTTTTCCTCTTTGAGCCTCAATCCAATTGAAAGTCACCTTCCCTCAAGCAAAATTAATTTTATCCTAGCAAAATGAAAAGTAAAAATTTCTTCCTGCCTTGCAAGTTGCCAAACCTTGCTTTCACTTGGGGGAACGTTAGAAAAATAAATTGCTGTAAGTTTAGTAACAAAATGTCCTTGAGGAATAGCAGAAAAGATGTTCTTCTCTCACTGAGTATAAGTTTGGTGAATTTGACAGAAATTTTCTTGAACTTCTGCTTCCACACTCTGCTTCTGTTTGTCAACTTAAGACCTAAAGGTCAGAAAACCAGAATGTTGGGGTTAAAACCTCAGAAATAAAAACATGCTTATTTCTTCTGGGATCTTGTGCTGGCGGGGGGGCTGGGTTCTGTCTTGCTGCAGCCAGGAAGGAGAGATGTTCTCCTGGTGGGGACCAGGGGCTGAGGTTTGGTGCTGACACGTGGCCTCAAGGAGCTAGGGCTTGAGAGCCTAGTGCTGGTGCCCAAGTTGTGTCCAGACACTGAATTTGGCTGTGTCCCAGCACCTGCACCTCTGACTGAGGGGAGTGTGCAAGGCAGCTGAGGGCTTTGGAGTTCTCCTTGCAGAGCCCATGGCTTCCTTTGTTAGAAACAACTGTAGATCTTTTCCTTTTCTGTGCTGTGCTCTGGACTTGCTCAGGGCTTGGAGTTCGCCTTCTGGGCTGGGCTTTTTTGTGAGACTGCTGGATTGTAGGCTCTCTTAGCAATAAGAGATGGTCACAAGTATTTTCTCTAGGATTTTTCAGCCATCCAAGGGGACAACAGCCCAAGTGTGGCTGAGTTGTGCTGCTGTGCGTGATTGCAGGTAGCTGAGCACCATTGCTCTGGGGCAGGACCTGGTATGTTTTACAGGAGGGCTGTGCCTGGACAGTGTGCCAAAGGGGAAGCTCAGAACAACTGCTTTTGGCTGGGTACTTGAAAACCCTGAACTGATCACCAAAACCATGGAGTTCCCTGTAAAACAGGGCCCTTTGGGCAGGCACAGGAGGCCAGTGGTGTTCTTTTTGCTGAAGTTTTGCCAGTGTTCCCATGTGGTTAGGTGTGCAACTCCAAGAGCCAGAGCTTCAGGGAGAAAAATAACACAAAGCTTGTGAGATTAAAATCAAGAGATGGCAGTGCTATTACCCAGTTCATCCTTGTGTGTTCTATTGCATCAGTGAAACAAAAGAAGGAGAAACCAAACTCCAGATTCCAAAGCCAGTGTTGTCCCTCAGTGTGCAGACTGAGGAGATGTGGTGAGCTCCAGAGTGTCTTCTTTGGAAAGCTGCTGTCAGTTTTTCCAGAATACATAACTACACATGTATCAGACAGCTGTAATTAAACTACTTGTTCTGACAGAAAAGACCCTTGGCTCAGCCTTCAGTGCCGCAGCACAGCCGGGATGTGCACCTGTAGTGTGGGCAGATCTCTCAGACTGGGATTTGTTTGCTCGATTGGTGATGCTGGTGATGAGCCTGTTCCCATTTTAATTGTTGTTTGTGGTGGAAAGCGCTATGTTGTCACGGGCTGGCTGTGCAGGGAGGACTTGCAGAGCTCTGGGGGAAGATTGGTGTGTCATGCCACGTGGGGAGTGAGGAGCACCAAAGGTTAATTGCCTTGCTACCCAAGAATTACATTTATAGTCTTGAGAAATGATGGCAAGGGGGGAGAAAGAAAGGAATAATCCTTGTAGGTAACAAGGAACAGAACCTGTACACTTGCTGCTGCCAAAGGCACAGGAGGAGGATGTTTGAGAGTCTGTCAGAAGTGCAGCCTCATCTGCATGGTAGCTCTCCAATGGTGGAGTGGGGAAGCCCTGTGTCCTTTTTTATGATTATGTTTTCCCATCTGGAATAACTTTAAAACACCCAGAAATTTTCTTGATTTTTAGATTTATTTCAGCTTTTTTCTTCCGTTACTTTTTTGTTTGTTCTTTGTATCTAGAGGGATGAGGCTTGCTTCCTTGACCTTTTAGCGAGCTTGGGTTACTCCTTTGGTTATTGTGTGTTGTAGAAAAGGCAGCAGGAAGGTTTAAAATACTGAAAGGGGACCCTTGCTTCCAAATATTT
The DNA here is from genome assembly GCA_013397155.1 of Irena cyanogastra. NCBI lineage: Eukaryota > Metazoa > Chordata > Aves > Passeriformes > Irenidae > Irena > Irena cyanogastra. The sequence continues at coordinate 96,053 of VWZV01005313.1, read as the reverse complement.
AAATGCCTTTGCATGTAAAAGGTGTTAAGCAACGAAGCATGACTTCAGATGTGAATAAATATCACATTGTACCTCTCCGAATTGGGTTTTACTTCTCTGACACTTGAGGATGCCAGGCTGCTGCTGTGCGTCACCCTGGTAGTCTGAGAAGTCTTCCATGACGCCTGTGACCTGAATTTCTAAGGAGGCAGTGAAAAAACAAAATTGTCAAGTCAGACTTGCTCCTTTTTCTGGGAAGAAAACACACTTGGATTTTCACATGCTGAGCATGGAAAGCAGCTCCAGTGGAGGGTTTTGGGCTTGCAACTGGGAAGTCAGTGTGGTCCCCTTGTTTGATGGCTCTGGCTGCCTCGGGACATTGCTGAGGTGCAGATGGCTGCTCACAGCTGCAATAGCATTGCAATTATTGTGTACCAGATGTAGATGTTCTAGACTGGCCAGACACCAAAATAGTTTGGTTTTTTTTCCACACCTGAATTATTTGCCTGGCTTGATAAACACAAATTGTCCACTTAGCATTTAAAAATATATTGCTACATTTTTGTATAATGTCCTAACTCTCCCCAGGAAAATCTGTGCTGCTGTAAATTTTTGGTTGTTAAAAATTTTAGACTTGCAGTACCAAGAAATTTGGGAATAAAGTAATTTGCCTCGGTGCCTGTTGACCCCAGGATATGTAAAATGTGTGACTTGTTTTTGTTGGGACAGAGTATGAGGTTCCTGATCAGATGACATGAACAACGGTGTCTTTCCTAAGCTATTTGGAAGTTTCTCTATGATGCTAGAATGGTAGAGGGAGTAAGCTTGATAATGAAGGAAATCAGAGCAAGTGGTTATCAGCACATACTTTAAATTTGGGTGTGTCTGTAGTATTTCACAGATTGAACATGAGTGAGTAAGCAGGAGGCTCAAGCATTAATTTAAGTTTCAGGGCTGAAAGCTGATGTATCTCTAAGATCCAGGACAAGCCTTTCTTAGACTTCTGTTTTAAATTTGGTATATTTGAGCTATTACTGCAGAGGAAGAAAAATAACATCTGGCCTCATGTTGCAAACTGGGTATTTGTTGCTTGCTTTTCGGTTCTTGCCAGTAGTTAGTAGTTAAAAATCAAAGGTCCAGATTTTCCACGAGTATAAACTATTACTGGCTTCATTGACTTCATTGCATTTACACGAGATATAAATGACCAATAATTAAATAAAACATCCCAAGTCAGGTTTTAATACAGTCAGGATGGAGTTTTTATCATGTGCAATCTGCATTTTAAGCAGTGCTTAATTTTATAGTTTTTGTATACAGACACGTGTGTAAATTCACTTATGCATGCACAGAATAATGGTTTCATATATTAATGCTGAAGCAGTTTGATTTTGTGTGCAGCAGTGGGTAATATAAAAATATTTAATTAAAATGCCCTTTTTTGTGGATTGCATTAAAATTTCCCAGACTAGATGCTGGTTGCCCATATGTGCAGGTCCTTTGTCATTTCCCTGCTGCTTCTGTTAGAAAATGGAGAGGTGAGTGATTTTTCTTTTCCGAAGATCACAAGATGCCTAGTGCTGGCAGTGGGGTGGAGAGCTCCCGCTTCAGCCCAGGCTCTTCAGGGGCTCTCCCGTTGGGATCAAAGTCTTCTGTGCTGGGTGTGATGAAACCACAAAGAAAGAGGGATCACCCCTCCAATCCAGAACTGTCTGTGAAAGCAGGGCATGCTCCAGGCAGATAGGGGAAGTAACAGAACAGGATGCCAGCTGCTTGGAGCATTCACACCAGGCAGACACCCCATGGTCACCAGCATGGAGAGCTGCTTGGCACTCTGTGTGTGCTCATCCAGAGATACTGGGTGGTTTTCAGATTTGGTTTCATTTCCATCCTGAATGTCAGGATTTTAGGATATGGTCAGAAACCCTAAAATCTCAGGATAGTGTCAAATATCTTTCAAAAGGCTTATGCTAGTGCTTTGGCGAAAAAAGTACTGATTGTGGGGCAGCAGCTGCCCCAGTGCTTCATGAGCTGTCTGTCAGATTCTCTGTAAGGGGAACTGCTGCCCCCCAGTTCATTGTGTGCCTTTGCTAGTGACCAAAAGTAGTGTCCAGGCAGTGCCACAGCTTTCTGTCCTTACTACTGGTCGTGGCAGTGTCTCCCATAGGCACGAGCTTGGATGAAGATCTGCCAGAAGCTCAGAAGATTGTTTGCACAGTCGTGGTTGTGCCTCTCTGCTGGGGGAGTGGAGTGGGGGTGGAATACTTTGGAATAAACCCTTTCCTTGGTTTTATATGTATCTGCATAGAAAAAAAGAGATGTGGGATAAAAAGAAGTGAGCAGTCCTGAGCAGAATGTTTGTAACCAAGGCCAGTCCTGAGGCCGCAGCCTGGTGAACACGAGCACAGGAGCAGCATCAGCCCAGGCACCTGTGATGGATGGGCAGCTGCTGACAGCCTGAATGGCCACTTCTAATTAGCATTCATTAAAAGTCTCAGAAGAAACTGACTGGAGAATCAGCTCCTGCTCCCATGAGTGTGAGTCCTCCATGACCCAAGCACTGCAGTGCTCTGTCCTTCTGCAGCTTGGCAAGCTGTTCGGCCCAGGGGAGCATCGTGGTGATTCCCCACCACTGCAACTCCAACCCCGAAGGGCTCTGAGGAATCGTGACCCAGAGGTGCTGTCTTCCCATCTCTTAATTGGCAGTAGAACAGGAGGAAAGGAGAAAGTGATCATAATTTTGTGTTAAAACAGAGATAATTACTGCTATAGAATTTCACCAGAAAACAAAGTGGCAATCAATTATTCATTGTCAGAACTCCAGCACAACTCAGCAGAGTCGGGGTTCACGTGTCCTGTGGGCTGGGGCATGGAGAGCCCTGTGCCTTATCATTCTGCACGGATGGCTTTTTCGGGAGGAGGCTGGTTTGGAGTCTATTGGGGCTCATAAAACCTGGCTGCAAGCCAAGTGCCTGATGGGATTCCTGTCTATGCTGTGGTAGATGCGGCCATGTTGGTGTTCCACAGGCAGGTCGGCATGCCTGGAGAAGGGCTCTGGCAGTGGGAGAGGTGGCTGCTCAGGCTGGAGGAGTGTATCTGACAGTGCCTTCTGGCTCTATGTGCACCCTGTGCTGTGTTCATTGGGAAAAGTGCAAGGAAAGTGTGAGATGTATTTGCCACTGTGATTGGGCCAGTGGACTGAGTGACACTTCGCCGGTGCACTCTTGCATCTCCGGGTTAACAAGCCAGTAACTGGTATCTCTGTATGAAATAGCTCCTTGTGTTTCATTTTCCCTGGGAATTTGAGTGTGTCCTGTACCCTGTGAGAGCCTTTGTGCTCTGCAGTAAGAGCTGCTGAGCTTTGTGCTCCTCTCAGGCTGCCTCAAGAGGAGGCCAGTGTGCTCAGGAAAGGGGACGGAGTAGGCATGGATTTTCTGAGGGGACATCAGAGCCACTCTTGAAGCAAGCAGGATCTCAAGGATCTCCTCCAGAGCAGTTGGCTGCTGCGAGGACCCTTGGTGAGGCAGAATGCTGCATGCGGGGATGCAGTGGCTTTCCTGTAGCCATAGCAACAGCTGGGGATGTGGTGATGACTGCAGGCATCCCTGGACTGATGAGCCTACAAGAGAGGTGTGGCTGCAAGGTCAGGCAGTGAAGTGACCCACAGCCATTCAGATAAGCAGAGCAGGCATGGTGAGACTGTCCGGCTGTGCTGCTGGATGCTTTTTGGTCACCTTATTGTGCCCCTACTCCTGGCAGCCCCCAAAGCTGAGGAGTGGGCAAGGGACCAGACAGGACAGCTCAGAGAGCAGTGGACAGAGGAGTGCAGATGAATCCCATCCCACAAACTGTCTTGGAGCGAGATTATTGGACTCCCTATGGAGTGAGACTTCTGTGAGTAGTGCTGAACTTTGTCCTCTCCCCCGTCCCCAGTTACCAGGATTACAGATTTAATCAGGATGCAGGAGCTGACAAATACTTGGACTGGGAGATGGAAAGTTCATGTGCTTGGGGGGAAGTTGGCAGTGGGGGAATTTAGCTGTTCATACAGCCTCCATACTTGAATTAATTTTATGTTCTTCTTGCACTTTGGTTCCTCCTTTGGTTTCCTCCTTTTCAAACTCACTTTTTCTTAAAAAAGCCCACATAAATTCCAAGTGAAGCTTTTGTTGAAAACCAGTACGTCTTCTGCCCTACCTCCACTGCATCTGTGCTGAATGGTTTGGATTGAATCAGTATCTCCTGGGAAAGACTTGCAGGGATATTTAACCCACCTTCAGAATAGAATCAATAAGTAGGTGAACATGCAGGAGGTCAAGAGGACCCAGCAACCCACAGCCGAGTTAGTGATATGTGATTACCCATAACCTTTGTGGCCAAGTTTCCTTGAAGCTCTTGATGTTGTTTGGTGACTGCTGGAGGAGACCTTAGTGTGCAGGCACATGTGCATCCGTGTTTGAGCATGCGTGTGAGCGCCTGGGTCTTGTTTGCTCTGCAGAGCACATGGAGTGCTCTGCCCAGCCAGGGACAGTGGAGCTGAAGACAGGATTGATGTTTCCCCTGGCAGATTTTTCCATGTAGGAAACTCCCTGCTGCTTTGAGTCTATAAATCAGGATCAGATGGCCTTTTAAGGGTGTGTGCTATCAGTTGGTTTCCCGTCCTATTCTGATTTTGCAGATCCACAACACATTCCCAGTGGAGATGCAGACTTGCCTGCAGCCAGTGGAACTGGAAAAAGTCCAGTTGCTTTCACTCCTTTTTCCAGCCCCATGGATGGTGGTCCCACAGTGCCTCTCTAGGTGACACTGCTTCTACAGGTGAAGCTGGGGTGTCACTGGGACAGGGCTGGCACCATCCCCTTCTCCCACAAACGGAGTGCTGCCAATCCTGCTGGAGCTTGGGAAGCAGAGGGCTGGTGCGGTTAAAGCAGAGCCTGTTGTCCAGTTTCAGAGGGAGGAGGTGTGCAAGCAGACCAGCCTTAATTTACTGCCTTATTTTTCTACTCCCACAATACCAGTAGAAGAAACACATACTTTGTAGTTTATCTGTAAAACTCAAAGAACTAAGTGAACTGCTCAAAGGATGTTGCTGTGACTGATTAGTGTATGTAAAACTGAAACTGGAGGTTTGTGCTTGGTGCTGGGAAGGTGACAGGCTGTGTGTCTTGCCAGGTTTGTGCTCTGTGTCTGTGGTTCTGTAGGTGTTGGAATCGCAGAGAAGGAAGGCTCTCTGGTGTGCAGAAATTCCCCTGCTGGGCAGGACAGGCTGTGGGAGGCTTAGGAATAGTTTGGGGTGGTGTTGCCTATCTGACAAGCTGCGTGGCACAGCAGCAAGGGCTGGGGCACTCAGGCCTGTAAAAATGAGGTCATCTGATTTTTGGGGTAGACAGAAACTCCTGGGGAAGTTCTGTACGAAACCTCAGGTGTGGCTGTCAGGGCAAATTCGTCTTTATTTCTTGATGTGCTTAACAGCAGACACAGTGGGATGGCCCTTGGAGTGCTGACACAGGCAAACACACACTGGCATGGCTGTGCACTCTTTCTGTGGGGGTGAAAATACTTACAGGAAAATCAGAATAAATACTTTCCTCTGTTGGCTGTATTGTTCTCTTTTTTTAAACATTTAGTGGCTCATCTGTGTAATACTGTTTTCTTCACTCAAAATTTAAACAGAACAGTTTCACCTGCTTTTTAATTTTTGGGTGAAAATACTTGAGACTCTCTTCTTCACATTTCAGTGTGATGGTGTCTGTGTGGTGGTGCCACAGGTGATGCATCCTCTTCGCAGCCTGGAGTGTCCCCTCAGGAGATTGGGAGCAAGCTCCAGGATCCTGCGGAAGGCTGGAATGGTTGAGGAGAGACCTGTGCTGTTCCAGCTCTCCTCAGGCAGTGTGTCCTGAAGTGGGAGATGGAGTTGCAGTTTTTGGATTGAAAAGCTTCGTTTCTAACATCGGCTGCAGCAAACAAGTCTGGAGAAGCATTAAATCCTAAAGCAATTAAATGTATCGGCAAAGTGTTTTTTTTTTCCTTTTGTGAGATACTTTGCCAGCTGTTGTTTATGGAAAAGAATTTCAATCTTTTTTATGAGAACTGTTTTTAGGTTTCTTTGTGTTTGGGGCTGATTTATACATTATGCATTAGCTTGGGAAGGCAAAACATTTATTTACCAGCCTGAATATTTAGAGGAAGAAAAAGTGGAAGTCAGTGAAAAGCCGGTATGGATAGCTTAGCCAGAGATCCAGAAGAACCTTCCTGGTGTTAGAAATGGCAGAATTAAGTTGTAAGGGAAGAGCCAGACAATAAATGGACTTTGCCTATGTGTGGGTGACCCCTCTGCCTGCAAGGCCCTGTGCTCGTTGCCGGGCTCCATGGCCGATGCACAGAGACTACAGAAACCCCTCTCTCTGCTGGATCATGGGGACTGATAGCAGTTGGGGACTTCTCTGTTGTTGGACGTACTGGCTTCATGGCAGCCAGAGAAAGAAGGGACACGTGGAATGGTTCCTGACTGGGCTGACTATTTGGGAGGAACTGAGGAGGAGTGCATTTTCTTTGTTTAGGTTTGCTGAATGGTATTTTTGAGAGAGTTCTTTTAAGAGGCATCATTCTGAGAAATACATGGTTCTTTATGCTGTTCTCTTTTCTTTTTGCTTTTGAATGAAAGAATGTTGATTAGAGCTCAAGGTAAGCAGCATGCCCTTGTCTGGGACAAGGCATGCCTTAGGAATCGTGCTGTTATAGAAGGAGGCTCAAAGGTAATTTTATTGCTTGCTGACTCCAAAAACTTGCCACCAAACAATAGTTGATGAGAGCTGGGCTGTCTTAGGAACAAATGGAGTAAGTGGGTTGGAACTTTGAAGAAAACAAACAGTATGGGGGAAAATACATCATTATAGTTCAGAACATCAGTTTCAGAACAAGGAGCGTCAGGAAGTGACTTCCCTGGGAGCAAGTCCTTGGCTACCTCAGGACTCAGCAGGAGATTGTAATGTGAATGCAACTACCAACAAGCAAACTGAGCTGTGAGACCTGTGAGCAGTGCTTCAGCATGATGGTATTAAACAGGGAAGTTGCAAACCTTCCCGAACGTCATTGCTGTGGGAATGAGGACTGACCTGTAGCAGTCACAGAGTAACACTGTGTCCTGTTCCCTGGAAATGCTGCAGGAGCACACAGCAAGCAGCCATAAATAAGGGCTCATAGAGAGGGAAGTTTTGCAGCTCTCTGGGGCGCTCTGGGTGCTGGTTGGTGTGGTCAGGGAGGGGAGGAGGTGGCAGCAGAGGAGCCACGTGTGGCTCTCGGCAGAGCAGTTGCACAGGACAGGCTCCTGTGGACTGCCTGGCACACGTGGGAAGCTGCCCAGAATCTCCTCATTGTGCTTGCCACTAGTGCTTGGCCATTTCATTGCTTTTCCAGGCAGGCTGTGTGAGGTGGCTGCTGTGGCTCTTCTGTGTCCGACCATGACTTCACATGTTCTCTGCTTGCACTGAATAATGATAAAGGTGCCTGTGGAGGTGCACTGGGCCTAGCAGAGAACATGGGGGAGAAAGCAAAGCAATCCTCCTTGGGCTTTGTGTCTGAGGGGGAAAGAGAGGGTGTAGTTCAGTTCTTTGTGGGGGGACGTGCAAGTAAACCATATTTGGTCAGCAGGAAGCATGTGGTCCAAAGCAGCCAGCCCCAAATCCAAGACGGTTCATTTGCCCCACAGCATGTCCTGAAATAGTTAAGTTTGGATAATGTTTTGGGGGTAACTAAGCTGGAACATGCGTATAACTGTTAAAGTTGTGAACGCGAAAAAAGGGAATCCATGTTAAGCTGAAAAATCTGGACTCATCATTTAATTTTAAAAAATTTTGCAATTGTAGTTTGGTTTTGTTGCATTATGCTATAGGCTTTTTGGCAGGGATTTCATGGGAGATGAAGAAACAGCAGCTTGATGCTTCCCTCAAGCTTTTTTGAGACTATTCTCTGTTTTGCCAAACTGTACGTGATGCATTCTTAAAAAATCCATCTTGAGTTCCTTGGCCTCCTGCTGGAAACCGCTCTGGAGGTTAAATGTGGGACAAAGCAGATCTTGGATGCCCCTGTCCCCCTGCCAGGACTTTGTCTTTGAAAACCAGGGTTTTCAAAGGGCTGCATGTAAGCCCAGTAAGGAAGGGTCTGGCCCTTCTGCTCAGCTGGACCTGGTGTTCAGAGAGGCAGGAGAAGTTCTGGCCGTCTGTGCTCCATTGGACATAATTTGTGTGATCTCCAGTAAAGTCATAGTTAGGTGAGGTAGTCTTCGGTGTTGGGACTGAGCTGAACTCTCACAGCATTTTCTTACCTCTGCATGTGGGCACCAAACCCAGGCAGAGCCACTGCATGTCTCTGAGCACATGGAATCGGTTTATAACTCTTACATAAGGGTGTGTCAGAAGTGCCCTCGATGGAGAGGATGATTAAACATACAGAACCCTTTAACAGGGGGAGTTTCTCAATTTCTTTGAGGAAAAATAAAATCATAGGGGCTATCCCTTTGCTTGCATCTTAAATTAACCCAGAGTTTAATTTGTTGCATTTGTTTCAGTTTGTCAGCTGGGCAAGGGTGAGCTCGGGCAGAGGTAAGTCAGAAAATTAAGCTTTACTCCTTAGAAAAAAACAGAAAACCTTACAGCTGCATTTACGCAGGAAGAGCAAGGTTGGTGAAGAGGAGTGAGGGGGAAAAGGAGATTTTTAAAGCCAGTAGATTTGTTCTTTTAATTGCTTTCAAGTTTGAGAAACCTTTTTAAGCTGTTTTCTGCAAACATGAGGACTCAGGAACACTTTCTGATGTTCAGTTTTGATTTTTAACTTGCTTGTGATGAAAATGGGTGTGACCCTCTAGCTGTGTGAGGTGGCACTGAGTGAAGGCTGCCAGACTGTCCTGCAGGGCAGCTGGCACGTGGTCCTGCTGCTGCCTGGGATGGGAGCTGGGAATGGGAGGATGTGCCTTGGAGGGAGCCAGGACTGTGTCCCCTTTCCAGAAGCATTGCTTGGTCTCGGGGCTGGCCCTTTAAGGGGTTCTGTCTGGTGGGGGGGGTCTCTTGGGCGCTGATGGCTTTTGTCCTGCCCAGGCGACAGAGCCAGCTTGGCTGTTGCTGTTGCATGGCAGGATGGTGAGCACGGGGAGCTGAGGGGCACCTGTCGGGCTGTAGTAATTTCCTCCCATCCTCCCACTTCTCCCCAGCTGTGGTGCTGCAGGCATTGTGCAGAGTACGCTGGGCTCCTTCACTGAGAGCCACAGACATATATGGCAGTGGTAGGAGGGGTTTCCATGGAAACCTTTCAGCAGCATGACATTACCGGCACTGTCACATTTGAGCTTTTCAAGGCTTTTTGGATTTTAGGGATTACATAACTTTGGAGGGGTTAGGCTGGGACTTAGATCTAATCAGTATTCAGGGTCTTAGTTGAATTAAATTTTTGGAAAATCCAAACACCTCAATCCAAAAGTGGTCGGCAGCGGTTTTCTGGTCATCTTGGACAGGCTCTGCAAGCCCTGGAGTCTTAGAGACTGAGGCAACAGGAGCTGCTAGCCTGGGCTGGGGTACAGCCACTCACACACCCACCTTTATAAGTGTTTGTGTAGCTGAGTCAAGGTTTTTTTGCTTGGAGCCAAAGAAGAATCTTCGTCTTGCTTCTAGGTATCTGTAATCGTGTCCTAGTAGCTGTTTGTGTTCATCCTTCTGTCCAATAACTTCTCTTTTATGTGAACTTGAGGAAAATACTCTGTGGTTTTCTGTGAAATGTAACTTAGTGTTTTTGTGAGACATTCAGGACTGAAGTGCCTTGCAGGAAATTTGGAAATAATATAATAACATCTAGCGAGGTAGTAAATCCTGCAGATAATGTAGGGAAAGTCTTGAAAGATGACGGATTTGTTTTTAACCACAGCACAACTGCTCCAGACTTGGGGTTCCTGACTCAGCATTCCTGGTGGGAACAATTTACAGCAATGAAAGGCGAGTTAGTTCAAGGATTCCCTGGAGCAAAAAGATTGCCTGGGCTGGAAAGGAATGACTTGTCTTGCTGAGAGGAGGTGCAGCATGAAAAGGGGGGGAAAGACTGAAAGCCACAGCAAACGCTATGAAGACCCCCTCAATGTCTTTTTTCCAGCTGGGCGCAAAGCTCTTCTGCTTGCCAGGGTCTCAGGGCGAGCTCTGCCTCTGAGCCACAGGAGCAAGTGCCAGGCAGGGCTTAGAATAGAAACTCAGACTGTTTTGGGTGGGAAGGGACCTTAAAACTCATCTCATTCTCCTGCCACAGGCCGGGACACCTTCCACTGTCCCAGGTTCCCTCACACCCCATCGAGCCTCGCCTTGGATGACCCTTCAAGCAATCCAGGGGCAGCCACAGCTTCTCTGGGCAACCTGTGCCAGGGCCTCAGCATCCTCACTATAAAAACCAGTTTTCTAATATGTGACGTAAACTCACCCTTCTTCAGCTTAAAACGATCACTCCTTAGGCCTGATTAAGGAATGAAGGGTTCTGTTGCAGCTTTGGAGGTTTATGGAGTGTTACATGAGGGAAGGAAGCTTTTAAGCATTATTTTTATTTATTTATTTTAGCAGAACACAATTGTGTACATCGAAAGATGTATCATCTGCCGGAAGAATGTCATACATAGAATATGATTTGTAAACCAGATGGCATTTGTCTGCCTCTGGAGAGTTAATCTCCTGATCTGTTTGTCTTTTACCTGTAATTGTGTATGAAAGACAACGGTTATTTTCAGGAAAAATTATCACACACACACCCCCCCCTTTTTACTTAACTAGTATCATTAGAGTGCACATACAAAATTTTGTTTACTAACAAGAAGTTCCTGTGGCTGCCTCCAGGGAGAGAATTACCTGCGCAGGTAGCAAGAAGGCTGCAGCCTTTCTTTTCTGCAAAAGATTATGGAAAGATCAAGCTGCTTTTTTTAAGGAGTCAAAAATATTGCAATTCAATAATTGTAGCCAGAAATAATTGCATGCACCTTGTTGAACAGGAGGAAAGTTATGTTCAGTAAGACGGGGTCTGTTGTAACCTTTCCAAGCCATCCCTTTAGGAGCCACTTTACCCTGTTGTCCTGTGCCAGCTTGTATCTGGTGTCCTCCTCTGCTTGTGTGGTCTGTCCACTCTCCGTCAGAAACAGTTCTTCACTCATGACAGGAGCATGAGAAGGAGTAGCTTGTAGAGGAGCCAGGTGGATTTTGTTGCAACCTAGGCATCCACAGTAGTATTGTCTGGCCTCTGCTGCTTCCTTAGCCCTCACCATTGTGTTGGGGATGGATCAGAGACGGGACAGCTCAACTGTGAGGCATGGTCTGAGCCAGTTTTGCTGGCTGGTAGGCAGACATTGCCCATGGTGGATGGCCAAAAGGAATGATTGCCCACTCCAGTGTTGGCTATTGGGCCTGTGTCACTGTCACCGAGCTTGGGTAGCTCTGGAGCACGATCCCACTCCCCTGGCCTGTTTCTACAGCATAGGTAGAGGGTCACTGTAAAGTGGAACTTGTTGGATAAAAGTGCACTCCGAGGCCTTATGGACATGTGAAGAAAGGAAAAGATGCACAGGGTGAGTCCATGCCATTTCCAAGCTCCCTGGGAAACCACCGAGGGAGTAAATCAATCCCTCAGGTAGGATCTTCACTGCCCAACTGCGTGGCCCTGAAGTTTTGTGCTCCTTCAGAAGCAGGCAACTTGGAAACAATTTAGTAGATGAGTTCATCCAGATTTGGGTCTTGGGATTGGTTGTTTTCCATTTATTTGGTGGTGGTTTGTGTACAGGGGTTGGAAGACAAGCAGCTGTGAGTTGGGATGGAGGAGAACTGGGTTGCCATGAGGATGAGCACAACAGCCATAGCTGTGAGAGGGGATTCACATCACAGCTCCTGCACAGAGGGCAGCCATTTCCTGAGCTTTGGCGCATGAAACATTTTCAGTAGGGATCAGAAAATGTTCACAGCCCACGGTTCTACTGAGAGCTTGTTAGGACTGGTTGCTGCAATAGTGTCAGCACACTGAAGAAGGAACTCAGGCTGGAGCAGGTAAATGTAAAATACTGGGATAGTCAGGGGACTGTGGAGGCTCAGAGCAAGAAAACAACACTTTGGTCTTGTTTGGTGCAGTAAGTAAAAAAAATAAAGTGCTATCTGTGCGTACCCAGGGGTTAGCACTAAACTTGTGGGCAGGATTGGCGCAACAATAGGGGATATGAATGGGCAATGGATAAACACAGGCTGGAAACAAGAAATTTCTAGCCACAAGATGGGTGGTGTGGAAGAGCTTCCTAGAAAGGGTTGTGAGGGAAAACCAGCCCAGCCCCAAACTGGGACTGGTATGGTCCCAGCTCAAATCCAGTGTTGTGCAGAAAGGCTTTACAGGACTACAGGAGATGTTCATGGAGGTGCCAGATTGGAGCCCCAGTGGAGCAGCTTCCTTGGGTGGAGGAATCCGTGCCTTGGGAGCTGAGGGGTCTCAAGGACCCTGTGGATGCTCTGCTGTGTTTCATTCTTAAGCTGAGTGGCATTCCTGGAGCACCAGGAGAGAGCGCTGGGAGCTCAATATTCAGGTGGGAATGCGTTTCTCTTCTGTTTAATGAACTGCCATGAGACAAAAAGGTGAGCAGAGCTTCAAGTAACTCCATCACTCTGTAGGCCGGTACCTTTGTGTGCTGAGAGCGCTTCATCTCCTAGAAAAAACATGCCTTTTGCTTGCAACCCAGGGTCCCATGTGCTCACCCACGTGTTGAGAAACAGCTTGCAAATAATTATCTGATTGGCATCCAGCCACTAAACTTGCAATGACTTGCCAGCTGGTATTATTTTGTGTGCTGCGTTCTCCTGACATATTTTTGTAGAGCGCATTGTATTGTTTTTGGAATAAATATGAGGGTAAACAGTAAAAACTGCAAACAGCTGCCAAGGATGGAGGTGAAACATAAACTTTGTGGCTGGTGTTGGAAATAGGATCTTTGGTCTGGCTGCCCTCTCTGGAAAGTGGCAGGTTTGCTTGAACAGTGCCAAAACAAAGCACACTTGACCTTTGCCACTGCTGTATGCCAGCTCAGAAGGCGTTGTATGTAGATTCTGGCTATTTTTGGATCTTGCCCCACAAAGAAAGTGCTGCAGATGTGTGGCTTGTTATATTTAGGAGATATAGAGAGTTTCTGCAGTGGGCTAGGCCGGAGGTTGGTTTTACTATCCCAGCTCCAGCAGAACCACTTGCTCCGAATTGCAAGAGTTGCATCCGAATTGAAGAATCTGATAGGCACTAACAGGACCTGTCTCCCCTGAGTTAGTCTAATATGCTTTTTAAATTAATCTAAACATTTTGGTTTAAACAAATCCAAACCTTTTGGTCTCTGCAGTGCAGTGAAATGCAACACCAACATAATGTTAGCCATCTCTAAAATGGTGGGGAGCTGGGGCAGTTTATTGTGTCACATAGGGCTCATCGGATGTAGGACTGGCAGCCAAAATAAATGAGCAGAGCAGGTAATTTGGAGTTTATAATTCCAGATCTGCCACCAGACAGCTGGGTGAGACTGGGAGAACCCTTTTGCACGTCTGTTTTGTTCACTAAGAAAAGGTGCAAGTTGATCCTGCTCTCCGTGCTGGGCCCAGCAGAGCGTGGTTGGTTCCCGGGTGAAGCCTCCTGGCTCTTTCCTGAACAGTGAAGATGTTAACCATGTGGTTTTTCTTTTCTTATGTCCTGTTCTGGGTGGGGAAAGGTCTAACCTGGAAAATGAAGTGAGAAAGAGTGGCTGATTAGCAAATCCCTGTCAGGTCTGTGAGGTGACCGCAAAAAGCAGATTGCTGTTTCTGACTGTGTGCTCCTGTGGCAGTTGAGGGTGGCTGGACATTAAAGGTAGAACTGTAAATTGCACAGTACGCAGAAAAGGACCAGAAGGAGGTGTGATTTGGGAGTGCTTTTGTATTCCTGGTGTTTCTCCTGTGTTTATGAACTGTTGATTTTTTTTTTTTTTTGTTTGAGTGATGGGACCCTAGCAAAGAGTCTGGGGATTCCCCCGGTGGGCTGGTGCCAGGGAGATCATGGAAGGTCAGCTCAGGTAAAGTCTCATTACAGAACTTGACAAACACTGAAATACTGCTTAAATGGAAATTTCAGTGCTAGGGAGTTTGGTTGACTCTTTCTTGTGTTTGAAATACAGCTGCTTGTTAGAGACATCTGAGCCAGACCTGCTCGCTGTTGTTGCTGACATGGGAATGTCTAAAGCTTCACAGATCCCTTGCAAACCTTTCCAGTTCCAGTTTAAATGAACTCGTTATGTTTCAGCTTGGCAGCAATAAGAGGAACAACAGGGAAGAGGGAAAAATCTCAGAGTTAAAAGAGATTTCAAAAACACCTTAGGAAATGTTCCCAGCCAACCACAAACCCTCCCTGGGGATCCTGTCCACATATTAGAGCTCCAGCTGCATATATCATACAGTCGGAAAAGGAAAAATTGGCCTCTGCAGTGCTTGGATGGAGGGCAGGCAGCTGTGGTGGAGTGCCAGAGAGCCTCGTCCTATGCAGGAAAAGCTACCCTGCAGAGGGCTGACCTGTCATGAGCCAGGAAGCCTTTCAGGAAACTCATTGGAAAATGCATTAGGTAGAGATGGTAATACCTTCCCCAGGCATCATCCAAGGGTGTGCGGCTTTACAGATTAATTCTTTCCCCGTGGCTGGGGCAAAAATATTCTGCTTCGCTGATCAATGGAGCCTTGCTGTGGGAAAAGGACACAAAGTTTGTCCTGTTTCCATGGCTGTGGCACAGTGTCAGCATGTGCTTTGGGAAGAGTGTTTGCTGTGTGGGGTCTGGGGCTCTATCCCAGATACCTGCAGGCACCTGCACAGTGGGCCAGGGAAAAATCAGGTGTAGAAGGGGAAGAGGAAAAATGTGCTTCCCTTCCTGGCACATGCCAGAACTCTGGCAGGGGCTAACTCCTTTGCACCAGGGTGTTCCTGCTCTGGTTCGGTTAACACTGGGCAGGGAACTTCCTTCTGTCCAGTCACTCTGTACAAATGGAGATGACTTTGCGTAGTTCTGGGGGGTCAGATGCTGCTCTCAGTCTCAACACTAAATTATGGCATTGACAGCAAGCTGAACTGTATATCCCAGATTTCCATTAGAGTAACCAAGCAATGGGATAGGTCAGATCCTCTGTCCTTCAGTGCCTGAGCTGTATTCCACATCCAAGTTCCCTCCAAGGGGTCCAGACCTGTGAAGCTGTCTTATTCCCAGCTTGCATCATTGCCCTAGCAATCAGACAACTCTGTATGTTTAGGGCTTCAGATGGATTAAAGCAGTCAGCAGAAAAACCTCCCTTGGTTTGGGTTTGCTCTGGCTGAGCCAAATTACGATAGGGAAATTCTCAGCAGAGAGCCAAATAAAATCAGGGCTTTTGGAGGCAAGGAGGGAGGCATTTAATGAAAATAATTTGGTTTTCTGTAAAAGCTTTGTGATTTGAGTCCCTTAAAAATCAGGCTTGAAGGGTTTTTATTGGGGTTTGGAAGGGGTGGGGTTGTTTCTGGTGTGATGCTCAGCCTGGTGGAAACAAGAGAAAGTATTTCAGTCTGTGAGTATGGAAGGCAGTCACTTGGTTCAGTGCTGCCTTGCTATCTCAAGAATCACTTCACCCCCCTGCACCTCCGTGCTGCTCAGTGGAGTGACGGAGTGATGCCTGTACCGTGAGAGGATTAGTCAGCTCTTTGCAGCACTTTTGGGAAATCTCATGGAAAGGAGCCTTAGAAGTGGAACAAATAAGTATTTGTGATCCAAATACTTTGTCGCTTCTTGCCCAATTCCAAATTTGCAGCTGCCAGCAGCTGCTGCATGCCCTCATGCAGGGCACAGCCATCCATCATTTTAGAGCTTGTTTTGTGGAGGAATGCAGGGATGCACTAATCCTGGCTAGCACCAGGCTGTTACCCTCCTGGTTTGGTGACCCCCGTCTCCTTGCTGGGCTCTGTGTCCAGGTCGTTGGCAGAGATGTGCTGGGTCACTCTGGTCACTGCTGTTACATGGCAGGTTTCTGTTTGTTAAGTTAATTATCATGGAATCATGACATCGTTTGGGTTGGAGGAGAGCTTTGAAGGTCACCTAGTCTGACCCCATTATGTGGTGTTTCTCTGGAGCTTGAACAGTGGGACCTGGAGGGTGCCTGGGGCTGAGAAGAGGGGGCCTGGGTTACCCAGAGCTAGGGCAGGGAGATGTGGCTTCCTCCAGCTGTGCTGTCTGTTGCAAGGGGATGTTTGGGTCCATGACCCAGAAGCATTCCTGTTTTCCAGCTCAGGAGCTTCTCCAGAACTCTTCAGGAGCTCAGGAAATCTTTCTTTCCTCCTTCAGGAAAGGACCGGAGGGCAGAGCTGGCAGGCTGCTCTACCCAGGAGTGCTTTCCTCTCCTGTTTGCTGCTGGGAATTAACAATGCAGGGAAATAAAACAGATACTATATCTGGTCGTGTTTGTCATGTTCTGCAAAATACCCGGGAGGATTTTCCTGGGTGAAGATCTGTGGCTTCCAGTCTCATTAATTAATATTCAGCTGCTCTTGGTGATATTTTGCTTTGCTAAACCTTCCTTAGAAATGTGGCTATGGTTGTTCTGTCAGGGCCCATAGCTGTCAATCCCTAGTGCCTGGCAGTATCATGTGGCTGGTTATTCAGTATTGATGCCAGATTTAGGGCTGTGCCATCCTGTAGGACAGCAATCATTCCTGTAATGGATCTCCTCCTGTTCAACCATGCTGTGGTTCCAGCAGAGCCTAGGGATGGCCAGCAGTGGTGCTGGGGCTGTTTCAATGGTCTCTGGGGTTTTGCTGTCATTTAGGGCTGTGTTTGTTTCAACAGCCTTCTTAAGGTTTGTTGTTGATGTTTGCACACTGATGAGGATGATACTGCTCCTAGTGTTCCTGGTTTGGAGGTGCTTGTGGTTATCTCCAAAAGTTGGTACTGAAGGAATCTAGACAGAAGGTGCATGGGCTTCCATGTGCCCTGAAAAAATGCAGCCTTGGGTCTACACTAGAGAAAAACTTTCCTGCAGATTTTGCCCCTAACTAATTCCAGTAATTATTTCTTTACCAGGGCCCTGTGTGAGTAACTCTATGCTCATCCCAGATTACAGCAGCTCAGATCCACTTCCACATGTGGTATTTTCTGTATTGTGTTTGCTATATGGCCTGTCTCTTGGAAGGGCTGGGGCTGCTGGCAGCAGGAGATGCCAGTTATATCAAAGCCTTTCATTGCAAACCAAACTTGTAGTGTGTTTGGGATGAGGAGTATTCCTGGCTACGTGAATTTCCTGAGGGCAGCCCTGAGCACAGGGGAGGGGGTAAGGAGTTGTGGCCATTGCCTCTGTTATTTGGGGCTTTTTCCTTTCTCAGCCTGCCATGCTGTTGGCAGTGGCAGCTGTGCACCACTGGGCAGGAGGGAGGTGGAGGGGACACTCTCCTTGCTCTGGCATCAGCAGAGGCACCTTGGTGGTGGAATCGATATCCTGGAGCTGTGAGAAAGAGAAAAGAGAGTGTCAGGAGGCAGAAAGGAAAAAGATAATTTTTTTTGGTTTTTTCGTTTGCTGCCTGGGTTGCAGGAGGGGCAAGGCTTGGGTTCTGCTGAGGGCAGCAGGGGTGTGGCTCTACACAGGTGTTACAGAGGCTGGACTTGAGCAGAGCCCCCAGACATGAGCTGACCCTCTTTCCTGGGCTGCTGTGCTTTAACCTGCACACAGGAGCAGGAGCAAACTATGCTGCCCCTTCCTGCAGAACAACGGGATTGGTTTGCCATACCCCTTCTCAGCAAATCTCTTCTCAACCCTGTTACCCTGTAATAATCTTTTCTGTCTGATTGATCTGGAATAACTGGGGGAAGGGAATGAACTGCATTTTGAATGTGTCCTGTGTCCAAGTTTTGTGTCTTCGGCTGTAGAGGAAAAGGGATGCCTATCAACCCAGGGGGGCATCCAATGTAATTAGCAGTGGCTCAGAGCCGACAGGAGGCAGCACTGGAAGGTGCTGGTGCATGCACTGTTTTCTGCCATGCCCGATTTGTGCCCTGGCACCTCAGTCTGCTTACAGAGGGGCACACCTACCTTTCTGCTCATGATTCTTTGCCTTTGCCTTCACTCTGCATCCACTCTGCTTCCTGGCAGGCCAAATGCATTGGATGTACAGTGGTCCTAGCTTGTTGGCTTTTAAAGCCTCTCAAAACTCAGGCTGTTTTGGAGAACAGAGCAGGAGATTGCCAAGCACTTTGGTGTTGTCATCTTGTTTTCTCTGAGATGTCCCTGCATCTCACCTGTGTGACAGTGAAGTCTGCTGCTGCTGCCTGTGCTTTAGAAAATCCAGTTTAGCCCCAGAGATGCCAACAGCAGTGTGTAGATAGAATGTTGTAGAGCTTTTCTTTCCTTCGCCAACAAAACCTATCTGAGTCAGGACCCGTTTGTTTATTGCTCTGTTCTTGTGTTGGATATCATGGCTGTGCTCGCTGTGGTTTGTCTTCCACTTCCCTTGGCAGGGCTGAGAGCGATGTACAGCCCAAGGAAGAGCCTTGGGTATGAAACTGCGAGTAGAAAGGTGCTGCTGTGGAGAGTCCCCTGATGTGCGTGTGGCTGGGCAGGGCAGGGCATGGCAGAGCTGCTGGCTGCTGTGCCAGTAGTGCTTCTCCTCAGACGGCGCCAGGGCACTCCAGAGGGCCCTGCCATCCAGCAGGTTGTTAGCATGTATAGGCATGCCTTGCCCAGCTTTCATTAATCTCCTTTTCCTAGACCACTGCAGCCACAGGATTCATTGTTTTGTGCCCACTTCCCCAAGGTCCGTGCAGCAGCAAAGCGCCGCAGCCGCACGCCCCAAAGCTTGGCATGGTATTGTGTTGTTCCCTCGGTCTTCTGCAAACGTCCAGAGTTTCCCCTGCTGAAAGGACTTTCAGCTGCTGTGCACCTACATCTCTGGATCCCCACCAGATCCTCACCCTGGTTCTGACCAGTAACCAGGCATAGAGAGGTGCTGTGCTTGGGCCTCTGCATGGCTGGAAATAACGCTCTCAGAGACTGCATTGGGGTGCACAGAGTCCCTTAGCAGGTGTGCCCCTGAAATGGTTAGTGCAAGGGATGTGAGAGGCCTTTTTAAGGCTGTTTGCAGATCGTTGACGGCAGAGAAGTGTAACAACGTTATGCCACCAAGGGAAACGTGGTATTTAGCTGTGTGATTGCCACTGAAATCCATTGCTCTTCTGGCTAAACCTCCCCAAAGCTCTTTGAAACTGTCTGGCATGTGTTCCCTGAGTATGACACAGCGGTGTATAGGTCAGCAGAGGAAATTAGCCTTGATCATTGAGTGGCTGAGGGAAGCCTCCTGCTGACAGGATGAATCACTGGGAGCACCTCACAGCCTGGCTGGCTCACTGCAGCTGATTCTGGAGTGTCCCCTCTGTGTCCCTGCTCATAGCCTGGCTGGTCCTGGAGCGTTCCCTCTGTGTCCCTGCTCACATCCTGAGCTGGTTTGTGTCATTCGCTGGGCTGCCTGGCTGTTCCTGCTGCCTGTGCCTTTGGCAGGCCTCTGGCTCGGCATCCTCAGTGATACAGTGCTTTTCTGTAGCCTGATGAAATGCAAGGAGATGCTTGCCGCCCTCCCTAGCTTTGCTTTAAATGTATTTTGTCTCTTTGCAGCCATTAAAACTAAAAGCCACATGTTGTGCAAGTGGATTTTCCCTATGTTAATGCTTTCAGGGGCTTTGGGCCACTTCTTACTGCAGCATGTATGTGCATTGTTAGGAAGTGGAGTTGNAAAGAATACAGCACTACTTAAAGGGATTAACACAGTATAACTTTCCAACATAGCACATATAGTATTCATTTTAATATTTGCAAAAAGCCAATCATAAAATATGCATTTTTCACAGACTGTAAATTAACAATATGAAATGGCTGAAATTTAAGCATTTTCCCAGTGGCTCAGGAAGGTCCCAGTCATAGCTGCAGAGCAAGTTTCAATAGCGGATTGTAGGAATCAACACTGTCCTCCCCAGGTGTTTGTGCAGCAGGCAACAAGGGATGGCCCCAGTTTTAGTGAACTGCCCTCGTAAGCTGTGTGTTGGGATGGGGTGGGATTGATGGATTTCATGTAAGTCAGGACACAGGCAGCAGCACACAGTAAATATTTGGGCCCAGCAGCTGGAGGTGGTTGATGCTCTGTGTGGGAGCCTGTCCTAGACCTGGTGGGGTGCAGGTGGGTCGCTCATCCCACAAGAGCATCCAGAGCTGCCAGAGAAAAAAGGACACGAGCTCATGGCCTTGGTCTACGTAGGCATGTGCTTCTTCAGGAATCTCTGGAATTTGCTCAGTGAGAAGCAACATGCAGTAGGGGATTCTTGTCAATGATGTGACCCTTCTACCACTCCAGCCCTGCTGAGTGTGGGAAGAGGCTGTGAAAAATGTGTGTCATATCTGGCTTCCTCAGGTATCAGCCCTTCACACAAAGAGACTTTCCTTGAGGGTAGGAATGCTGCCTTCTTGTTTTTCCATCTTGGAAGGCATGGCAGCAGGAGTGGGGACAGGGTGATGAGATGGGTGATATTTGATGTAAAAGTGGAAAGTATTAATAAGGCATTGATGGGAGAACATCTCTGGGGTGCTCTTTTTCTATCTCCAGCTGTAGCTGTAACATCAGCAATGCCAGCATCACCCTGACAAGCTGACCTTTTGATGACACAGGATTTTGCTGCAGAAAACAGAGCTAGGAGGGGTTGCAAGAGGAGAAATAGTTTTAAAACCCCCACAGATTGCTGTGTCACGGTCCCCTTTCTGCCAGCTGGCCTGTCCATCCTCAGCTTCCTGCTGGCTGATGGCACCTCTGAAACCAGGATCACACCCTTCTTCCTCCTCTGGCAGGTCTGAAGCTCCAGAGGAGCACCAGAGTGAGGTTCTAGGGTGCTTATGGAAGAAGAGGCTGGAGGCACTTCTTCTAAATGCTTCTCATTTGTTGCCCGGTAAATGCAGGCTCTTCCAGAGTAATGAAGTTGTAAGCATATCCTCTGGAATTGATTGGAAGATTAGATTGCTGTTGTAAGGTGTAATCCCACTTTAAAGACTCTCTTATTTGAAAACATAATCTTATTTTAAGACTGTGGATATTACCAATGCAATGCTTCCATTTAGGGAGGAAGAGGAGGAAAAGAATATAATTAGGATAAAAAAGAAAATTAAAAAAGAGCCTAGTAGTACCTTCATAAAACAGATGATCCTTTCTCCAGCCACGTGTAAAAGAGTCCCGCCTGTGAGGGGATTTAGATGTAATTACAGCTGCCCTTGGAGCTCCCTCTGATTGGAAGAACAAATTCTTGGGGATCCACTGAAATTAAACCATTTTTGTGTCCAGCTTTCTCTTGTCATGTGAAGGAGGTGAGGGGGTTCCTCCTTCCTCTCTGCTTCTCCTTTCTGGCAGCAGACAGCAATGAATGCTTTTTCCATGTCAGTATAGAAAGTGTATAAATGTTTGTATATGTAAAAGACGTGAAAAACTTAGACCATCACAGAGAGGAACTATTCTTTCACTTCTGCATTCTGATTGATCCTTTAAGGTCAAGTGACTGTGGTAGGAGGCTGTGAGTGGGGTGTGAAAGGAGCTGCCGTTGATGATGTCCCAGTCAGTATGTCATGTGCCATGGGGCTGTGACTGCATGAGTGTCACTGCTGCTGATCTGCAGCCCTGCAATGAGCAGGGGGTGTTGCCTGTGTCCAGTGGCCACTGCCACTGAGCAGCTGGGGCTCTCCAGCGGGCTCTGCTGAGAGCATTCAGGGGCCTGGAGGGAGGAGGGTTCACTGTAGGTGTGGTCTGGGGTACAGCTTGTGGAGAGGAGTCCCACCTTGGGGATGGACCTTCCCAGCAGCCTTGTGCGGTCAGGCTCCATAGGGCTGGCCTCATGCACATCATAATTTGGGAACTAATAAGCACGAGGCATCCAGATGGCAGGAATGATGTGTGTATTGTAGCAAAGCAAATGCTAACACCCGTGGTAATGCAGTGTTCTTTGGGTATCAGTAGCAATGTTCTGTTCTAAAATGGTAATAAAGGGCACATTTGCTTATTAGTAATGAATGTCAAGCGATTCACCATCATGAAAATATCCTATTTCCACGACTTTGATAAATAGCTGCTGAAGCTCATGAATTTTTAACAGTAGTCCTATATTGAGGGGCTTTCAGTTTCTGAGTGAGATGAAAGGTGCTTCAGAGATGGAGTTCTGGAAATGCCTTGTCTTCTGCAACCACTGATACCTATTTAAAGTCAGTATTGTCTTTCTGATGTATGAATAGTATGTTGACCTTGATTGATGTGATTTTTATGCTGCAGATTAGGCTCTAAGCCTGCCTGTCACCATAATGCAAAATGCATAACTGCAGAGGGATCTGCCATGTACTTTGCTTCATCTGCATATGCTGTGTGTTCACTTTTCCCACAGTCATAGAATAAACTGAACCGTGTCTTCTTCTGTGTAGGAACCAGGTAGGAGGAAAATAGGAAAGCAAAACTGAAATCTGTCAGTGGACCCCAGAGGAAAGGGCAAGACCCAACTCTGCCATGTGACACAGGACAGAGCAAAGCCTGGATATGGGTTTTCCAAAGATGTGGACCCTGATGGTGCTCACTCTCTGGCTTGGTCCCCTGAGCAGCACTGAGCTCCTCCGTCAGGGATGCTCTCCTGAGTGGCACTATATAAATAATTACAAAGGAAACAAAAATCTCTCGAGCTTCCTGTGAGGTTCAGAGGCTGAGGTGTGGGGAACAGAAAGCATGCACTCTGTCAGGGCTGTATTGGGGAGCTAGAACCCCCAGTTCCACGGACCTCAGCCCTCTGAGGGCACTGGTTCCAAAGAGCGTTGTGACAGCCTTGCTGCTGGAGTCACATTGCAGCAGATTGAAGTCAATTGGAGGTCCTTAGTCAGTGCTAATTACTAGGAAGCAATTCCTTTGTTTAGACAGGGCTGTGGTGGTTCCCATCATGGAAGATCTTGCATGCTGCTGAATTGTTAAAAACCAAAGTTCATGGACAGAGACTCTCTAACTAATTAAAGTCCGAAAGTGGTATGTATTTATTGGCACCGGTGGACGGCATGGGAGTAGTCTCTGAAAGGCGTGACTGCACTGGACAAGGTTCTTTACCCTCTATTTCCCACAATAATACATATGCATAACCCAAACATCTCCCATCCCCGCTTTGTGTTCAAATGAGATTATTAGTCCTTCATGCGTGCGCAGTTCTCTTGAATTTGGTTGGTGATCTTGAATTGGGTCAGTGGTCCCAGAGATGAAGTCAGGAAGGTCTTCGTCAGGTCTCTGTGACCCTTTGGCACGATCCAAGGCCCCCTGCTTCATGATGGATTAACATGGAGTCCAGGTGCTGGGCATTGTTCCTCTAGTTTCAATATGTTCCTATAGTGGTTCACTTGCTCCACTTCCTTCTACAAGTAAGCTCATAATATAACAATTACCTTTAGCTTAAGCATCTAATAATCATTAACTTATCATTGGTGTATCTAACTTCAATATGAATTAGTTCTAACCCTCAGCTAAAATCTTAACCCTTTAAAATCATGATTCATTGCATCCTCTTCTTTCCACAGCCATCCCCCATTCCCAGCTGACTCTTCTCAGCAGAATGGTGTGCAGTTGCCCGGACTCTTTTTAGAAATAACATGATTCATCCCATTTCTTGGGACAGCATGTGTCTCAGTTTTCTCTGAGATGGTCATTGCCAAGTGCATGATGAATGCCTGTAACACTGTGAAAATTGGTGAAATCTCAGCCTGGAGTAAGGGAGTTGCTGGTGGCAGGGTAATGAGTTGGCTAAGAAACCTCCCAGCTGAACCTGGGTATGATGAACTTCACAGTGCAGTAGCTGAAAAATTGGATTAAATAATGCCCAGACCATTAGCAGGTAACTCTGGGGAACCTGTCACGTCTGCAGTTGGCGTGAGTTGAGGGTCTGAGGTACACTTGGAGGAGCAGAGTGATGTTCAGAAATCCCATTGAACTGAAAAAGGGGCTTGAGAAGACGTGATGATGCTGAAAGGCACAAATAAGTGCCCTGTGCTGTGGGTTTCAGCCAGGCAAAGAGCTGTCTGCAGCTCTCTTCCAGAAGAGCTGGGCTTGTGGCTGATCCCAAGCCAAGCTGAATCCAGAGATGTTGGGATGCCTTGGAAAAGGCTGGCTATCATCCTGAGATATGTGCTGCTTTGTCACCTGAAAATCCCTCCCATGCTAATGTTTACACCCCCAAGAATTCCCTTCTAATATACTTTCATTGCTCTATAAAAGTAAAGGATTGCTCTAATTTTGCTTTTATAGATGCTTTAGGTAGGTGTAGCATTTTAACCTTGCAATCTTGGAATGGAAGTTTTCCCTGCCAGTTTTATATGCAAAGGGCAAAATGATGGGTGTCTGAAGTATGGAACTCTCTCTGATTTGCTAAATATAATTTTCGTAAAATTTAAGTGCCTGAGCACTTTAAGCACCTTGTGTTGGGATGGAAATGGGAAAGGAAAATTGCTTCTGTTGTGGCTTAGAGGGGAAAGGACCAGATCCTCTGGGTATCATTTAAGCTTAAATGGAAAATCCTAACATGC
Organism: Irena cyanogastra; assembly: GCA_013397155.1. Taxonomy (NCBI): domain Eukaryota; kingdom Metazoa; phylum Chordata; class Aves; order Passeriformes; family Irenidae; genus Irena; species Irena cyanogastra. The sequence goes on along the minus strand of VWZV01005313.1, from coordinate 71,448 downwards.
TCTGGGGTCCTGTCCTGTGCTCCCCAGTGTCAGGACAGGGGCTCCCTGTCGTGGCAGGGCTGCCCTGCCTTTTCAACCAACTCTTGGCCTCTAGAGGTGACAGGCCATGTGTCCTCGTTATCCAGAATTAATCTCCAAATAATGATAAACACTGATTATATCAAAGTAAGAAAATAGTTAATGGGATGCCTAATGTAAAATAACAAAGGGATTATAATAGCTTTAAACATTTATACATTATAGGGAGCTTGAGCATATTAGAGCTGCTCCATAGATGAGCCTGGACAGTTCAAATGTTGAAATTCATTTACAGGCAGTAAATCCCTCCCCTGATGGCTTGTGAGAGGCAGAGCCTCCAGGCTGGGAGGGCCAGAGTGGCCTGGAGCAGAGCCTGCTTTGGCAGAAGGGCAGTGCTGGGTTGGGGGCTGGACTCGGTGACCTTTAAGGGCTTTTCCAGCCTAAAAGGTTATGTGACTCTAGGGTCTCTATCCCACTCACACCCTCCTCTGGCCAAAGCTCTGTCCCAGTGCCACATTCTAGGTGCTCACAATGGCATTGATGTGCTGCTTGCTGGGCAGGGCTGCTTTGGCCAGCCCACGTTGAAGCTGCCTCTATTCCTGGACCCACATGTTTAAGCCACAACTTTAAACATGTTTCTGGCAAAATCCAAAAGTTTGATTCTTTGCAGGAGGTTGTTCTGGTTGGTGTTTTTTTTTGTTTGTTTGTTTGTTGGGGTTTTTTTGGTTTTTTTTTTTGGTTTTTTTTTTTTTCGGGGGGGGTTGTTGGTGGTTTGTTTTTTTTTTTGTGTGCTTCAATCCAGGTTCCCAGCCACCCCTATAATGGGGGTAAGACTGAAGCAGACAGGGGAATTTTCTCTCTCCTTTGAACTCATGGCATCCCTGCATCCAGTACTTGGGATACTGAGAGATTAAAAACTCCCTCCCTTTTCACCCCCCAGAAAAGAAGAGAGATGACAGCAGCCTCTCTTCCTTTTCAGGTGGCTTTATAGAAGTGCTTCTTGTAAAATTGCCTTTTTTGGTTAGTCTGCCCATGGATATGAACACAATATAAATATTTGTTCCCCAAAATAAAGCTAGTGAAAGAGGGACTGTATTCTGTTCCAAATCAAAAGAAGTCTGGGAACTCCAGAATAGTTGTAATTAAGGAATAATTAAGGAATTAGGAATTTCTGGCAGTTCGTGTGAGGATGGGAGCCAGACAGGGATTTGTTCTTTTCTTGCTGTGGTTTTGCTAAGAACCTTTCTTGTGCCAACTATTTCTGACCATAGTCTGTGGCTAATAATGGATCACTTCACAGAAGCATTGCATTTGTCAAGGGTAATATCTTGATCCAGCACCAACTGCGCTTAGGTCTGTAGAAGTTGTACCACTGGCAGTTCCACTGATAGCTCCATGTGCTGCCTCTCACAGGGAGCAATTGCTGCTCCAATGGGGGACGGGGGCACGGAGCAGAGCAAAATCTACTGCAGAAGCCCAGAAAGGTTTGGGTTGAAAGGGACCTTAAAGCCCATACAGTGGCACCCCCTGCCATGCATAGGGACACCTTGCACTATCCCAGGGTGCTCCAAGCTCCATTTAACCTGGCCTTGGACACTTGCAGGGATGGGGCAGCCACAGCTTCTCTGGGCACCCTGTACCAGGGCCTGGCCACCCTCACAGAGAGGAATTTCTTCCTGGTATCCAATCTAACCCTGCCCTCTGTCAGTTTAAGCATATATAAATATAGATGTATTTAAGCAGCTTAACTATGGCATGGTCAAGTTAAACACGGGAATATAAAAGCTCAAAGATCCTGGGAAACAATTGGCAGATTCTTGCTGTGACAGAAATTAATTCTTGTACTGAGCAAAGGAAAGTATAACCTTCTCTTTAAAGGTCACTTGCGGCTGTTATTTGACTTAAACTCTCTCTGAACCATATGCTGTTGCATATTATTTATTATTTCTGATTTCTCCCCCATTTATGTTGAGATGTATTTGCTTGTTGTCCTTGGATCTTGATGTGCCTCTGACCTTGCAAGTGACTCATTTGCACTGAAGCCAAGGCAGAACCTTTTTGACTTCACAAGGGCTCTGCTTATGTTTAGGGGTTTGTTCCTTCAAGACTTTACTTTCTGCTGTGGAGAAAAGCACCAAGAGAGTGTGTGTGCAGCTGGCGTAGAGAAAGAGCCCCATGATGGAGCAGGACTTGAGTCTTGGGGGCACAGTGTCACCCAGCACACAGCCAGGAGAATATAGAGAAAATGGGGACCACACAGTATGAAGTGTGCAGGGCTGGGCATTTCACATGCCTCTTTCAAAGGAAATGCATTTTGCAATTTCTGCGCAATTCTGAACATCTGAAATTCTGGAGAATTGGCAGCCAGACGTGTATGCTCAGCTCTTGGGGATGCCTGCAGAACCATGTGTGTTGTAGCTGTGTGCCTGTTTACACCAGGGTAAAACACCCCTGCAGCCCAATCCCACAAGCCTGGCCGGAGCTGTCCTTCCTGGAATTGGTGCTGTAAGGCAGCACTGGGGCTTCCCGGGAGCTGCTCTGCCAGCTGCTTTCAGGCTGTGATTTCTCTCGAGTACTTCCTCCAGAGTAACAGGGAGTAATGTTTGTTCTCACTTCCCATGCAAATAAGCTGCCAGTTCTGAATTCCCTGTAGTGCACAGGGTTCACCGTCTCATATTCCTCCATATCCTCTCTCCTTTCTTTCCCCAGCACATGTATAACTTACTTGACAGAAACGCAGACCTCTCCAATTCTATTCACACTACACCTGCTCTGTCTGGCTTATCCCTACCAAGAGGCACCTGTGAACAAGTACCTGGCCAGGCTCAGTAGCTTCAGCAAGGGTTCTTCCACCACTCTGCCTCTTGCTGCCACCTCTGTTGGGTGACTGTCCTCCCAGGGGCTGCTCCCAGGGGCCAGGCACAGAGCCTGGAAAAGCCACTGTGAGGTGTGGGATGGTACCTCTAGGCATGCTGCATGATTTACTGTGGGTTCTGTGCCCCGCACTGCTTCAGCTGCTGGTTTGAAGCAGTTAAGTGGAGACAGGAGTAAAACATTAGCAAAATGTTTTATTATTGATGTATCACCATAATTTGGCTCTCTTGGTATTTTAGTTCATGCCACTGCAATGCAAATGCCATTTTCACTTAGTAGACAGTAAAACATTATTTTATATATATATTTTAAAAAAGGTACTCACCCACCCTTCAGAGAGAATTTGACCGGTCTCATTGATTTTAAAGGCAGCTAAAGATGTTCACAGTCCCTTCCCTGTGCCGTGTGATTTAACGTCATTCCCCCTGGGAGCAGGGTTTGGTGGGCTGTGTATGCCCGAGCTGGTCTCCAGGAAGTGGGAGCTCTGAGGCTGCCCAGATCCAACGGTTCCTGAGCCCTTTCACCTCTTGCACTTGCAAGTTCACCCTGGCAGGTCGCTGCTCCCTGTGAAGGACAGACAGCAGGGAGGCAGAGCTGGTGCTGCTGGAGGTCAGGGAATTGGGTGAAACACTCTGCAGGCAGGTGCTGAATGTGATATTGTTGTTTACCCTGAACCCATCAGCAATCTCAAGCTTGAGTTTAAAACAATTATTCTGAGTGTACAGAGAGAAAGGTAACTAATTGCTTTAAAGTTTAGTTTTGTTTCCCTGTGTAAAAAGCTATCAGCATGGATGCAAAAGATGTTGTCTGGGTTCACATCACAAGGTCTGCTCAACTAGCATCTGTCCCTCATAGGTGACAACAGCAGAATTTGCAGAGAAAGAATTGTGGGGACAGCATGAGAAAGTGAACCAAGACTATAAATTTGTGAGTTTTCTGTGCTGGTAACTCATTGGCCAAGCTGAACATCTTTTGTCTCTTAAAGCCATGGGAGATGTCCCAAGGGTTTTCTTGTCCCCAGAGTAGAGACACTGGCTCACTGGCTAGCAATATAAAGACTTCTTAAAAAAATAAGTGGATGCCGGAGCATTTAGAACTATTGACCCAGTACAGTGCTGGATTTTTTTTGAAAAGTAATCCTTTTGGAGAGGTGGGAACATTAAATGTGAGAGAGAAAGGAGGAGCTGGGAAGAGGGTTGTGAAGAGTGCCACCCTGTGAGGGGTGGTACAGCAGCACCTTTCCTGCACACCTGGCCTGGGCCGAGACAGGTTTGTGTTGTGCCAGCTAATGCAGAACCTTCTGTAAGTGGCCTGTGGCTAGGGCTGAATAGGCTTCCAATTTTACAGAATTGTACACTGATTGAGAATAACAGGACAAGAATTAATTTCAGCTCACTGTATTATGACTAATATAATTTTCTCTTGGTGGGTGTAGATGCAGACTTTTCCTCTGAATCTGGCCATACCCTTGTGATGGTGTCTCCAAAAGATGTGGGCTCCCTGTGCTGCACAGCAGCCACTGCCTGTCAGAACACCTGGAGCCAAGTGCAAAAGAGCACAGCTTCTCACACCTAATGCTCATCTGCTCCTATAATATTTAGCTCCCTTTCCACAGCCAATCCATACTTTGCTAATGGCCATCTAATTCCAGTTACTTCCAAATGTGAATAATCCTGATACTCATTTATAGTTCCACAGGTTGCCCAGTATAATGTAGAACTGCACCCCTGGAAGGAGTGTTGTGTTGAGCTGCAGGCTTCAACCCTGGTTTTCTTGGAATGTGACCCACAGGAACTGAAAACTGAGACTGAGTTGTGTATATCCAAGGGCTGGAACCCCTTGGGAACATGATGGGTGCTGGGCTGCTCCCAGAATTGTGCCTAATGCCCACAGTGCAGGAGGTGACTGGGGAGGCGCTAAGCTCTGTGAAGATCCTGCCCTTCTGCTGCTCCAGGCTGATACCTGCCAAGTCTGCAGGACCAGAGTGGATTATTAGGCAGAAATCTTTTGTTCTTTGAGTTTAGGTTCATTGACAGGGTGGTTGGGGTTTTTTCTGTGCAATCAAAATAAACCTGGCAAAATCTGCACCTATTTTCTGTACAAAGGCTGGGGACTCTTTTAGCAAAATAACAAACTGTCTGAGCTTTTATGACCCACTAAATAGGGCAGCTGTTGTTGGAGTGGTGTTCCAGCAGCACCCTTTATTTCTTCTTAGAAAGAGCTCCTGCGTTTTGCAAAGCTCTCCTCTTATCTTTTCTCATCTGCACCTGATGCACCTAATAAAAATGCAGCAGATTTCAAATTTGCATACATTAGTTTATAATTGCATGCTTCCAAGTGTAACCCACTAAACGTGTTTGTGTTTGGGCGATGTTGTGGTGGATGTGCTGATGGACATCTTGAATTTTCTCTGAAAAGCAGGTGCATTTCCTGATGGTGTGGGGTGGAAACCTGAACCTGAGGGAGCACTGGGCATTTCTGCTGCATGCAGGAAGGAGGGCCAGGATTCCCAGCCACTGACGCTTGAGACAGCCTATGCTATTTTTGTACTATTTTTTCCCCATATGCCTTTACCTTAGGTGCACTTCGGGCTCCTTGAACCTCCCAGAGATTCTTGATAAAGGGATTGTATTTTTATCATCTGTCTGTAATGAATATAAAATCTCAGAGGCAGCTGCAGGAGGAGGGGAAGCACACACACGTGTATTGGCAAACCATTTTACATATTGCTGCAGGCAGACCTCCCTGTGTTTGCTTCGCTTGTGGAACAGGGAATGGTCTGGAACATTTCTTAAAGCTGTGAGGGAAATATAGGGTTTTCACATAATGATGTTTTGCTGAGGAAGGATTAATTCTTTCCACCTGATTTACCTTCATTGTCTCTCAGCTTCCATAGTGTTTCGTGTTGCTTGTTGGGGTTTTCCTCACTCCTGTCCTTGTGCTGGTACCTCACTGACTACTTTCTTAGGCTGCACACCTAATGGTGTTTCTGGCAACTTTTGGCAGCTCTAACACAGCAGATATGCTGGGGTGGGAGGGGAAGGCAGCCTGGCAGGAGTAGTTCTGCCTTGGAAGGAAGTAGTCACAGCTCCTGGTGGCTGAGTCGTGACTGGTGATAAAAAGTCACAGGCATCGCTGGTTCTCATAAAGGAGAAGGGTATTGCTGTGTTCCTCTGTTACGGATATTTTAAGATGCCATCTGTACTGCTCCAGTAGCTCCTGTTAGTTTGTTAGGACTCCTTATAGAATTTACCAATCCAAAGGAATACAATTAGAAGTAATAACCTGAGACTTTGGGTAAAAGACTGTATGTAAAAAAGAGCGGTTTCCTCCTCTGGTGCAGTGCCTGGGTGGAGCTGTTGCTTGCATGAGGAGCAAAATTAAGATGCAGCTGCCTTTTGCTCAGTTATTACTTCAGAGGCAGCAAAAGCAGGAGAGTGAGCTGGATTGTTTTTCCATTTAATCTTCTGTGCAATTGCTAATTAAGTTCCTAGTGCTGGAGCTTTATTAATGCTAAAGATGTGAAAGGCACTTTGATTTTTTCCAGCTGATGGCTGAATGTGAAGAACTGGCCATTAGCAGAAAGCTGTTGTTTCAAAATCTGGACTTACTGAGAAGCACTTGAATGCTAGAACATCGTCTTCACGCTGGCTTTTTGGTTTATAACCCAAAGCCATTCCTGCAGCCTAATTGGCAGGCTGTTGTTAAGACCTTTATAACCCAGTTAACATCCAGAGCATTAATAAAGCATTTGAGCAAATGGAGGGAATTTGTCTTTCAGTGACTTGCAACAGTGCATTTGCAGCAAAGGCTGTGAAGTGCATGATGTGCTCCTCTTGATGGTTCTATGGATTGTTGGGCAGTGGGAAGAGAGCTCCAACCCCTCCAGGAGATATTGCACCTGCTCTGGACAGCTCTGAGTGCTTCCCTCAAGGAGGGAGCCATGCTGTGCTCTGAGCGGGTGTCTGTCCCCTCTTGGGCATCTGTGGGTCACGGGGTGGTGCTGGCCACGGAAGGAAATGACACAGTAAACTTTTGTGGAAGGTAGTGCCTGAGGACAAGGTAAGCTGAGCCACAGGGAGGTGAGGCAGAGCCTCTGGCAGGTGGCTGCTAGGCTGGGTTGGGCAGCCTCTTGCTGTGTTACTGAACAGCACATGGGGTGGGTGTGAGGAGCTGATTAAACATCTGAGCTTTCTTTTCCCCCTCCCCACTTTTTGCAGCTCTCCATGAGTTCCCCAATGACATCTTCACGAATGAGGACAGGAGACATGGCGCTGTTGTCCTGCACGTCCTCTGTGTAAGTGTTGTGACTTTGCCTTTCTTCTCCTGCTGGCATGGACAGGGACTGGTGAGCTCCAGAGTTCTGATTGAAGTTATTTTCTCTTCAGTGCATTTTCGTCTCCTGTATGGACTGTGAAGTCAGGAATGTGATAGTTTTTTGTTCTTGGGATCTTCTGATAAAAAGGAGTCAATAATGGAAGGATGGTTTACACTCACTTCCCATTTTCATTCTGTAGACACTGTTAGAATGTCTGGCAATAGGAAAGAGAAAGTCGTCTCTAAAAATTGGACAATTTGGCATCTTTAAGATGAAAACTAAATGCCAGAGAGCTAAAAGATACAAGAGTTCTGCAAGAAGTAGCTCTGGAACATTCTGAAATGTATGGGATAGAATAATTGAGATAGAAATATCTGTGGCATTACATTGGAAAGTTTGCTTTATCAGCTCTATGAGTTACATTAGAGGCATTCTTAAGCAGTCAAGAAAATACTTGCTCCTAATGAATGTTGAAAAGCTTTTAACAATTTTTAGTCAGCTTAAATGAGCAGTCACCATTAGCTATGAGAAGTGATTAATGATTTCTTTTTGAGTGTAAATTAGATTGTATTATGTATTTTAATGTGAGCCTTCTGTGTCAGGATTTTATTTTGGCTAAATAGCTGCAGAAATTTGTTGAGAATGTTGCTATTGACCGTGCCTGGCAAGTTCAAGAATCCCAAGTTTCCGTGGGAACATTAGCTTTGAAATGTTTTGGAAAGTGAGCACTGGACCCGAGCTGGATTTTATATCACCGACAAGAATACTCCTAAAAATTCATATATGAGTTTGGTTCTGAATGCACTGAATATGTCTTTACCATGTATCAAAATGGAGTCTGGAGGACGCAGCAGAAATGTACTCAGTTTCTCCCCTGCTAGCAAATAGCAAGGCAGCTCCCTCAATCCGTTGGTGCTCCATTGTTCTCTGCAGCAGTTTCGTGGACTTAGGAAAATTTGCTGACCATTCTTTGTCTTATGGTCCCCTGAGGTGCAGGACCTGGCTGGATTCAGCCTCTCTAGTACTGGGATAGCTGGAGACAACCTCTTGTCAAAGAAAAGAATGATACTGAAAACTGTCAGCATTTAGCAACCTGCCTGTAGTCTGGGTTGGAAGGGATGCCCTTCGTACTGGGGTAATGAACCTGCAGTTCTGTTTTTTACCTACTAGAAATACAGTTACCAAACGTGATGAAATCAGAGCAGAAGCAGAAATGCACTTTTTTGGGAAAAAGGGGATACAGACAGAGAGTTTTTTTGCCTCCCCTGAGGTTTCTTCATGGGTTTGAGGAAATTGGACTGTAAAAGGGGCTCTGTAATGGTAGGGAGAACAATGCAGTGATGATTAGAGGTCATCACCATGTTTCTCATGTTAGTGACCTCCCTTTAAACAGTTTCTGTTCATTTCAGTAAAATGTTGTTCTCTGTCCTCTGCCCCTTTGCCCATACTTTCATGTTTATTTCTGAAAGGCATCAAGCCAAAGCTGGTTTGCCAGAAGCCGGAGAACAGGACAAAAGCTATCACTGGGACCTAAGGGAAGAGCAGGAGGCTTCCCAGGGCATCTTCTCCCTATTGTTTAATAAAAAGGGAAAGAAGACCCCAGCAGATCTTCACAGTGGGGCTGTGTGAATTACTAAACATGATCTGATGCTTCACAAAGATGAAAGTTAATCCCTGAACACTTGAAAAATCTAGGAAAAACTGGGCTGGTTAGCAATAGTTTTAGGTCTGAACTGAAAATACTTTGGTTTGAAGAAGTGGGCCACTGAGGGCATTTTACAGGTTGGAGTCATGTTGTTTAATTTCTCCTGGATACTTTTTCAGAGCTCAGCAGCTGACTGCTTCAATGCCATTCATTATTTCCATGTCCCCTCTGAGAAGAGGCTGAGCTGCTGAGTAACTCCCCACTAAGTCACTGGTTTGGGATGTTCAGTTTGGAGGGGCCAGAGTCTAGATTTTAAGTCTGGTGCTCTTCCTGCAGCCTGGGAGCTCCCCAGGACCCAAGGGCTTCTTTTTGCAATCTTAACATTTTTGTTTGTATAATCATAGACTGGGTTGGATTGGAAGGAACCTTACACATTATCCAGTTCCAACTCCCTTGCTATGGGCCGGGACACCTTCCACTATCCCAGGTTACTCCAAGCTTCATCCATCCTGGCCTTGGACACTTCCAGGAATCCGGGGGCAGCCACAGCTTTTTTGGGCAACCTGTGCCAGGCCCTCAGCACCCTCACAGGGAAGAATTTCTTCCTAATACCCAATCTACCCTGCCCTCTGTCAGCATGAAGCCATTCGATCCTGTCCTGTCACTCCAAGCCCTTGTCAAAGTTCCTCTCCAGCTCTCCTGCAGTCCCTTTGGGTTCTGGAAGGCTGTGTAGTTGTTCTCTTACTGTTTTCCTGGTTTTCATTTTGTTCCAGCTGACATCCCTGTCCCAGTGTGGGTCTTCAGCCCTGCCATGCTCAGGGGCACTGGCAACAGTTAATCCCTTGAGACAGGAGGGAAATGGTTTTGCTGAGAAATTCCCAAGGTTTTGGCTGGCAGCTGCAAATGAGGTGTTTGAGTCTCTGCATTATCCTAGTGGTTTTGACAGCACAGTGTTGCTTCCTCTTTTACCAGCCTTCTCCAGCAGATCTAGAGTGCAGTGCCAGGATATGTTGGGTTGCCAGCATGAGGAGCCTGTGCACGGTCACAGCTGAACCTGTCCTTGGGCAGAGCTGGGCCCTCCACACTGAGCAGGGTGGAGGAGCAGTGTCTGTGCTCAGGCATCCCTTCTGCTCCTGGCTTGCCACTGCTTCCTGTTGCCATGGGAATGGGTGCTCTAACAGGCACCTGCCTACCTCCTGCAAGGCGCTCAGGAAATGTAGGTCACCCTGGAGGGGTCCTGTCTCTATCTGTTTCTGCGTCGGGTCAATACCCAGACACATCTCATTTCTGCAGAACAGAGCTGTCTCATTAGGAGGTTGATTTCTCCGGTGCCCTGGCCATCCATGCTAGTACTGTGGGAGCAGTCCTGGGCACATCATGGTACACAAGCTGCTGGCTGGAGTCAACCCGGGCTCTGTGGCTTCCTTCTTTGATTGGGGTTTTTTAATTTCCCTCCAACAGTGGAGTTTTAGGTGGGTTTGTAATGCAGTCAGAGTTGAAAAAAGCCCTGTGTTTCGTTAATGTGGTTTCAAGGGTGGCTCCTTGCTAGTCCTGCCCCCTGGGGCAGGGGTCTGTGCGGCAGCAGCAGGGACAGCCCCCTGGGAAGAAGGCAGGGCTGTAGGGATTGTTGCTCCTACCGCATTATGCTCTCTTGTGAAAAGCCTTTTTTGGTCAGTGAAGCGAGTTTGAGTTCAGGTATGAAGACTGTCATGGAAAGCTCAAAGGACTCCTGGACAAAAATGAAAAATGACCATTTCTGTCCTGTGCAATGGAACAGGTATTTTGAGTAAGAAACTTAATCACCTTTGATGCAGAGATTGCATGTTTGTTTTTTAGAATTGTCATTTTAAAATCAGTCCTAATGTGGTATTTAATCTGGCATTTATAATCCTTTTATGCAGGGCTATTGCATTTTCCTAATTTTTTAACGTCTTTTGGGGGAGGAGGAGTGAGTTTATTTTTTTAAATGCATTGCCTGGCTGAAGACACCCATATCATCACCTGAAGCCAAACACAACTGAGTGAAGCTGGGGCTGAGCCTTATTTTGTGTTTTAAGTCCTCCACGTTGTGCTCTGCTGCCATTGCACAGGTCATGTTCCATGTCCCCTAACCACTTCCTTAATTCCCAGTAGCAGTTTCAAGTGGAACAGCCTTCAGTGCATGCTGCCCTGCTCCTTTCCAGAGCTGCTGCTCCCATGGTGCCTGTGAAGACAGGGGGCCATGTGCTGAAGAGAAAATCTGTGTGACTCCTTGGTGAAATCTTAGGATGACTTATCTGGAAGATGCTACTACCTCATCATGCTGAGCATCTCAGCGGTGCTGTTGGCACTCTCCTCACAGGACATGCCGTGCAGACTGGCCTCCCTGGTGCTCCTACCTTCCTCCTTCTTGCATAAAAAAGCCCCCACTTGTCCCTGGTTTCTTTCCTAGTCTGGCTTGACATTAAATAAAATGTTTTGCTTGTGTTCCTGCTGGCCCAAACTCTAAACATTGCTTTGTTTTGTTTGTTTAAAAAGCAAACAAACAAGCCCCACCAAAAAGCCCAAAGAACTTCCAAGGAAGTAACAGTTACTATCCTCTTGTGTTCACTGACTGTGGGTAGCTTCCAGTGGTTTAGTCTGTGAACAAGGCTGGGGTTTAGCCAGACACTCCTTTGATTCTGACACTTTACACTTTATTGCACTCAAGCCACTTGAATAAACTTAGGGGAAGACTCACAGCCAAAACCAGACTTGTGACAGCAACGAGGTCATTAAAGTAAATGCTGGAGCGTACAGGTCATGTGGGCTCAGCCTGGTCAGTGCCGTCAGCCCAGTGCTAGCACTCATCCTGAGGAGTGCAGCAGGTTTGGCTTCATGCTTCCAGCTCCTGCAGCAGGGGGCCAGTCCCCACTCCTGTGGGGAATGAGGAAGAGCCTGGGGGGGCAGTTCCTTCACATTTTTCCGTTCCTTACTCATTTCAGTGCCCTTTTTGCCTTTCGTCTTGTACCTGATCCAACTAATGAGAAAGCGTGGGTGGACAAAAGAAAATTCTCTTGTCACCCTTGAAGGTTATTGTTGTGCTCTCTAAAAACCTGGACACCATGAGATTCCACTTTAATGTTGGGACATGGAGATGCTTTGGCAGTCTTGCGTGCACTGGAAGCAACACAAACCCTCCCCTGGGATCATTTGAATGTGCGTATAAAAATCCAGAGAGGTATTGTCTAAACTGAGAAACTGGTGGGTGCCTTCCCCGTGGTGAGCCCCACTGAGCTTGGCATCATCTGTGGACACCTACAGTGCAGTGCATGTGTGCTACATGTGGGGGCATCTAGGATGAGCTACCTGGGCTGTGGGGCATGGGCTGCTGTGGTGGCTGCCTCCCCTTGGCCTCCATTCCCCTGCCTTTCTCAGGGAGGTGCAGGAAGCCCAGCAGCCACGCAGAGCCCTGTGCTCCGTGGACATGGATTGTGTCAAGTGGAGAGGACACACTCACTTTACAGGGATGATGCTGATGGACAAATTAGCATTCTTGAGAGGCATTACTGTGTGTTTGGACAGCACAGTGGGGGCATGACTCACTGCAGATTAATATGATTAGCAGATCAAAAATCTAGGCTGAAGTTAGGCACCTGCTATCCCTTGTATTTCAATGGAATTTGGCCACATCACTCTATGGAGCCCTTTCTGATCCTTGTTCCTATCTTCCTTTATCTCTGTTCATACAGTTGGTATTGTGTCACAGGCTGGTGCTCCCTTTGAAAGATCAGGTTCTTTGATGCACCCAACAGAGTTGGAGACCTGGAATTTTGCTTACACTTGTCATCCTCGGGGCTGTTTTGCAGCGTAAGATTTTGAAAAAGCCCAGGTTACACTTACTTATGTCTATGATGAGGGACAAAGAAGCACAGAAACTATCCAAGTGACGTTCTAGCACCTACTGTGACAAGATTGTGTCAAAATCATTTGTTATGTTGAAATTCCTATCTCTAATCCTGAAAAAAATATCCTTGAATTATTTTTGAGCTTGAAAAGTTTTCATGGCTGAGATGTACAGTAATTACTGGCTTTTTTGCAGCAAAATTGTAATTCTGGCAAATTACAATCTGTGATTTTGGTGGGGCTGGGGGATTTAAGCCTGTTCCTGGAAAATTAAAGCAAGAACAAAAACCTGGAAACCTGGAGGCCATTTTTTATTGCTACTTTCTCTCCAGAAAAATATACTCTGGTCTCCTCACATCGCCTGAGCTTCTGCAGGTCTTCAACAACAAGCAAGCCAGAGGATCTGTTGGTGATGTGCTTGGGACTGTGGTTCCCTAGGATTAATACACTGTTTTTCTGCAAATATTGGCCACTTATCTCAGCTGTAGTTAGTCATTGGAGCTGCACTGCTTCTAGAAGTAACTCTGTGCTGATGCTTGGCAGGTGTCACCAAAAAGATGGAGCTGTCTTTGAACCTTGCAGTAAGTCTCGGATGTGTCCATGCCAGAAAACCAGAGTGCACTGGGAGAAAGACTCAGCCTGGCTGTGGGGATGTGCTCTGCTAGTGCCTGGCATGCTTTTCCCCTGGTTTTCCCCTATGCCAATGCGCATTTTCCCATCCAGTGGCAGTCTTTGTGCTGAGGTGGGCAGTGAGCTCCTTCCCTGTGGGCCAGATGGGCCAGATTGCCCTCCAGGGCTTTGCTGTGTAGATGTGAGCCACACAGTGTTTTTTGCCTCTCGGGGCAGAGATCAGGCCCCAGCACATTCTGTTTAATAGTACAGAAACCCAGATTAAATGCTTCTAGCATGAAATGGAAGAACTGATTGGCTCAGTGTCCTTTAGAGTCCTGTGTTCCTCCTTGGTTTCATTTGTTCTTATGTGAAGTTCAGCAAGATTTACCACTGCAACCCAGGTGACATGGCAGGGCACTTCAGTCCAGGAAAACAAGCTCCTTTTCCCTTTTTCAGAACACTAGATGTCAAAAATGACTCCTCCAGGGTTTAGATTTTCACAGAACACAGTGATAAAAAAGTCTTGCACTGTGCAACGGGGAAAAAAAGGAAGGCAAAAATACTTCAGTGTGGCTTAGCAATGTCCAGAGAATTAAAAAAAAAAACAAAACCAGCCTTTTTGGTAAAGATAAAATGTTGGCAGCTTTTGATAGTTTCTAAAAACTTTTGGATAAATACTCCACGATCTTTTAATTAAATCCAAGACAGCTCTATGAATTCTTCTTGCAAGAACATTTTATTTACTTGAAAAGTCTGTACCAAATCAAACCTGAGATGCATTGGGATGCTGCCGTTCAGTTCTGTGTGACAGTCTCCAGACTCAGCCTTTTCTCTTGTCCGTTGCAGGCTGTGTACATGTTCTATGCATTGGCAATTGTCTGCGATGACTTCTTCGTCCCTTCGCTGGAAAAGATCTGTGAAGTAAGTGTTAGATGTTCCTTCCTCATGTGCTGCTTTCACAGCAGTTCTAGAGAGCGGTGGGGTGTGGTGATGGTGTATTTACTCTTGTCCTGCAGTGTTGCTGTGCTGCTTGTCTTGTTGCTCAACATGACGTGTGCACATTGACTCAGGTCTGTGTTCTTCCTCACAGGACAGACTCTCCAGTTGCTGCAGGCATTCACACTGTGGTGGTTGCTGTTGCTTCTTGTTTGCATATCTTTGCAGATATCTCTGCAGAAACACCAGGCCCTAGCCTTAGCTGACACAAATTAAAACCTCTGGTGATCTACCTCAGTAGAAATCGCGGATCTTGTACCCTGCCCTCACAGTCATGACTGTCATACCTTGTGTTGTGTTGATGTAAGTCGTAAAGCAGCAGGGACACCTAGGTCAGCTGTAGAGAAGCTTGTGAATGCTTCCAGCAATTACGAGGGACTCTGTTTCTCTTTGGTAAGGTCAGGATGCTTAAATTTTAGAAGACAAGGAGTACATTTTGGCCTAAATCATCTCAGCCAGCCACAGAGCCAACACAGACCGTGTGCCCTAAGTTACTGCAAGCTTTATCTGCTGTCAGTTCCAGGCAGTGAAATCTGTGTGTGGAGAATATGGTTGGTCTTGGCAGTGAGAGGTCTGTACCATTTGTAGAAGATGCCTGCCCATGTGCCTGGGAACATGTGTCACCAGTCAGGGTGTGGGCTGTGCTGGTCCTGGGAGAGGTGTGGAAGCTGGCAGGACAAGTAATTTGTGCTGACAGCAGTGATGGAAGCTGTCTCTAAACAACCTGATACTTGAAGTTGAACACCCTGCTGTGCGGGCCTTTTCTGCATCATCAAGGAAAAAAGCACCCAGGAAATTACACGTTTTGGTGTGTAAGTATAGAGGTAAATGGAAAGTAACAACACAAGGCAGGAGCTTCTGTCCTGCAAAGTTGCTGCACCCTCTGGGGCTGAATCTAGGGAACCCCATTGCAAGATTCAGGAGAGGGAGCATTGGTGTGGACATGGGGATAGGAGATGCTGGGGAATGTAGACACACTGAGTTCTTTGACCTCCCCTCTTCCAGGCAAGTGAACCTCACTGGGAAATGTGGCTCTAGAAGCTGGCTCAGGTATCTGTGGATGAACAAAACCCGAAGTGAGTGAGCAGTGTCTAGGACAGGCTTGTATTTTGGGGTGTTGTCAATATGCCCAAGGGCAAGCCAACCATCCAGAGGGATACAGGGAGACCGGAGATAGAGTGAGCTTGTTATTTCTCTTGGCTGCGCACTCATTAAATACCGCCCATGAGTATGTTTTGATTGAGCCCCACTCATGGCCCAGAGGCCTGACCTGGGTCTGTGGAGCACTGGCTCCTGTTGCAGTTCTGCCAGGAGCTCTGACTGGCCATGGGCAAGCTCCATTGCTTCCCTGCGGCTCTGTTTCCTGCACTGCTCAGTAGAAAAGTTGATCCTTGACTGTGTTTACAAATGACAATAGGAAACACTGTGCATGGTGTTACCAGTTTCTAACTTCACTGGTGGTTAACTTTATTGTCACAAATGAGGGGCTCTTCTAAGGTCACTAACTGTCTGCACATTCAGGACCTGTATGTCTCCATCTGCCCCAGAAGTTGGTCTAACAAGTTCCAGCCTTACAGTGCCATTTGTTCTTCTGACAAATTCTCAGATGTGCTTGGTTTTGTGCAGACATCTGATGTCTAAAAAGCAAACACCCTCTCTGTGTGATATACTGCAGTATTTGCAAGCCCCTGGGCCCTAGAAGGCAGTTTTTGCTTGCTTAGATCCTTGCTGTTTTGGCTATTTGTTGTCTTCTCAGTGGTACATAACAATTCCTCATGTGCCTTACTGGTTCTGAATTGTTCTGTTATCCAGCACCACCAATAAGATGATGATAACAATTTTTATTCAACTATGTGTGAAAGAGAAAGCTTAGCAACTGAACACCAGATCTGGAGTACTTGTATTGAAGAGTTTCTATCTAGGAGAAAGGTGCTGTAGCGTTAAGGCTTATCAAAATGAGTCACATAAATGGATCAGACTTTTACTGTTCTATTGCTCCTGCTTGATTCTCTCCCAGAAATGTTTTTTCTCATCCTGTAGGTGATGTTTAGAGACATTCAAATATTCTTATGTATTTCATGCAGTGAGAATTCAGGCCTCCTGCCTGAAGGCTTTATTGGCCTTGAAAATCTACTAGTAGTTGTTCTACATCTTCTCACAGTTTGGATGTTCTGATTTTAAAACAAATGTTCTTTTTCTGGCTTAGCTCCATCTAGTTTGGGAAGTAGTTGTTGAGTTGAACCAACAAGCCATTTGCACTCCCAAATGTGTGTTGACATGGGAATTTTCTCCAGAACACTCACTATGGTAGACATTCACTTTCTGTGTTTGCTCAGATGTATTTACAAAAAACCCCTGATTTTATTTTGTTTTCTAAAGCAGTTTCTACTTGCACTTGCCTAGCTGTCCCACTTCTGGTAGTTTACACTATGTCAGTGGCAAACATCTGTCTGCAAATACATTTTTGCTGTCTACACAGGGTGCTGTTTCTGCTCTGTTGTATCAGCTTAATCATCATGTGCACTTCAGTGAATTCTCTAGAAACTGTCCTCGAGGGCTCCTACTGTAGCTTTGAATTAAACCACCCCTCCCCAGGAAGTCATCACAGCTGGTTTCCTTGGCTGGTGGTGTTGCTTTCAAGAGGCACCGTGAGTTCCAGCAGCTATTGTAGGATGGCTGTCTCCATAGTTTCATAGAGCATCCTGCAGAAGAACCTGGCCTTTGGGGATCTGCTTCTGGTCCTGTGATCTTCTTTCATGATAGTTTTAATCCTGTTTAAAATAGTTTTCCATAAAGCTGCATTTTATCGGGTTCCACAAGCTTTATAGCACTCCAGCAATGCTGTGGTCTTCTGCTTCAAAGGCATTCCTGATGAGGGCACATCCTGTCCTTTTCCCTTGTCCCTATAACTTATGTACGAAGGGTTGTTACCTCTGTATGGGCAGTGGATAGAGTTAACCTCCTAAAGGAGGGCCAGGAATGCCTATTGTGGAATCTTCAGAAAAGG
The DNA here is from genome assembly GCA_013397155.1 of Irena cyanogastra. Taxonomy (NCBI): domain Eukaryota; kingdom Metazoa; phylum Chordata; class Aves; order Passeriformes; family Irenidae; genus Irena; species Irena cyanogastra. The sequence goes on along the minus strand of VWZV01005313.1, from coordinate 54,114 downwards.
CTGCTGTGAGGATTCCTGCTCTCTAGTCTCTGTGCAAAGGTACTTAGGCAAGGATGAAACAGCAGAGGAGCCCTCCAGCGCTGCAAGGGAACAGGGACAGAGGGAGGTTTCCTGTATCCTGCCAGGCTGGGGGGCCGTCTCAAAAGCCAGCTCTGTCAGGGACACTTCCTACCGCTCCATGCTGCCTTCCCCATGCTCCTGGCTACTTTCTCTTGTGCTCCTGCAGTGGCAACTGCTGCCTTGGTGTGGTAGCAGCTCAGGGTGGTGGCTGTATGGCAGGAGCTGGTTGTTGCTCCTCTTCAAGAGGGGAAGGTGCTTTGTGGTATCTGCTGAGCAGCAACTGGTATAGATGGAGCAGTGGGAGTGCAGACAACATAGAGGGTGTAATTAACCAAGGAACTCCTTGGAAGCAGCATATGCTGATGAAGTTTTCTTAGAACAGTGAGTCCTTTCCCTTCCAGAAGCCCCCATTTTTTAGACAGTCCCTGGGTACTGCTGAAGGACAGATACAGGAGGTAAGTGATGTAGTCCAGGAGAACGGGGGTAAGGAGAGGGTAAACTGAGGTGAGTGATGTAGTCTGGGAGAAAGAGGGTAAGGAGCTGGTGTAAAGCAAGGCATAACTCATACCAGGGAAGGTGGCTGGAGGTGAACCAAGCCTGAGCCCTAGCCCTGCTCTTTACATGCAAAAGTGGGAAAGATAAAGTGTGTGTTGCTGGGGTTGTGGAGCAGGCAGACCCATGAGTGGTGAAACTGCCTTCCCTGTTGGCTGGAGTGGTGACCTTTCCATCCTCTCTGAAAGTGTCACTGGCATGACCTGCCCTCTCTGCCAGGCGATGCTCACTTCAGTAGCCAGTGCCTGTGGTGGCTTTTCCCCTATACTTAAACTTTGTTTACACAAAACTTTACAGGTGCCTGCTCTCAGCAGGCAGGTCAACATTGGGAGTGGAATTCCTTGAGCTGCTCAGTGTGGTAATCAGTGACTCTATGTTTCTATGCAGCGCTTGAATCTCAGCGAAGATGTGGCTGGGGCAACTTTCATGGCAGCAGGAAGCTCTGCTCCCGAGCTGTTCACATCTGTCATAGGTAAGGAGTCTGCTGCTGCTTCCAAAAACCTGTACATTTCCCTAAAAATGCAGGAGTTGGAAGGTGAGTGCTGCTGCCTATTATCTGTTCCCAGCAAACCTCTCCTGTGGAAAAGCCAGGAGGGTTAATATTCAGGCAACACGGTCAGACCCATACACCACACTCACCACAGCTGGCTCAGCAAGAGAGATAAAAAGGCTCTTTTGTGAGGGTATGTTCCAGCGGAGGTTTATTATGTTCCATGCAGAAGGGAACCCAGACTGAAAGAGGACAAGCACGTGTTCTGGACAGCTTAAGAAAGGGAAGGAATGGGGTAGCAGAGCTAAGGGCAGGGCAGAGGGGATTGGTCTCCAGGGGAGAGAGGGCAGCCACCAGGGGTACCGAACCAATGAGGAAATAGGGAAAGGAGAAACCAGGGTAGGTTGCAAAGTATGGGAATCAGCGAGACAGAGGTCCGTGAGGGAGTGTTGTCTTTCCGCAGGAGGAATGGACTCTCTGGTAAGTCTTTTCAAGGCAATGCCCTTGGGAATTGGCTGAGGGGAGGTAGTTCATGGGATGCTACATTTCCCTGGCTGTTTTCAGAGCTGAAATGGGATTGCTGCATGCTTCCAAGGTTTGTTATAATCCCTCCTGGGCACACATGGCACTGACTGTGAGGAGTCCTCGCCAGGTGAAGTGACTCTGGGAATGCCATTATCTCACAGTAGGGCCTGGATGTGACCCTGCCAAGCCAGAGCCAGTGGACTGCTCATTAGCCAGGCTTCACCTACAGCATTATCCTCTCCTGTCCACTTTCCTGCCCTATCTGCCACGCCAGCTCCAGGGCACAGTGGGAAAGGATTTTCCCTAGATTTCCCTCTCTGGTTGGTACTCCGACACACCGTTCATGTCCTCAGCGGCAGGTTCTCTGCCGTCACCTCCCCTCTGGTTAGTCTTCCAACACCGCTTTTCCCTGGAGAAGCCAGAGTGGGGAGGAAAAGAGGATTTGAAATGCTTTCTTACAGCAACAGCTTGGTCAGAACATCACATGTCCAAAGCAGCTCTCTGCTTATGGGAAGTGTGATGAAGGAATTCAGCTGTCCTTAAGTGTGCAAAACCCAGGAAACTCTGGGTGCCCCCACAGCCGTGAGGGAGGGACACTGCGGGCAGTGTTACAGAGTGATGCTCTACCTAACCACATTACGAGGGTGAAGTGTTCCTGCAGTCTGACTTGCCCACATCTCTGTTGGCAGGGGATTGTCAGGGCAGCAGCTGGGAGGGTACTGGGTACTTTTCATCACTGAACAGAATTAGTTCTCAGCTCAGATACTTTCTCTAGGAGACACTTGTCTTTCAGTCACAGCTGCCAGATGCAGAGGACGAGTTAATTCACGCAAAGCTGTGTGCTCTGCAGAGAGGTCTAATTACACAAGCAAAACCTTATCATTTGGGAACTTAAATTGGACGAAGTTGGGATTGTCCTTTGGTTAAGGGTAGTGCAGTACCAGGGTGAAAATAAAACCAGATTCTTTCAGACAACTTAGAGAAGTCCTGATGGTCATCAGGATTATTTTCCTGCTGTGGTGTAACCCACCAGGTGCTGTGTGTCACTTGGCAGGTGAGCGCTTCTGTGTTTCTGAGAAAAGGATGAAGTTGGAAAAAATACGTAAACTGTACTGGCCAGATAAATAATGTTGGAACCTTAAAAGCAAATGATGAATTTAAACAGACTGACAGTTAGCAGGAGATGGAGTGTTATTTTTAGGCTGGCTTCCTAAGGAAAGGATTTTGTGCAGCACTGTGATGCATGTGTCTGTCAGTTCATCTCCCTTGCCATTAACCTCATTGGCAAATTTGACAGAAGAGCTCTGAAAAAAGCTTGTAGCATAGCCCCATAACTCATCCTGAGAGGCATCACTTGGCTTGTGAGTAGCTGTGGCCAGACAGCTCTGAATCATCGCCAGCTTCTACTGAAGCTTCATCCCTACTGAAGCCAGTTGAGATGGGGATCTGGGAAGGACCAGAGTACTGCTCAGGGAATATCTTATGGGAGAGAGTTTCCTGTGGATTTGTATCCCACCAGCTGCTACCACAAGCTTGCAGTGTTTTGTGGTGTGTATCGCCATATGTTGGGTCAATACCAGGAAGTTAGTTACTTGGATGTGCCTGAGGTGCTTGGTTTCCATCACACAATCCATCCAGGTCCCCTCAGAAAGCAACTCTCTGCAGTTTGCCTAGTACCTGCCTTTAGATTCATTAATAGGGTGTGAGGTCTGCAATTTTAGGTGAAAAAAGTCAGCTCTTTCCCATTTACACAGCTGCTCTTGAACTTGTTTTTCAGGTGTTTTTATCACAAAAGGAGACGTAGGTGTTGGAACTATTGTGGGCTCGGCTGTATTCAACATCCTCTGTATTATTGGTGTGTGTGGGCTTTTTGCAGGACAGGTAAGAGCATTTAATGATTCCTTACCGTTCTTGCTTCACCCTATGCCTTGGCTGTACTGCAAAATCAGATGCCAGGTTCACCACCTTGCCACAAATTTGTCTGGCTTCGCTGTTTTTAATAGCGCCCTGTGCTGTTCCGCCTGCATTTTTGAAATGAAAAACAGAGCAGCAAAGGTCAGCTCAGGCATTTTGAGCTGCCTAAGGTGTCTGGGTGCGGAGAAGAATAAACACTGGTTGTTTGCTCCTCATGTAGTTTGTGACTGTTCTCCAGCGTGTCAAACCACTCATGACAACACAAGCTATTCATCTGAAATTAAAGCAATTAAGTTGTGAGATCTGAGCTGCTGTCTGAATTGCAGACATGATTGATTGTATAATTAAGTACCTGAATCTGCGTTTACCTTCGCACTTGCCAACATGCCTGATATTTTTACATTTACGAATGTTCTTTGGCGTGTTACTCTGCAGACTTTTAAAGAGGAGAAGCAGGGTCATGTTACCAGCACAGGGCAATGGAAGAAGAACTAAGGAGAAGAGACCTTGGTCAGTCTGGGAAAACATGCAGAGAGATGGGGTTTTCCTTGTGATACAGTTCTGTTTTCATTAGCAGTGAACTTCTACAGGCTGAACATTTTCAATGTGAGGAAGCCTTAGGATAAGGTCACAGCAGTACTTTTTAACGACACGTGTCCTGATTTGTGTGCAACATGCAGCAGGCAGCTACAGATGCTCAATGTGTTGGTGGTTCTGCTGTAACTCTTACTGTGAAAACCCAGTAAATTGAAGTAAATTTTTAATGACCAAAGCCTTCCCAGGGCATGAGGGTCTGTTCCCCAGAGGTGTTCTCCTCTCGTCAATATGACTTCCTTCTCAGGGTGCTTTTTTCAGCAGTTAATGATGGCAGAGGAGCCAGTTCTGGTTTTTACTCTCCACAGTATTGATTGCATGCCTCAGACCTGCTAAAAAAATGGCTACAAATCACAGCTTTCGGTGGAAAAGGCCTGCTAGACTTTGGGGCTTGACAGAGAGTGTCAGTCTTCTCAAGAGGCCTTTTACAGGTGGGAGATTGTTGTTTCAGAAGGATAAATCACAGCCAAAATGCTCTTGTAAAACATCTTCAGCCTTTTAGCTGTGGTAGCTTTCAGAAGTTCAAGTTATCCTAAGCATGGTCTGTGAGTTTCTTTCAAGCCAAGCACTGAGATTTTGACTGCTTTGCCCCATCTTTGTTTTCCTTGAGACTCTGCTGGTGATTTGTGTGTGGTTTTGTCAAGTCACATAACCTCTCTTTGCTGCAGTCTAGCCCTCAGAGGATGGGTGAGCACTGGAATGATTGACGTCACTATGTGGAACTATGATTTATTGAGCAAATAAGAAGTTTCAGTGTTAATAATTGCAATGTTTTAGATAAAACTCTGGATCAGTTTATGCTTTACATTGTTTCCCACTCCCAGCCTTTCACCAAAAAGTCATTCCCTCTTAGTGGTGTGATTCATCATTTGTTTTGTGTTAGTATGAGTAGGAATTTGGTTTTATTGTCAACAGTGTCTCTACAGAGGCACTAACATAGGTGGTAAATTTGGTTGTTGGTGAGATTTCTGTTCTGCTGGGGACTTGGATCTCAGTAATGAGTTGGCAGGTGAGCCTAGGGGCTGGTTGTTGAACAAAGCTGCTTGCTGTGCTCCAGAGTTTTTTCTTTGGGCTCAGACCTGTGGATTGAGCAGCTGGAGGCCTTAGATTTTCGGATTGTTGCCTGCAGGCTGGGAATCCTAGAGGTCAGACCTGCAGGGGCCTTCTGCTGCGTTTCCAGCAGCACTCTTTTTGAAACCCTTCTTCTGGTTTGTTGTTTTTTGGGTTTTTTTTACTGGTAAACAGTTGAATTGTAAAATACTGTCCAGCCCTCTCCAGGATATGTTTCATTTTTAAATTTGGTTGTAGTTTGTATATGCTGTGTTGGATGTATTCTTTGGCCTAAGAAAAGACTGGCTTTGGTTATGTGCACCATGTTTAGGAAAAGAAACAAATGCACGGCTCCAAAAGGCTAGTATGCATTTGCTTGAGCACCAGCCCTAGTTGTTTATTCTTCCAAGCCTTTACTGGCTGTATGCACACACTTTCAGGATAAACCAGAATAAGCATCCCACTGCTGGAACAGGAGAAGGGAAGCATGCCCACGCCTCTGTGCAACACTGCGCACCTAAAAAAGGCGTTGAAAGAGCATTGTGAAAGTTGAAAGTCAAACACTGAAAAGTTAGAAAATAGCAGTGTGAGGGTTCCCTGTGCACTCTTAATTTGCCCCCCCACCAGTGCATTATTATCCAGGCTTTAATTACCTGGATTTACAAGGGGTCTCTTGCTGGGTTCTCCACAGGCTCCCTGCCTCTCTGCACACAGAATGGACTTCGCTCACTTAATGAGCAGCTATTCAGGATTTTGTTATCTCTTATTGTTCACTCTGTGCCCTTCTGCCTTATTTACCTGGCTCTATTCAAGCCTTGTTCTAGAGGCAGGATTACTAATTTCCTCTTGAACTTCTGCCGATCTATTGTATTGTATTGTATATACTGTATACTATATGTATATAAATTGTATGCTATTGTATCTGAGCAGTTGACGAGCAGTTAATTAGTTATCCCCAAACCTCTGTGAGATGAAGGGATGTTTTAAATATGGGGAAACAAAGCAGAGAGAGATTAAATAAAAAATAATAACTTGTCTTTTTAGGGGCCCATTAGAGCTGGCACAGGTCTGCTCTTTCCTCTGGTGCATGGCATTCTGTGGCATGCTCATGGGTCCTGGCTCCAGGTGCTGCTCCTGCCACTCCACAGGGCTTTCCTTGCTGGAAAGCCTTGGTTTGAGTGGCTGTGTCAGTCTCCACACAGTCCGGCTCTGCTTGGGAGCATTCAGCTCCTTGAACCATATGAGCCCCTCTTCTTCTCCTCACTCCCGCTTCCTTCCACAGGGCACCACACAGAATGCCTCTGTCCTGAGCCCTGACCTCTTCCCTAGGGCTGTTCTTGTCTGGAACTAAGCAAGTGACTTAACTACATCTCCTAATATTTAGTGGTTGCTCTTGCCAGTATGATGGTGTTCCTTCTTGTCACTCCCCCTCCAGATCTTGAGGCCTGAGAGAAAAGCTTTCAGCAGATTCCTCCCTTGGGTCATGCATCCACCCATAGCTGCTTTCTGAGCATCCAGCTTTCTTCTGGTGGTTTTGATCCCTTCTCCTCTCCCCACTCCTCTGCTCTATGTCTCCTTGGCCTGACTTCTGCTGGCTAATGTTAGCCATGCCAGGGAGGCACCTCTTGAGATACAAGAGTCTGCTCTACAGCCAGGGAAATAATATTTTCCACTATTTTCATCTCCTCCAGAGATTTTGGATTGGAGGAATTAAAAAAGTGACAGTGGATGCAGGCTGCCCAGCTGTTTGATGGCTAGACCAGAACCATCCACTAGAGGCTGGATTTTCTAAACTAGCATTCACACTCTGAAAATCAGAGCTTTCAAATATACCTTAAACTGTGCCTCTGCGGAAGCAGAAGAACTTCACGTCTGGTGTGTGTTGAGGTGTTTGACCAATGCATGTTTAGAGAGAGAGTTCAAGTTTTCCCATTGGATAGTGAATGCTGCCCATGTGCCTGTGGCAGTGAGCCTTAGAATCTCCTCCTGCTTTCTTCTTGCAGCCTGTTGAAACATTCTGCATAGCACTCATGCCCAGAGGAGGATTTCTCTTACTTCTTTCAGGTGGTAGATACGACTTCTAAGCTGTAGATGGTTTCAGTATATGGAAATATGTTAGGAGCTCTTCTCATTCCCCACTTGCCTGTGCAGTGCAGGTTGGATGTGTCTGCAGCTGTTTCCTCCTATGTCCCTATGTCTTGGACACCAGCACATCTCCTTGCAGGTAGGTAACTGCTAAGGCACATAACCCAACTATTGTTTTTTAGCTGCTGTATCTGCTTTGCTTCCTTCTGGCAAAGGGGGAACAAGGAGATAAGGGAACACTGAGGGAGGATGAAATGGAAGCATATGCAGCCCTTCAGACAGTAGTCCGGCAACATTCAAGGGAAACATGCTGGGTAGCAGTAAGGAGGCTGCTGTCTGCATTGTGATGGATTGCATCGGGCTTTTTCCATGCTTGCAAGCCAGCTGTGTATGGGGAGCTTGACCTTAGCCTGGAGTCCCCTCCTGGCCTTGGTTGCGCTGCCCTGTCTTCTGTCACACTCAGGTTTGTGCTTCTCAAGCTCTCCCCTCCTTCCCCTGCCCTCTCGCTGTCCTTGGCGGCAAGGACGCGGCATTCTCAGAAGCAGCCCTTGCTTAATTCAGCTCTCATTCAAGCCAGCACAAGCAGAGTTTGTTCAGTTTTGGACGTTCCCCCATCCAGATTCATCTTGTTTTCACAGTTCTGCTGCTCTCTTCTCGCCATCCTGTCCTCCCAGCACTGACCCACAGCATTTTGCAGTGTTGCAGAGGAGGCTGAGGAGTGTTTATGTGACAGCAGTATAACCATGAGTTGCAAGTCATTCCAGCATTACCATGTAATTTTGAATGTGCATGGCTTGATTTTTTAATTAGTATTTAACTGCTCTGGTTTTCAGTTGAGTCCCAATTTCTCTATTTTACCTTTCCTCAGAAATAGACAAGCTTCTCTGGGTGGAGCAGGGGACCAGGAATGCTGGCTTGTGCCACAGATACTCTTCCAGTTATTGGTTCTGTCAAGGGGTCTGTTGGGAGGCATCATTCCTCAACATAGTGGAGTGGAAAAGGATGACCCTGACTGTCTGACTTGCCTCCTTCTTTTCCAGTGGGATTCTTTTACCTCAAGAAGTAAACTAAATTCAGCAGGCTCTCCTCTGTCCAGGTCACGGAACCCTTGTGGCAGCTGAGGCGCCTGTAGGCGTAGCTGCCGTGGGTTATGTCAGTGGAAAATACGTCTGAGAAACAGTGTTAGGCATATTGACAAGGACACTAAACAGAGTTTCGTAACCTGGTAGAATGTTTTTTAATGAAGCAGCTCGGACTTCTGTAATCTCTTTTACCCCACTTCTGCCATTCAGCCAGCTTGCATGCCTCGTAATCTTTTAAGCTTTAATTTCACTCACAACTCAGACTGCAGCCATTACTGACTTTTGGCTTTATGATTGCATTCATGAGCTTTTTTATTTTCTTCTCCTCGACTGTGGAGAAGTTTTAAAAGGTGAGAGTTGGAATGCTGTTGCTTTTTCTTCATTGGTCTGTGACCATCAGTGGAAAACATGTAAAACTCTGGGGAAGGTTTAAGGAGAGCTTAATGCCAGCTGTTGGGACTGTTCACTGCTCTCACAGCGCAGGGCACATTGGGGTTTGGTGCTGGCAGGGTTTTATAGTGACCATGAGCCTGGTCTTTCACTGACGGGGTTGTGTTGCAGACATGGACAGACTAGTAAGTCAGACTGAAGTAGTGCAGAAGCCAAGGCTTTGGTCCTTGGGTACCTAAAGCTGCTGTGGAACATCAGGCAGTCTGTATGGTGCCAACACTGCAGCTGGGACAGAGAGGTGTGGATGGAGTTCCTGGATAAAGAGGTACCATTAATTCAGAGATGCTGCCCAAGGCAGTCAGAAGAGTTGCAAATGGATTCCTATCAGCATCAAACCAAGGCTACTTCGTAATTGCCACCATCACCATTTAAGGTTGAGTTTTCTCTGTCAAAATTGACACACAGATCAATACTGTGGATGTACCATTTGTTGGATATTTTCTTAAATCATTTATAGTGTAACAGCAATCATAAAATCTGTTTTTTACTTCTGGCAAAGACTGGCCAACCTGAAGAGACTGGGAGAAGTTTATTCTGTGCACTCCTTCCTGTCTACAGCTATTCTTGAATTCTGCTGTGGATCTTGTGGTGCAGCAGAGGCCTTGGGGTCTTGCTGCCTCAGCACTGTGGGAATCTAAGCTAAAGAGACATGCTGGTCCAAATAACTCATGGATGATTATAACTGCTAGTTGAGCAGAGAAATATTTCTGGCTTTGTCCTGAGGTTTGGAGAGTGTCCACTGTTTCCATTCTGAGAATGTCACATAGACAGATTGCTGCAGCAGTGATGAAAATACCAAGAGAGGCCTAAAAAAGCAATTATTCTTGGGGAAGTAATGAGGATAGATGGAGTTGGTGCACAGTGTATGGACTGGGAGCCAGAGTGATGACTGAGCTCTGCAGAGAACAGCAAACCAGAGGTGAAGTTAGGGAGCTGGTAATTGGAAGGAGTCTTTCCTCCCAACAGGTCCCTTAGATCATGGCTGCTTTAATTGCCTGAGAGAGACAGATACGTTTAGGCCTGGGTTTTTCTTTGGCCTGACCTATGCTCATATTTGGTGCTTTGCTGAAGCTGGGAGTTGTGGTTAATATTGGTCAAAGCCTCAAGCAAGCCCGAATGCTGCATCATGGGGCCCCGGGGTCTTTGGCCAAAATGATGGTATGGAGACTGAGCTGGATACTTGTAGTGTCCTGGGATACTCAGATACGACCATGGCGTATAGAGAAAGTGTCACTTAGTCCAGGACATCCTGCTGTGCTGTCAGGGGCTGTGCTGTCACCTTGCAGCACAGGGGCCTCTTGCTGATGCTGGCTGCCTGCTGGCTTTCCTGGGGCTCTGCACATGGCTTTCCATGCAGGAGTCTGTTTAAAAGGTCTGCTGTGGCAGAGTGGTTCAGTGTGCCAGGAAGGGATGTGGGATCAGGACTCCTGCTGCACTGGGAGATGTGGCACCTCTGGGATTCCATTGAACCTGCTTGGCTGATTCTCTGTCTGAATTACGGATGTGTCGAAAGTGCTACCAGGATCCCACCACCCTCCAAACCATACCAAGTCCTGCGTGTCTCTCCCAGGAAAGGTGCAGAGGCTCTGCAATGGCTTCTTGCTGACAGCCACAGGTGGATCTACAGCCTAATTTAATGTAAAGATGAATATAAGTAAGGCACTGTTACACTCTCCCATTAATCTCTGGTGCTTCACTGATACCTTGACCAGTGAGATTGGGCAGGCAGGCAGCCAGGTACTTGGAATTACCTATGCTGAGCAAAATAATCAGCTGCAAAGTTTAAAGGCAGAGCATGTGCCCTGATACCTGGGGTAGAGCCCTTTTTTATTTTTGTATAATTCTGAATGCGTAAGACTTGGATTAACTGCAAAGTATGGCCAGCCTCATTCCTTGAAAATCTGTCCCAGACCTCCATCTGAGTTCACTGCTTCCTGTAACAGTGGCCAACCGTTGGTCATTTCTCTTCCTTTGGCATGAGATCCTGCTATGTTATCACAGGACTGATATGAAATTGCGTTGAGGGTTTGCAGAAGAGTAGTGTCAGAAGCACAGCCCTTTCTGGAGGGGACCCCAACGGGCTTCAGAAGGCCGCTTCTCAGCTCCGATGGCAGCTCCTGCAAACCAGGAGCAGTGTGTGAGGAGGATCCACTGCACGTCTGGCTGCAGTTCACCCAGAGGGCTCACACAGCATGTTGCTGGCCGGCTGTTGTGGGCCAGGGGCTTGCAAGCGATCACAGAGAGCAGCTTTGTCAGGTGGCACAGACCAGCACTCGAAACCCAGATCCCTGCATTTGCTAGGGTGGTGTAAGAGCTTCCCTAATCACTTCTGTGCAGTCCACATCAAAGAGGGACAGCATGAGGTTTGACCCAGATTCTCTGCTTCTGCAGGCCTTTTGACAGTGGTGGATTTGCTGCTGGCACATCTCTATTGACCTCCATAGACTCTTAAGGCTAATCGTTTGCAGGGATTGCCTTTACTATTTTGGCACTGTAGTCCAAGCATTCCTGCCTCTCCGCATCAGCAAATTAGGTTATTGTCCTGGATTGAAAGATAAGTGTGTATTACATTTGCCATCTGTTTGAGGTGTGACAGTTATCTTCCCTTAATTGGGCAGTTTTCTTTATCTCTTCCATAAACCAATCATCCCTACAGGCAATATTTTCTGTTAATGGGCCGTTGAGTCTCACTGCATGACTGGTAAAATTACATCATCCCATTGGGAGATGCTCCACCCAGGGGGAGGAGCCAAGCATTCCTTCCTGGATATGGTCTGAGATTTTAGGACACCAGGGCAGTCTTCTCCCCTGGCTTGTCAAAGGAGCAGCCTTTTCCCACTGGATTCCCAGAGGAAAATGACACCCTTCTCCAGGATCACTGCTTCAACAGAACTACATCTGTCACTCCAGCAGGACTGCTACCAACACCCTGACCAACAGGGTGTCAGGTCGTATTCTGACTCTGTCAGTTTTGTTTGTATTACTGCATTGTTTATTTTATTTTATTTCTTCCCTAATAACTGTTATTTCTGCTCCCATATCTTTGCCTGAGAGCCCCTTAACTTCAAAATTATAACAATTAGGAGGGAGGGGGTTTACATTTTCCATTTCAGGTAAGGCTCCTGCCTTCTTAAACAGACACCTGTCTTTTCAAACCAAGACAGTTATTAGCTCTTAATACGTCAAAATCTAGACCTTTTGTGCCAGAGGGTAACAGAGAAACAAGATTAGGGAGATTGCTTCCAAAGCCTACCATTTCCCAGCGGTGTTAGTAGCTGATCAGCACTTGAGAATGTCAAGCAAAGAACCAGCCACGAGATGAGGAAAACCCCCAAAACAATTCAGAGTGAAGAAGATCCCTGAAGAACATGGATGTGATTACATGCTTTCCCTGGAAGCTTAGCAGCCAGAATACTCAAGAGTGCACACACCTCTAGACTCCTGCAGCAGGGGCACAGATATCCTTGCCGAAGGAGCAGCAGCCCTGTTATGCCACGTGTGCTTCGTCTCGGGCCCATTGCTGCCATCGGCAGAGCAGGCTGGAAAACAGCCAGCTGGGTGGCTGCTGGTGATGGATATCTCCTGGATGGGAGAAGAGCTTCCATGCTCCTAAGAGCAGAGAAACAGTTTGGATGAGCAGAAGAGAGAAGGGTCAGTTTTACAGAAGATAAAAGGTGAAGTCCTAGGATGAGGCATGGGGCATATTGCCACTGTGGTCCTGGGTGCCCTGAGCCAACTTCAGTGCTACAGGAAGCAGAAACCAGTGTCTGATTTTAGAGGAGATTTTCCCTCTGGTGGCTGGTCTCCACATGTGTGCTAGGTGGAGGAGGTAGTGTGTGCTGCATAGGGCCACGTCTTCAGGATTTGCAAACCTCAGAAATCAAGCTAGAACTGAGAAAATCTTGATTTTTCTGCTCTCTAGCCCATCAAAAAGGGAAGTAAGCATTCTGAGTAGTAAATGTTATATGTAGGATTTTGCAGGGTGAAAGTTTACCTGTGAGAAACCAGGTACCTATCATGGGTAAGTTTACCCTTAGGAGTGATGCCGTGGCATGCAGGGGAGCAGACTCAGTGTGTGTTGTGTGGAGCCATCAGGGGATGCTCTCGTTCAAGCCTTGACTTCAGAGCTCTTCTTTTCAGCTCAGGGGAGCTGGATTCAGCTAGGAAGCACTTGTCTGGTCTTTGGATTTCAGGTACTCACTTCAAAAGGAGGAAACGTCACTGCAGTGACAATCAGTGGTTCTACAGATGCCTCCTTATGCTCAGCTCCCGCAGGACTAGCTCGCTGCTGAGTTACAATATGACAGTATTGCTGATTTAAAACTCAGATTTGATCGTGTTTTTACCCAAACTGATTGCTTCCCTGATTTCTTTCCTGCCTTGCTGATCTGTAGTTTCAGTGGTTTCCAGTATGTTAAGATTTATGTGGAGTCCTTGGTGGCTTGAAGGCACAATTCAGGCCTTCAGGAGCTCTGAGGTTCTGCCTCAGGACATGGTTCTGACCAGCAGGCTGAGCACTGCCGTTGCCCTCAGTGCTCATGACCTCGTGCCCCCCTTGGTGCACAGTTGCCTTATGCGCGTGGCTTCCCTATATCACATGGATCAAATGGTTGAGAAACTTCAGCTAGGTGACTTGGGCTCTAAAGACGTCTGAGATTTAACTGCCCCACAGTTTCCCCACCAGGGAGACCCACTTGGATGTCTCTGAAATGTGAGCAGCCTGTACAGGTGCCAGGCATGAGTACATTCCCTTCATTCCATCTGGAAATCAGCACAAGAGTCCTTGTGATTCCCACAGGATCCTGGTCTATCAGTTCTGTGCAGTAGGTCCCTGCTAGAAAGCTCCATTTAGGCATCTGGATCTTACTGTGCTTGTTCAGGTATCTGAGGACAGTTCCTTGGGAAAATATTATTGTGCACCTTCAAGATCATTGTAGAATATCAAAGAACAGGAAGACTACCTTGTCTTCTTGTAGCCAGGCGCCTTGCTTTCACAGGTGTGCTGTGCTGCATGGTAACACCCCTTAGGCCAGGGACAGAGGTTATGGGACAGAGGTTATGACACAGAGTCTTTTCCTGTAGGGGCTGTCCTTTGCTTCAGATACGTGACTTCTGTGTGCAGAGCTGAAAGTTTACAGCTGTAAAATCCCCACCAGCATCCATGCTGAGGCAAGTGCAGAGGACCTTAAGCACCATCCTGAAAGCTGAGTAGAATAATGTCCAGTCGTTCTATAAAGTTTCTTACAAAATTTGCTCAATCAGAATGAAGGGGCACACTGATGTAAAATGTGAAATTTAATTGAGGAACTCTGAATAGAATTCTGAACCCAACTCCATGTTCCTACATTTGGAAATTTGCATCAGAAAGCATCTCCATTTATCTGTGTCTGTGTGCCTTTTAATGTACTGTCAGCTGGTAGAAATCTGGTTTGACCCAAGGGCTTTAAAAGCCTGTTTTTTTGCTTCATGTAGGAGTTTCTAACATGTAATGGTTGCATAAAGAGACTTTACACTGGGCATAAATTACATAAATTTTTTAGAAAACCATGCTACTAAGAGACTGTAGAGATTTTTCAGGTATAATGGTCAGTATCTTTTTATAGCATTTGTTTCATTAGCAGTTTTGGAAAATTCCAGTATTGTAAGAGTTAATATGAAGAGAAATTTGGGAAACTATTTTTGCTGATGCTGAAATAGAACTGAAGATGAAGTTACTGTTCATGTGACTGAATTCATGCACAAGCATGACTGGAGGGTACAGTCAGAAAATTACTGTGTATGTTCAGATCCAAATCAGTGTAAATGAACCATCTCCCATCCTCCTTCTTCAGCTGTATACCTTTGAAAGATGTGACCCAGAGTATTTGAAATGCAATTTGAAATCTGGCAAATACAGATTCAAGGAGAAGCTTCTACTGAGGAGACTTCCTAGAGCTGCAAAAATAGAATCATATTGAAGATGTTACCTCCACATGACTGCTTTTAATCTGTCTTTTTGAATACTATTAATGAACTTAAAGATTGACTCATTCACTGGTATTTTCTTCTAAAATCTGAATTGCAGGCTCATGCAGCCTTCAATGAGAATTCTTCCTCATTTCTGTGGTTTTGGAAGGTGTCAAGTGACATGAACTGCACAGTGATCCCTTTCTATTCTCCATTGCATATAAATTCCTGAGTTTTGTTTGTAACACTTTGGAGTGTTGGAGTGTTGACTTGAGTGTTCGTCCCAAAACCTGTATAGATGCACACAGAGTGGTAGTAATGCTCATCAGTGTGGTCGTGTTGGTAAAGCCTGAGCCCCTTCCTTCCTGTAAAGCAGCAGCCCTCACAGACTCCGTGAGGACACACAGCCTGATGTGGGGGACAGCTGAATTTACAGGTACTTCAGATGTGGCCGTTCCTGTCTCCCTTGCAGCTGTTCCCCCAGAAGCTGCAGAAAGTGTTTCCTGTCTTGGGCCTCTTCCTTGAGTTCCCAGAGTGCGTGGGACAGACGGAACCTGGGCACACGCTGCTGGTGTGGCAGTCATGCTGGTGAGAGCCTAGCTGACACCCTCTCCTTGCCTGTTTCCCCAGGTTGTTGCGCTGTCGTCATGGAGTCTCTTGAGAGATTCAATCTACTACACGCTGTCTGTTGTTGCACTCATCGTGGTAAGTTTTTGAAGGTTTTTCATCTGTGGGAGCCCACGTCTGCTGCCACCTCTAGAGGGAACCTGCCATGGCATAACAGTCTTGTAGCTGAGATCCCAGCTTGAGCACTCATGGGGACTTCTGCTTGTGGAAAACTGCTTGTGGTCTCCCTGGTTCTGCTGGGAAGCTTGGCCCGAGGGCAGGAGATGTCCGGAGAGCCCAGAGGAATAGCTGGGGCAGGGCATGGTGGCCCAGTGTAGACATGGGGTGCAGAGCTAAACCCACATTCCGAGCCCCCAGGCAGCCCTGCGGTGGGTGGGTCAGTGGTCTCCTGGCAGTGGCCTTCATGACTTCCTAAAACACGTCACTAACCTGTAAGGAGGCAGCACTTGTGCCCAGAGGAGAGAGGTCCTGAACAGCTACTACAAAACATTAAGGTTAGTTTTTCCACACATAATAGGGGCAGGTTCAGTGCATGCTGACAGCAAGTCTTCAGGCAAAGACTACGCTTTCAGCAGTTCTTAGTGCTGTGCCTATGCCGGTTTTCATCAAGCTCAGAAAATGTGCCAAATCTCTCAGAACTGGGCCATTTCCTGAAAAAATGTTGGCACAAATGTTAAATAAGGACACTGCTGTCATTTTAGCGTTACCCTTGCAACCAACACCAGACAGTGCCAGGAATGTAAAAATTGAGTTTTCAGGTAGCAGTGGCACTTCTTTTTTTCCCCCACCCTAGCCTAGTATCCTAGATTCCCTAAGACAGGAAGAGTGATTCTGTGAGGTGAACTTCCATATGTCAGCGAGAAGGGGACTTTAGAGTTAGAAGAGGGTCACTTGCAGCCTGGGTTACTTTGGTTAGTGTGTTTCAACAGTGGGTTTTGGTTTGTTTCCTGCTGCACAAACCCATGTTTCCAGATATACTCTGTAGCTGCAAAGTCCTATCTGCCTCATCCCAAGCAGGGGATCTTCTCAACCTGTTTGTACTTTTATACCCCATACTGCAAGACGAGCCATTTTGTACCTGGTGAAAAATAACTTTTCTACATAACTATTAGCAATGAGCTGCAAAACAAAGCTTTTTCTTTGTTTTTGTTTTGACAGCTTGACAGTAACCTCATATGAAGAAGTGTTGCTAAACAACAAACAGACCCACATATACTAATTGTAGTGAATTCCGTTGCCCAAGCTTAAAGACATCTAGCAGGCATTCTCTTAGGTCACTCCGCAGGAAGCGCAGATGTGGGCATTTGCCTGGCATCCTGGTGTTTGGATTGGACATTTCATTTATTGCAAGAAGGCAGACAAGTTGAAAATCTGTTGATTCTGTCATCAGTTTTAGATGACAGAATCTGATGCAAATTCTTTAAGCAAGGCAGGTTTTTTTCTTGGGTGGTTCATCTCTTTGATTGTCAGCTGCATCAGAATGTGGAGAACAATTCTCTACTCTTTTGTGTCCAGTGAACCCCTGAAATTCCTATCTACTATTTCTGTGTCAGGAGAAAGTTGTATGGCTTGCAGAATAGACATCTCTGTTACACCTAAGACTTCTCTCCTATACTTCATTTCTGTATAACCTGTTCCTCGTAATTACGCAACCACAGAAATCCTTTTATTTTGGGATTGTACTCCATAATACCAGGATATGGTTATTTTTTCCCTGAGTTAGCTTCTCTCCAGCTGTATGCCCACTCTTCTGCTCATTTTATCAGTGGTGGAGTTCAAGGCCTTCCAGGCAGCCAGGGTAGCAGGATGGTGACACTCCAGGCATTAGTGGAGGCCTGAAGGCATTGCCAGAATTTTTATTCCTGTGTCACAGCACTACCTGGCTAATTTGGCTTCAAAGAGGTGGAGCACATCCCATGTCTTTCAGTGTTACTCCATAACAATCATTGCAAATGACTTAGACACCTATTAGGGAAAAGCAGAGAAAGATGGGAGGGAGGGGGGGAGAATATTTTAAGTGTTTAAAGATTTAGCTTCCTGCTAGCTGATGTACCAATCCTTTTGTATGCAATATTGCTCCCCAGTTGATAGCACAAAAGAATTTCTTCTTTCAGAGTCAAACACTGCTTCAGTTTAAGAAGTTTCTCCTTGCCTTCACTCACCCAGGAACCCCCGGCTTCCCAGTGTCTCTAATTTTTTGTGTCCTTTTAAGACAGAATCAAATTGAGGTGGCAGGACCTCAATTGTTCCTCAAATTCTGACTCTCCAGTCCCTTATGGCTCAGGTGGGAGAGGAGCCACGGGCTCTGTGCAGAGCACAGCATAACCTGCCTGTGGTTCATTAGATTTGTGTGCTCCTTTTAGAAGATGCTTCAGTGCTTTGTATGCAGGGATAACTTTTCCATATGAGGGCATTGAGACTTCTCTGCAGCTGGAATAGAGTAATGAATCTTGAAGAATTATATTGTTTGTAGAACTTTGTTCTCACGGTGTTTTAAACAACAGCCTGTGGTGCATTGTTAAAAGTTGCACTCCACTGGTATCTTTACTAATCATAAATACACCTGAGGAGAAATAAATATATTCCTTCCAATGCTGAGATACAGCAACTTTAAAAAGCTTGATACCGTGCTATGTAAATCAATATGACTTTGTCTCCATTTGCACTAGAAAAGGAAGTACAATGCTGCTGTAAGAAATAGAGCAGTATAGACTCACCTGTTTGCTGCTCCAGGCCATTTGATGAGAGGGAGTGCACTCTAAACCACAGAGGTTAGAAGTGGATATAAACCACATTTACCATACTTAATTAATCTTGATTCAGCCCTATGAGTTTTTTTTTTAGCTTTATAATAATATTACAATATTACTTTGTCTTCTAGTAGAGTTTGGCAAAACTTACCCCTTATTCTCTTGAAAGGGAAAAGATGCCTGTGTATCTTAACTTGAAGGGACATGGTCAGAGTCATTAGAGGCAAAATTGAGATGAGTGCTATTTTTAGTCACGGAAGTCAATGCACATGCTTTCATGTCCCATCATACCAAAACATTGTAACCGAAAACAGGCCTTGTCAGATTAGATCAGGGTGACTGGGAACTGTAATTTACAGTATTACACTGTATTGTGGTCGTATTTTATTCCAGTAATCAGTGTAACTCTTGCCTCGTGCCAGCTGTCACACAGGAGTTGCTATTTATGGCTGTATGGCCAAAGGGAAGTGTTCACCGTGCTTTCACGGCCTCGTTCCTTTTCCCTTCTGTTTCCCTGGGGCACAGCCATGGATCTGTAATCCCTGGTGCAGGCATGCATTTCCCTGCTGGTGCTTTGGAAGGGCTGAATGGACCACAGTCCGTCACTGAGGCCCCAAGGGCTGCATGTGACTCCAGCTCCGGCCTCCTGCAGAGGCACCACGGGTCCCCTCTGCAGCCATCCCATCTGTGGTGGGAGGAGAACTAGAGGCACAGGGAGCAGCAGGGCTGACGGAGCACAGCAAGGGGAAGGGCATAGTCCTGGAGCATGGCAGCCACCTGCCGGTGCAGCCCTTCAGCCACTGCCAGTGTGAGCCCTTCCCTCACCCCTTGCCATGGTGCTGCTGCTTGCTTCACAACCCTCACCTAGGCGCTGGTTCTCCCTTGACACCCCTCACCTAGGCGCTGGTCCTTCCCTCACACATCTTCCCTCACACCCCTCGCCATGGCGCTGGTCCTTCTTTCAGGGAGGAGCGCATTCCTTGCCTGAGTGCTTGCCTCGCCAGCACTGTTGAGGAAGCCGCAATGCCTGTCCATCAGCAGGTGTGCCAAAGGGGCTGTCGCAGTAGCTGCAGTCAGCTGGGGTGGTGGTCACCCTGAGCTGATGGGAGCAACACCCCGGGCCCCGCAGGACATCACAGCAGCTGCAGAGCTTGCTGTGGATCT
Source organism: Irena cyanogastra (assembly GCA_013397155.1). Lineage (NCBI taxonomy): Eukaryota > Metazoa > Chordata > Aves > Passeriformes > Irenidae > Irena > Irena cyanogastra. Next base: position 34,825 of record VWZV01005313.1, on the reverse strand, counting down.
GCTGGCAGGTCACTCAGCATCTGGCCAGGAGCCAGCAGGGAGGAGCCCATGTCTGGTGAGACAGCCAGGGAGTCAGAGTGGTGCAGCCTGTCTCTGGCTCACTGCTGCTTTCCCTCTAACTGCTGCACAAGGATCCAGTGGCATTTGGGAAAGGAGTACCTGCTTGCCTTGACTAGGTGAGAGAAACTAAGGGTTGAGAAGTTCAAAGGGTGGACAGGAGGGCAGTGCCAAAATACACTCGAACTTAATGCCATTGCCACGAGCCCTATCTTGCTTTACTCTGTCCCCTGCCTCAGGTGATGAGCTGTTTTCAACTGTGGTTTTGTATATAACATGCTATTTTTAAATCTTTTCTCCACAGTTTATTTATGATGAGAGAGTTTCCTGGTAAGTGAATCCCTTTTCATTTTTTCTGGTTCAGCACAAAAGCTGCCATAATTAATGTTTATGAGGAAAGAAGGAGAAAGCTAAACAGTTCTGCAGGGCAGCTATTTGCTGCTGTGTTAGAAACATCAGCACAAGACTGGCTAGAATAACTAATTTTTTGAGCTAGAGAAGAAAGCCCAGGAGAATTAGACTGTTCCTGGTACAGTGGCAGCAGTCAGTGCCCTCTCCATGCCCTGCAGCAGCCTGAGGATGACAATGCACTCAGCAGAGCTGTGAGTATGCCAGAAGGAGCCACCCAAGCAGTCATAAATAAGTGTATAGTTGGGTTTTTCATAATTTAATGAATGGTCAGTTAAAAGAAATTTAAAAAATGAATATTCCTATCAATGTGTTAAAGTGCAATGCAGTAGGTATGGTAATCTAGGAGGGCTGCAGATACTTTTCAGTTGCTTTGGTCTCATGGTGGCACATCCCAGAGGTGATGTGGTGACATCTGGAGGTGGCAGTGGAGGTGACAGCATGGGCTTTGGTGTCACTCCCAGCTGGTGTGATTTGGATTACAAGCACTAGGGAGCGTCAGGCTGCCTGGGCTGGTGCTTTCTCTCACTGGCTCTTGCCCATTTCAGAGGCAGGTTTCAAACACCCATTCTTGGCAATGGCCTGGTTTTCTTTGTTGATTTTTTGTGTGTTTTTTTAAACTGAAATTTACTCGAGGGCCAGTTGTATTTAACTGTGGTCTGAAAAAAAGTCAAGACATAATACAGAAGCTGAGTGTTGAATCTTCCGTTAGTTTGACACAGAAACAGCAGAGGGGAAAAAACCTGTCAGTATCTAATCAGCAGTTTGAACTGCTGCCTGCTGCATTCTTAGTGCTCATGCAGCAGCAGTAGCAGCAGAGCAGCTGTCGCTTGCTTAGGTTGCCTCAGCACAATTGGCTTTAGAAAGCCCAAGCATCCTGCTCTACACCCCTGCAGGCAGACCAGGGTGGCTGCTCCTCTCCCTTGGCCACATCCCATGGTTATTGTCCTCACGGAAGTGTTGGTGGTCCTTGGATGTGCAATTTACTCACTGAACTTCTGGGTTTTGTCACTTACTCTTAGCTGACAGGTCGGTTTGGACAAGTAAAATCACAGAAGTCAAGAAAACAAAGGAGGCATCATGCATGCATGTGTGAGCCATTTATTTGTGCATCCCTTTTTTATGGAGGAATGTTAAGGCAGCCCAGGAGGGTCTAGACTTTCTGCACGCTTGTGGCGTGTCAGACGGGGGAATGGCTGAACAGGGGCTGTTGATGGCGTGCCCTGCTCTGATGTGTTTATGTGTTGCTCTTGTTTTCAGGTGGGAGTCCTTAGTCTTAGTGCTGATGTATGTCATCTACATCTTCATAATGAAGTAAGTCAAATGTGCCCTCAGCTTATCTAAATTCTAAGGCTCCTTGCTCCCCTTGCCTCACCTAGCCCATACAACAAGAAGAAGAAACAGCCTTCAGTTCTGCCAGGTGAGGTTTAGCTTGGCTATTAGGGTAAATTTCTTCACCAAAATGGTTGTCAGGTGCAGGAACAGGCTGCCCAGGCCAGTGGTGGAATCACCATCCCTCAAGGGATTTGTAAGATGTGTAAATATGGTTCTTAAGGACATGGCTTAGCAGTGAGCTTGGCAGTGCTGAATTAACATTGGACTTGATGACTGTGGAAGTTTTTTCCAACCTAAACTATCCTGTGAATCTGTGCTTTACGGATGTCGTCCTGTGTGAACTTACCATGGCTAATGCAGCAAACCTGTGGCTGAGCAGAGACCTGCATCCATCCTCAAGTCCCACCAAAACAGTCTCTTCTGACTTCACTTTAGCATCCCTACTTGGAAATAAGCAAGAGTGAGATTCCAGTCTACTTTTCATAGGTGTGAAGCTCTGCAGCAGTTCTTGCTTGCCTGGAGATCCATGACAAAACTACAGCACGGTCAGCAGTGATTTTCTGAGCATCTGGCTTGTGTGACTTCTTCCACACAAGTTCTTGCTAGTAAAACTGGTCTGTTCTGCTGTTTGGTTCCCCTCCTCATGTCTTGTTTTCGAAAGCCAGTGGAAAGGAAACCCAGATTCGAACTGGAACATTCAACAAAACCTACCAGCTGCCAAGCACACCAGTGGTCTTGTCTCCACAAGTAAGACTAGAGATTTGTTTTGAAACAATGAATAGAGTAATATTGTGAGAGCAATTCTCAGTGAGAGCAGCAGAACGCTCAGGCTAGCTGAACGGAACACAAGTCAGAATTTACCTATTAATTAGAAATTTTTACATGGAAGGTAGCTTTTTACTCTGGGAACAATTAACTGACCAGCAGGACCGTTGTAATGTGTGCAATCTTTTTTTTCTAAAAACAATGTTGTAATGGGAAGATGCTTTTCAGACCTGTTTGGATATAGCTTGAAAGGTTGTTGGCCTGTTTAGAGACCTCTGCCAGGTGTTTATAGGGATCTACTCTTGCCTCTGAGTGTCATGGGGAGAGCTTCTGCTCATATTTGTGTCAGCTCCCAGATGCTCCAAGAAACAAGGATTATTCCCCACCCCTGCCAAAGCTGAGATGAATTTAGCATAAGGTGTTGTGTTTCTGGGTTGAGTCTTCCCAGTAAAATAATGGTGTGATTGTGTGATAAAAAATATACTTGGATGATGACAAGCAAAGATTACTCATGGTACAGAATATTAATCATGCCTAACACATAAACATGCCTGTCATTCAAGATCCATAGCCTCCATCTTTCATAGCCTTCTGGGTATAGAGAGATCGTGTGATGTACAACTTAGCTGGAGCTCTGGCATCCTCCTTAAAACCAGAGCAGTTTTTTTCCCTCCCTTAGCTGTATTGTGCAGGTTACAAGGCTAGGAAAAGAAGACTGTCAAGGATTAAAGGCACGTTCTGAGTTTGTTTCATTTGTGCAGGTACAACTCAACCATACATCACTTCTTTGAGAGGAAGACAAAAAACTCTGCAAATATGGTGAATGGTTTAGCAAGTAACACGGAAATGGACGACAACAGCAACTGTGATGCCACAGTGGTGTTACTAAAGAAAGGTAACTGTTCCAGTAAGTCACCCTCTCGCTTGCATCATTCTGGGTGTTCTCTTCCTGCTCACACGGTGGGAACTGCTGCTGTCTTGTATGCCACGAAATAGGAGGGGGCAGGTGGTCCTTTTGGAACTCCTCTCCCAGATGGGGGACACGATGTGGTGATCCTAGCCACCACAGCTTATGCCACTGGAGGTGGCTGAGGCCTCTTGTGTCTGATTCTTGCTGCTGGACAAGTGCTTGGCTGCAAAGACTCCTTCAAGCCCCGGGGCTGCTTATCTAGCCTGTTACAGCCGTTTTAATTCCTCCTGTGGGCACTGTTACTCTGCACTGAAGTTGCCAATTTACAGCATCTCCAGTTAAATTTAACTCCACTCTAAAGGCACGTCAACTGAGCAAGAAAAAAGGCCCTACTTAGACCAATGTACACTTACCCCCACTGAAGGGAGGGCAGGGACATTATATGGGTCTGGATACTGTGCTCTCACTGCACGTGCTGACTTTACCATGCCATCTTTTCCATGTAACTGGTCTTTAAGGGTATTTTACTTTGGCTAAAATCTGTTCCAGTTTGACTTTAGTCATGATCATTATAAAAATGGCTGTGTTTCTTCAGCTTAAAAAAATTCCCCCAATCCATAGCTCAGCAGCAGTTGTTAGATGTCTGCATTTGCAAGGATGTCCTAAACTGTATTCACAGTGGATTTATTTTGTCTTTAAAACAGTCAACAAGCATGTGCAGTATCTGCTTGTGATGTATATGTACCTGTTCTCAGGAATAATGCCTCCTGTTTTCCTGAGGCACTGACTTAGCCTGAGAAGAAGCTCCATCTTGTCAAAATCAGTCCTGGTCTCTGACCACAGATGGGCTGCCTCTTTTGTTTAGCTCGTCTATCAAAAAACTCCAACCAACCAACCAAAAATAGGTCTCTTTTCCTGGAAACAGGGCTTGAGAGGCATAGTCTGTATACAGTAAACTGTTAAAAATGAAATGTAGTGGGGTTTATTTGCAGCAGCAAACAAGTCTGCCAGTTCTCAGTTACAGGCCTATTGCAGAAGGAAGGCTGTCAGCAGTGCTGTGCACTCTGATTTGGGGAGGCTGCTTTTTTTGACAGCTCTCTGTCACCTGGAGCTCTCCATAGCAGAACTGATGGCAATTCTGTACCAGGAAAGCTGGACTGGGAAAAGTCAGTAAGCACAAGCTCAGGCCTTGCACATCCAACTTTACCCAGTGGCCTCAGAGTTAGTTCTGATTGTGGGATTTGGTTTAAATGTTCCCACAATGGGTTTTTGCATACTCTGCTGGTAACTTTTTGGTTTGGACGCTTTGGTTACTCACACTGGCCGAGGAAGGAAGACAAAAGGCTTGCTTCATCATCTTGCAGACTGTTCCTGTATTTCCTTGGGACTGGGCCATGGGAGGCATAGAAAGGCAAGTGGTGCTGCTTTGTGTCCCAGCCAGGGGCACAAGGCCAACAACAGCACCTGTTGCAATGGGCTGCCTGGGTATTTCAGACACTGTCTTCTGAGCCCTTTTCTGAAGCCTTTTCTGGACAGAGCACCAAAAAGTCTGAAACAGAAAGATTTCTGTGTTTGTCAGTTTTTCCAGGTGCCATTCAACAAGTGCCATTGTGGAAAAACTCACAAGGAGAAACTGTCTGGTTGATTTTTGTTGGTGGTTTGTATTTTTAATATGGAGGAGCTCACATATCTACCCTATTCTGTGGAAGCCTCAGTAGGAAAAAAAAGGTAGTCTAAAGGCTGAGGAGATAGTCTTCTGTAAGACTAACAGTGATGGTTAAAAATGGTAATGCCACAAAACATTCGCCAGTGTTTAACACTGGTTTTGAAAAACTTGTGCAGAAGTGTGTTGGGTAAGGCCTCAGGTTTCCCTGCTACCATGTCCCAGTCTTGGCACAGAATTCACAGCCCAAGGTGAAGGAAGGATGAGCCCCAGAGGCAGTGGGCATCAGCACTGTGCCTCAGGTGAAGCACAATCCAGGAACCGGCCTCTGTCTCCCTGTCCCTTTGCTCCCACCCTGTGGATTGCTCTGGCATGTGCACTTGCTGCTGGATTTGGTGGCAGTTCCCAGCCATGAACTGAAAGCCCAGGGTGCAGGAGCCTTCTTTTCGTTTGTGTTGGTACTTTGCAGTAACAGTGTTAGTGTTAATGGTGGATGAGGACAATATCCTCACAGAAGTGCAGGTTGCAACTGGAAGTAGCTGCCTTGTTGGAATAGCTGGTGTTGAAGCAGTGGTTTGCCTAACACAGGCCTGTGATGAACTGTGCAGAGCAGATTTAGTTCTCTGTAAGGAGCATGAGTGGTGATACCATATTGACAATTTATTTAAAAACAGGAATATAAGGTGTGTAGAAGGTAGAAATTAAGGACAGATGAGGCCTATTTTGAATGATGTAGCTGAAGGAATGGTTCTTACAGAGAACTTCTGGAACCCAGGGGTTTATTCTTCTTAGAGCCACATAGAGCAGAGGGAGAGACTGCTGGAAGAAGGCCTCAATTTGTTTTTGTTCTTTGGCTGCAGGAAATTTCCACCGTAAAGCCTCAGTGATCATGGTTGATGAGCTGCTCTCTGCCTACCCACACCAGCTTTCATTTTCCGAGGCTGGACTCCGGATCATGATAACCAGCCATTTCCCTCCCAAAACACGTCTCTCCATGGCCAGCCGCATGTTAATCAATGAGGTATGTCTTCTATCTCCCTCACCTGCTCTTCTTCTGAATTTGCATTTTCCTGTAGCAGTGTTTAGCTTGAAACACAACTCTGGTGTTTCTTCTGGATCCCTGATAGCACTCTCCCAGATTTTATCCTTCTGACACTGACTTCACTGAACATCCCTTGCTCTCTGTGCTCATGGAGATTTTAGCAGAGGTTGTTATGCAGTTATGTTACACGTAGCTGTTGCTTGCAGGAGGTGCCCCCTGCATAGATCTGTTTGTTGATATGGTACTACCTCAAGACTGCACTTAGCATGTCACTGGTCTTGGAGTACTCCTGGAGTCAATTCCACAGCCACTGTACCTTCTTTTGTAAAAGTTGTACATGTGAGATTTATCTAGTGGTCTGCAAGCAAGCATCATGTTGTACCTGTTGCAAATCATTCTTTTTGCTTTTAAAGATAAATTTTTAAAGAATTATACACATCTCTCTTTCTCTGTTCCTCCCTTTTGCTTAAAAAACCTCAAATTTAAAGAAGTCTTATCTTTCAGCAAGACTGCCTTTATTTACAGAGACAGAGGCTGATCAACAGCAGGACTTACACCAACGGTGAGTCAGAAGTAGCAATCAAAATACCCATCAAGCACATGATGGAGAATGGAACAGGCCCCAGCAACTCCACTGAGCGAGGCGTGAATGGCACACGGCGGGATGAAGATGTGGCCGAGGCTAGGAACGAGAACGAGAATGAGGGTAATGAGAACAACGAAAACGATGAGGAAGAGGAAGAAGAAGATGATGATGACGATGACCATGAAGGGCCATACACACCTTTTGACCTACCCAGTAAGAAGCTTCTGCGTTTATATGGTGTTTGTTTGGATATGCTAGAAAGCATTGCAGATGCATGTGGAGATAGAAGTGTCTCTGAGAGACAAAGCTTTCACTTTGCGATGAGGCTCCTGGCCACATGTAAAAGAGATGGGGAGCTGGGAAGCAGCAGGACCCTCTCAGAGTGCAGGCTCCTGGGGTTGGGCACACCTCTGTTGCAGCTCCTGTGTTGGCCCTGTGCTGTTGTTGCAGTAACAGGGGAGACACAGCAATCTCCACAGGGTGGGTTCTGCCCCCAAAACATGGCTCACCCCCTGGAGAGATGGATCTCTGCTCACTGTGGAGGAAGCTGAGGGTGGCTGGGCTGCTGGCAAGGAGCCTGAGTGAAGGTCAGATGTGTCCATGGCTAGGATATAGCTTTGCTGGGAGATGAGGTGTGCTCTTACCTCGGTTGGACAGTGCAGTGCTAATGTGGGCAAGGCACTGGTGAGGCTGATGTGGGGCAGAGACACTGGGTGGTCCTGAGTGCCTCTGCTTTCCTGCTGTTTGCTAGGCACTGCCACAGTGCTTCTTGTTTGTATGGAGGGCTTAGAAAGTCAGAGCAGCTGCATGGTTCGTGAGGACCCACATGTGCCTCAGGCTGCTGAGCGCTGCAACTGCAGGATGGAGATCTCCTTTTAGCCTAGTGCTAAACATCCGGGCTCTGGTCCTGGGATGATCATAATGTATCCCTGTCCTGCCTTTGAGTCACAGTTGCCATAGCTGGCAAGATTTGCTGTGTTGCAGATGAGCTGGAATATTCTAGGGAGTGGTCCTGCCCTTTGCAGGCAAGATACAATTTTGGGAACTCCTGTTCAGGTCTCATTCAAACAGCATTTCTGTATTTTGAGTGAGGAAAAGACCTGAGTCTTAAAGAGAATAGTTTAGATGTCCTATGGACTTTCATAGTATGTGAAAGACTGGCATGGACCTCTGGAGATCTCTGGTTCCAAGCCCTGCTCAGAGCAGGATCTCCAAGCCTGTGTCCAGTTGAGTTTTATTATCTATAAGGTTGGACATCCCACAGACTTTTGGGTACTTGTTCCAATGTTTGACCACCACCCCCACCACACCCCCCCCCCAGTAGGAAAAAAAGAGAGAAAATGCACAACTTAATGTAGCATCTATTCTGAATTTCCCTTATTGGAAGTTGAGTCCATTGGCTTTTGTTAATTCCCTTGTGCAAGGACTTTTGTAACTCCCTTGTGAAAAGCCTGCCTCCATCTTTTCTGTACCCTCCCATTAAGTGATTGAAGGTGAATCAGATCTCTTTCTTGGACTTACATTCTATGTGGTTTCTGTAGGAACTTGACTAGGGAGAGGGGGAGCACAGGTGGTCTGACCCATTACTTAAACTCTTAGGGAGGCCCTTCATACTCCTGTGCCTGTCTCTGCCCTCCTGTTTGCTATGACATCATTATCTTCTGAACAAGGAATAGCATGTTGGCATAACAGGCTGAGGGGCCCTGGCATCTTGCTTGCATATGCTAACAAAATAATACCATTCTGAAATACAGCAGATGTGAGTTGTGATTGTTTCCCTTTGTTTTGTTGTTTGGCAGCTGGCAAGATAGAAATGTTGAAGTGGGTCTTCACATGGCCCTTGAGTTTTGTCCTGTACTTCACAGTGCCCAACTGTAACAAACCCCAATTGGAAAAATGGTTCATGGTCACCTTTGCTTCTTCTACCCTGTGGATTGCAGCTTTTTCTTACATGATGGTGTGGATGGTACGTACCCACTAACCCAGAAACCACTGCCTGGGACAAGCAACAGGAGCGGGTTTGGCAGTCTAGAGAAATGCACAGGAAATTCTACACACCTGAATTTTCAGGTGGGAAACCTTAGGTTTGCTTCTATTTCTTTTGGACCTGCCCACACTCAGGGAAGAAAATTGGGGGCCAGTAGCCATGGCCTTTGAACTTGATTTAGGGCTGGCATTTCATCCAGATTCTTTACCTTGAGCAACAATTACAGCTGCAGCAGTGGAATGTCTTCTGCAGGGTAGTGTGCGGGGTGCTGAGTGACAATCTGGCCACAGTAATTTTTCATTCTCTTGGAGCAAGCAAACTCAAGAGACATGCAGTTGTGAATGATAACACTTTGAACTTAGCATGAACAATAGCATGACGTGCAGTCAAATTCCTGCGAAACTAGAGCCATAGGGTGTTTTTGTGTCTGCTTAGCTAGTATTTGTATATAATAATTACAAACTTCATCCAAGGTCAGGAGACAGTTAGCCAGGGTAGTGAATGACCATATAGTCCCTTTTCCAGGTTAGTATCAGGAAAACTGTGGATGAAATGTATGGAACAACTAACCTGAGAGGGTACACAGCAGGTGAGTGCTATCCCCTACCAGTTAATGAATACACCAAAAAAGCCTCTCACTGCCTCTATTTAAAGGAAGTGTGAGTTTGCACTGAGAGATACCCTCTGTCTCACAGCATCTTGCAGATTTGGGCCAAGTTGGTCTCAGGTCTTAATTCTTGTAAACAGCTTGACAGTTTATTTCATACTCTCCTTAGGTGACAATCATTGGGTACACACTGGGAATTCCAGACGTGATCATGGGCATCACTTTCTTGGCAGCAGGAACCAGCGTGCCAGACTGCATGGCCAGCCTTATCGTGGCCAGGCAAGGTGGGTCATTGCAGGGATGGCATTCTGCTGTGGAAGTGTGTCCTGACATTCTCCTCCTCTTCAGGTAGCACAGATGTTTCCTCAACAGGAGAATATACAGAGCTCTTTCCACAAGCCTGGAATTTAAAACCAGAACAAGGAAGGAAATAAATTGTGCTGCTATTGCAAAGCAGTTAGAAGATTCTCAACAGAAGTGTGGAACAAGTTCTGGCAGTATTGTCAACTTCAAGCCTTCCTCAATAATCACAGTAATTTTCTTAATTTGAATATCAGTGATCTAGAACGATTTAATGGCATAAGAATCTTTGAGGTCACCTTCCAGTGTTTCTTCACAGTCATAAGGACTGGAAGATACTACTGTTTTTAAGGAAAGCAGATCCCTCATACTTGTGGCCCCAGCAACGGATGTGTTAAGAGGAAAAGCAAGTAGCCAGTACTGCTTTGGGGAGCAAAACCAGTGGCACCTCACTGAAATAAGCAGCTGCTGAACAGACGACTCAAAGACCTTTTGCAATCAGTCCAGTATAGAAACTTATGTGTCTTGGTCACAGTAAAGCGTCAAAAGTCCCCCTGAACATGGCACCAGAGAGCTGGCAGGTCACAGCCAGCACAGCGGGTCTCTTCAGCAGCAGAGAATTAGTGGAGGGGAATTTTCAGATGATCCTGGAAGGTGGATTAAGCCCCTTTAAGCCTGCTGGCCTTGTATGATGGCGGGACAAAGGGAAGAGAGGGAGTGAGGGGCATCTTCCATAAATCTTGGCCTTAATTGGGGGAAATTGTCTGGATTACCTCAGATTAAAGCTGCAGGACTTTTCTGAGACATGTCTGAGTGTATGTGGTTTCCATTCCTGCAGGTATGGGGGATATGGCTGTGTCCAACTCCATTGGAAGCAATGTTTTTGATATTTTAATTGGCCTAGGCCTTCCATGGGCTTTGCAGACCCTAGCAGTGAATTATGGATCATACGTAAGTCCTTCTTTTGTTCACGTAATTGTTATTTATTTTTTATTTATTTATTTATAATAAGTTGGATCTATCTAGGAAAAAAAAGTCCAAAATTCTGTGGATTTTATTTGAAAAAACAAGTAATTTTCTCTGTTATGATACGGGAGAAGTAGAAATTAATTGTCACTGGACATTTCCCATCCTTTTGAAGTCAAGTACTTCCATTTCTTCCTTGAAGACAGAAGTCTGTGCTGAAGTAAGCTAGCTTACTAGAGTGCACTGGATTTTCATACTCTTGAATATATTCCAAGTAAGAATGACCCTGTTTTTAATAAGGCAGAGGGAATAAACACACAGGTGAAATATTAAATATAGATGAGATCCGTAGGGCTTTCGCTAAGAAAAATCCTGGCATTGCTAAACTCTTAACACAGTGCAAAGTGAAGGAAACTGTTAAATAACTGAATGTTTCAGAGTGTGACCATCAGCAGGAAACTCTGCAGAGCTTTTCTGTTTCAGACAAAACTACCAAACAGCAATGAACTTATCCTTTACTTCCAAAGTGAAAAAAGAGCCAACCCCTGCCCCAGAGTTGCTGCAAGGCTCCTTCTGAGAAGTAAAAGCAGGAGATTCCACAGAGTTCTAGAGGGAAGTCTCTGTGACTATTGCTGTTACCTGGACACCACTCAGACAGCAGTGTGGCGTAGAGAGAAGACTGTTGATTGCAGTCACTGAGTGAATGCAAAGTTAAAAGGCAGGAGAATGACAGAACTGTTGAGCTTGACAAGTTGGAGGTTATCTAGTCTTCAGCCCTCTGCTCAAACCTGGGTCAGCTAGAGCGGAATGCTTAGGACCTTGTCCTGTTGGGTCTTGAGTACCTCCAAAGACGGAGTCTGCACAGCCACTCTCAGCAATCTGCTTTGTTTTTTAATCACTCTCACAGTCAAAAGCATTCTTATATTATAATGGGATTTCTGTATTTAAAATTGTGTGGTTCCTCCTGTCCTTTCAATGGATATCACTCAGAAGAGTCTGGCTGTACCTTCTCTGTGTTCTCCTGTCAGGTATTTATGCACATGGCTAAGATCTCCCTGAATCTCCTCTTCTCCAGATCGAACAGTCACAGTTTTTTCAGCCTCTCTGTATGTCAGATGCTGCCATCCCTTAAATCTTCCTTGTGGTCCTTCACTGGACTTGCTCCAGGAAGTCCATATCTTCCTTGTATTGAGGAGCCTAGAACTGGACCAAGCACTCCAGATGTGAGCAGAGAAGGATCACCTTCTTCTCCCTGCTGGCAGCACTTCTCCTGATATATCACAGGATGCTGTTCATGCTCCATGGCACAGGGGTGCTTTGTTGACTTCACCTTGGTGTCCACCAGGATCAACAGGTCTTTCTTGGCCAAGCTGCCTTCTAGCTGGTCAGCTCCATGCTGATATGTGGAGTTATTCCTGCCCAAGTGCAGGGCTTTTCATTTCCCTTTGTGGATGTTAATGGATTTGCTGCCTGTACATTTTTCCAGCCTGTCCAGCTCCCTCTGTATGGCAGCACAGCCCTCCAGAGCATCAGCCACCTTCCCTGGTTTTGTATGGGCGGTGAACTTCCTGAGCCTGCTCTCTCCCCATCATCCAGTTCATTAAAAAAGACACTAAGCAGTCCTGACCCCTGGGGTAAGGACCTAGTGACTGGCCCCTAGCTGGGCTTGGAGCACAGTGCTTTGACTGGTTATCAGGCCATTCCACAGTCCACTTTTCTAGGCTGTTCTTCCTCTCTTTGTCCCCGAGGATGTTGGAGAGAATGCTAGAAGCCTTGCTAAAGTCAACATAAACAATGTCTGTTGCGCTCCCCTCACCCAGCAAGTCCCCCTCATCATGCTGTCAGGCAGGGTCAGTGGGATTTCCCCTCCACAAATTATCATGTCTTGTCCTTTGTGTATTTAGAAGTGGTTCCCATGATTGTGTGCTCCGTCATCTTCCCAGGGGTCAAGGTCAGACTGACCAGCCTTTAGTTCCTCAGATCTTCATTCTTCTTGAGTATAGAAGTGCCACAAGGAAGCAATGCTGTAGGAATAAAATCCCTTTCTTTAATCAGCAATTTATCTGTAGCTTATCTATATTTTTGTGAAAAAATATGAAAACAAGTGGCTGAACAGAAGCAGCCAGGTTTCCTGGAGGCATAACAGTATCACTACTGTTTTGCACACCCAAAATGTCCATTGTACAGTGTGATCACATGGTTAGAAAAGGCAGTCTTGCAAACTGCCCCACAATTAGCAAAAGAGAGTTTCCTCAGTTTTCACTTGCTGTTCCTGGATTTCTCTCCAAATCCTTGGGTAATTTGACTTTAAAACAAACCAAGCCATCTTTCACCACCCTGTTACTAGTAATTAATTTTTTAAGTATTACTACATTGCTAGCAAAGGCTGGCATTAGCTGGGTCAGGTGTACCTTGATGACAGTGCCTAGAGCTCCAAGATGCTGATTATTATTCCAGGAGTGTGGCCATTGTTCCTGGCACCCAGGTCAGAGGGGGCAGCAGACACGGAGCTCCAGTTCCTGAGGTCTGTCAGGCTGAGCCTTGGGCTGCTTGTATGAGAGGCCCTGCTAACTGCACTGGGGCTCATGGGCTCAGGCCAGCCTGGTTGTCCACTGAGTGTGGACAGAAGTGACTTCTGTGAGTCAGAAGTACTAGGTGATTTCTGAGCTAATAGTACAGGATTTAATACTACTCTTTTGGTGTTTGGCAGGACCCAAATGTGTCTCTGTACTATCTCCTCCAACTGGGGAACTCCTCAAAGCAATCTTGATGCCCCTGACTTGCATGCAGAAGCAGGAAAAGATGTGTAGAAGACAAAAAGGACTTACTTGTTCATGATTACTTTGAGGTGGTGATCCAAAATTGTGATTGCCTCCCTAGAATGTTAAGTGGACTGTGGCAAAATTGAGCTCCTGCTGAAAGTAAACACATTTTAATAAACAAGCTGTAATAACTTCTGTGTGTAAAATGTGTAAACACATTTTAATAAACAAGCTGTGTCTCTAAAGGTAAACTTCAATGCAGAAGAGCCTCCTAGAAGCCCCCTCCAGCCTTTCTTTTCTGGGATTCTAAACACTCAAGGCTTTCTCCAGAGTGTGGTATTTCTCTAATACCATACTAATATCTCTAATATCATATCTCATGTATCTGTAAAATATATATATATACATATATATATATATATATATATATATAGTTTCAGGCTGCCTGCCTCAGAATCCCCTGTGAACTGATTTTCCTCCCTGTTAATCCTGGTATAAAGAGTTTTGCCGTGTTACTGTGCAGAAAAGAAGAAGATTTTCTCCTTGATGCTATGTGTGCACATGTGTGGGGCAGCCTGGTGCCCTGTGATCATGGGCATTTGGTGCTTTCTCAGCCATTCAGTGAAGTGGCTTCACATGGAATTGAGACTTGTTTAAACAAGCTCACTCCATGGGACAGTGTCTGAGTGGGGAAAAGGCAGCTTTGTGATCTAACAGAATGAGTCAGGAGAAGAGCAAGAGGGGGCCCTGTCAGAGAGACATGGGCTTGCTGGAGTCACAGTAGGTGAATGTCAGAACTGGAAATAAGCTGTGAATCTCTGGAGACACGTCCTGGTGCTGGCTTGCTAAATCACATTTTGCTTGAGTGCCTCTCTTCTGACTGCCCCTTCCCCAGTCCCATTGTCAGTTGATGCTTCAGCTTAGCATTTATTTTATTCTGCCTTCATTATTACAAGAAGGGAGAGGAAAACCATCTTACAATTCTCAGGCTGCATCTTGGAAGCATCTGTCACCTGGTTTAGAGAAGGAGGTTTTCCTTCCATGTTCCTGCTTTAAATGAAATGTTTTCCCCTAGGATGTGGTTACACTGCAAGTGCCTCACCCTTTGCCTTCAGCTCAAGTGTCAGTTCCAGAGTTCCTGGCTTGGACGAAGCCACCAACCCTTTTCCCATGAAAAGGCAGATCTATTCAGGATTAAACTTTGCATATCAGATCCCTTCTGTTTGTACAATGCCAAGTCTTTAACCCAACCATATATTTATTAATTCAAGGGTCCTTGTTTCTGAACACTCATTAATGTCCAGGTACTAACCCTACCTTCCTCTGTGCTTTCCACTGGAGCTTCCATCTCCACTGCTCACTTGGCCACCCTCTTGCAGCAGCTGTCGCCTTCTGTTATGTACACAGCTAATCTGGCAGGCCAGCAGGGCTTTTGGAGGAAAAGCAGCAGCCCTCTGGACCTTGAGAGTCTTTTGACAGAGTTCACTCTCTCCTCTCTTCCAGCATTGAGTCCTGGACACATTGCTGACTCTGTAATCCAGTAAGCATCCTTCCCCAGTGCACCTGGCATATGCAGAGTGGAAGGGTGTTTCCTCCTTTTCTTCCATCCAGTTGCTTTCCTCTGGAATATTATTTTGCGTGTAAACCAGGCATCATCCAGCAGTATTTTAGAGAACAGGAATTTTAGCCTAAGGATAAAGAGCCGAGTTGATTTGATTACGTCAGCATTTGGGAATATAATATAATATCATGTCAGTCCAATTTGCTCCTTTGCCTGATAACTTCAGGCATTTTCAGCAAAATTTGACAGTACATTAGAAGTCTGAGAGACCTGACATTCCTTCCATGCAAACAAGCAGCTTGAGACGGCAGGAATAATCCCAGTGCAATCGTATTTAGGCATCAGAGAATCCAGAGGCAAGCAAATGCTTGCAAAGCACACATGGAGATGGGAAGTCTCACTGCTTTGCTCCTCATTGACCAGTTGATTTTCACTGGTTAAATTCCAGGGCACTAGGGTGAATGGTACGTCAGGACAAAGCTGGCTTCCTGGCTTCATGGTAGAGAGATTATTGGGATGATTATGCTGTAGTAGAACAAAAGTGCCCCTGCCAATCCTCATAGCCTTACGGGAGTTCTTTCCAGCTATAGCTCCTGCCTCTCCTGCATGATACCCTGAGTAGCCATGTGCAGCACTCCAGGTGTGTACCCGCTGCAAAATGAGTTTTGTGATGCGGAGCAAAACAGGGACACTTTCTTAAAAGTCTAAACACAGGTTTAAGAAGGAAATTCCTTTTAAACATGCATCAATGCATCAGTGTTTGAAGTTCCAGTTTGCTTAGACTGCTGTCTCATGGCAAGACCTCAGGAATTCAGGATTTAGACTGAATGTCTTCCAGGCAGAGACATTGAAGGAGAAGGTTACCCAGACATACAGAAGACCTGCAGCTTTTTCAGCTGAGGGACTGAAAACAAAGCATAGCCTTTCTGAAATTCCTTACTGGGGAAATTTCTGTCATATTTGGGCCCTGAAGCAAAACCAGAGTGGGTTTTGGCAATAGCTCCTTGTTTTCCCTTAAGCAGTTGCCAGAAAAGGACTTAAGAATAGAATAACTTTTATTTCCATTGTTTTTCCTCTGCTGTTTAGCTTCAGCCTTGGTTACCACAGCAGCATGGAAATGGCTGGAGCTGGTGGCAGCCTCTTTGCATTTGCTGCACAAGGAACAGGGAGATGGCCCCCCCTCAAACTCAAACAGAGGAGGCTGTGATTGTGCAAACCTTCTATGCATGATCAGCCAGAACAGCATTCTTCTGCCTTGCTTCAGCCCCTACACACAAGCCAGTCCTCAAAGGGGAGTTGGGGAATATTGATTTTTTCCTCCTTGCAGTATGAGGGAGTGCTTCTTCTGTGGCTAGTTTTCTCTTGGGGAAGAGGCATTTCCTATTCTTAAATGAACAGGGGACTGGACTTTGCCTTATACAATTAAAAGGGCTCCAGCTGAGACTGTTTTTCTGGTCTTTGCCAAAACCTGAAATTATCTCCTCCCTTACTGTGAGTTTGCAATGTTTTGCTGCCCTTGTTTTTCCTGAACTTGCACATTTTCGCTTATCCCAAGGAAATGTATTGCATTGCCTCTTGCAGGATATGCCACTCCTCTCATGAGAGGGATGCTTGACTGATTTCTGCCCTCATTTGATGGATCAAGGACACATTTTTCTTAAGCTTTTGTTTCAAATTTCAGAATCTTCTGGACTTCTGTGCTCATAGTTAAAAGTCATTATAAGAAATAGGGTAGGCTGGTGATTACCATAGGAGTGGAATCAGTCAGTATTTCCAGAGCTGTAGACTCATGGGAAATTTGTGAAACAGCAACAGGTAGTCCAAAGTCAAATTCAGGAAAAGAAAGCAGTTGTCAGGAAGCTCATTTGGCTGAACTAGATACATATTACAGCTGGAATTTCTGGAAGAAAAAGTGCAACTCTTTCAATTAAAAAATATTGCTGGTGAGCTCAAAGTACTGGAAAAGGTGTGAAGAATTCCAGATGCTTCTGCTGAGGCTCAGGAGGTGATGTATACATGCCACCTCCATGCCATGGAGCAGGTAGAAAAGGGACAGCAAAGGACACAAACCACATGTGAAAAGGGCTATAAAACAATTGAGAAGCAAATAGGAAATAACAGGACAGTTGGAACAAGTGGACATTGATGTAAACCTGTTCCCAAAGCACATTTGCCCTGGGATGACTGGAAGATGGGTTCCATAGGTGGGTGCCTGGTATAATTTGAAATGAACTGGACTTGCAGTGCTGTGAGGTTACCCTGTGCACACCAACATTCCTATGGATTTGGCTTGCAGGGAGCACTGCACGGCTTGGGCAGGGGCCCACATGAGGCATGGCTTGTCTGGCACAAGTGGCCAGGCTCACCTCAGCAGCCTCTGACACATGGGAAGAGTGAAAGCATCCTTCAGGTAAACAGGCATGCATGAACCGTGGGGATTCCACCTCGTTCAGATTTCACTCTCTCAAAACTACTCAGCAGCACTGTATAAAAACCACCCATGGTTCTGTAGTCTCACTTTCTGATGTAGACAGATGCCTGTTAAAAAATGTGGCAGGGCTGCCAGGAATGTTCTTGTTATTTAGGTTAATTAATAGCTCTCTGCTTTGCCCAGCAGTGGGAGCTGGGCTAGATACCAGGCCAGGAATGTGGCTGGTTAAACTCAAGTTGAGAACTGTTAACGTGGAGTGAAACTCCAGTGTTTTGGTGCAGTAACTCTATGAGGGAAACTTGGCACTCACGCTGCAGAAGGGGTTGCCACGTTTGCTTGGCCCACATAGGAGCAGCATGATGTGTGTGGCTCTTACATTGGTAAAGCCGCTGTAAATAATTAGCATATATTTTCTGCTTTTGAATTATCTGTCATAGCATCTTTTGTTCCCATAAATGACCTCCAAAGAAGAGCCTTGCAGATAGGCTAAAGAAAGCAACACCAAACACCTCTCTTTCGAAGCATTCTCCTCAGCAAATTAGACACACAGGCCTTCGGAATGCTCTGCTGGTTTTATGGAGCATGAAGTTGTAACTGAGAATCAGTGTCTGTGCTTTAGGTTAAATTCAGACATTTTTCAATAATAAATAATTCATTGTCTTCATTTGCTTCCTTTTCCTGTAGACCCATTTCCAATTGATACATTTTACACTGACAGTTTTTACAGATATTTGCACTAGTCAAATAAAATGCCTCACCAAAATCCAGACAAGAATTTTATTATGAAATAGTATCTCTTTCCTAGCCAGCTGCTGTTCATTTGGGATATAGCAGGGAATGCGGCTTTAAATGTGTATTTTAGTTCTAGTACACAGAGTTAGTGTAGGGCTTTTTTGCACTTTATAATAATGGAAATGCAGGTTAGGTGTTACGTGTGTGATGGGTAGAAGCAAGAGAGGAAGAGTGGATGCACAGGAATGACTGAAGCAGAGCAAGCTGGTCCATCTCTTTACATCAGCAGTGGGATCATGACAGTTTTCATCTTCAGTTATGCAGACAGTCCCAAAATCAGTCTTCATGTCCTGAAGCAATCCAAATCCTCCATTTCTTTTAGCAGTCTTATGAGAATGTTGTATTTAACATGTAATGGCCATAGGTATGTAATGGTCCTGCTGTCCGTCCATACCCTTACAGCACATTCATCCTAAAGAAATCCTCCAGTACCTTTCAGACAAAATGATCATCACGGCTGTAGCCTTTTTTATGGTGTCAACAATCCGTAGGGAAAGAAAGTGTGCCGTTTGTGTGAGCTGGTATTTTAACATGTGTGAGTTTAACATGTGTGAAGGGAACAGCAAAGGTCAGGCAGCACGGATTGGCTTAGAAGATCCTGGGTGGGCAGAGTGCAGTGCAGGCTAAGAGTTCTGAAGTGTCAGGACTGATCATCCTTTCTGACTCTACAGGTCAGACTCTCCCCTCAGTGGTCCCTGGGGTGTGAACCTAAATCATTACTCTGCATTTAGGAGCAATAGTGGGGTAAAAAGGGATTTCCTGACTATGGTGCAAAGTGATACAAGTGTATATGTATTCCTGCATTCTTAAAACTGTAGTGCTATTTGACACATTAGCAATACCCACTTCTCTTGCAAATGGGATTCTTTATAATCTAACTAGAAGGATTGGAGCACTGAGAAGCCAACCTTTCCTAGAAGGATGTCCCCTCCACGTAGTAGCTCCTGGAGAAGTGCCTTGAGAGACTCCACTGAGTCATCCCCTAATGATGCTGCAGATGATGCTGTTTGAGATCATAGAAAAATGCCCAAAAGGATCACTATTAAGTTCCCCAAGAGAAGGATGGGAGACCAAG
This sequence comes from Irena cyanogastra, assembly GCA_013397155.1. Lineage (NCBI taxonomy): Eukaryota > Metazoa > Chordata > Aves > Passeriformes > Irenidae > Irena > Irena cyanogastra. The sequence continues at coordinate 15,578 of VWZV01005313.1, read as the reverse complement.
GAGAAGTATGATCCTAGCTGAGGAGCAGGATTGGAGAGATGGCTTTACTCCCTGTAGCCTTCCTTTGTAACACTAGGTTTATATCTCACAAAATTAAAAAGTTTCTGGGCCTTAAAGATGCAAGTGACTTGCTTAGGTTAGGCTCAAAGCCTCTAAAAGTGGCAATTTAATGGCTTCTCAGCTTTGTGGACCTGCACCTCAGTTCTCCTCTTGGACAGTGACTGTAACTGGGGCTCTGCCATGAAGACAGCTTGCACCAGAGCCTGTGATGTGCCTGGTACATAGCCCAGCAGGCAGTAAGTTGTCTCCTTGTCTGATCTGCCTCACTGCTAAATCATGTCCAGCCTGTGTTAGTGTGCCGTGATGCATTGATACACACAATTTTTCAGCACCTGAGGCTCTGGTTTTGAGATTACTGACTTGTTCTCTTCACCAAGAGGAGTAAGATTAGGGAAGAAATAAGGTGAGAGTGGGGAAGAAATCAGGTGCTTGTGTGTGTCCTTGTTTATTTTCCCCCACTGTGAAGCATTAATTGGTGACTGAAAGCAAAATTTCCTTTCCTGTTTGTTCTTACAGGACTCATATAGGAGTTAGAAAATGTCATGATATAATAGTACTCAGGATGGAAAAGCTCACGTGGAACACTGTGAAATGCTGTCAGGTCCTAAAGGTGCTCCTCTAATAACATTCCTTCCTTGGTAAAATAGGGAGTAGGCAAAGTTATGTGCGATGTAATGGTCTGACTTGGCATTTACAGCTTGCAAGGCACTGTTTAGCAGCTCAGCAGTTTAGGATTATGGAAATATAAGCAGAGAGGAATATTGTTTGAAATTATGGGATGGTTTGATAAACTTCCTTCTTTTACAGATTCGGTTAAACAGCAGAGGACTTATCTATTCTGTTGGTCTCCTGTTGGCATCAGTTTTTGTCACAGTATGTATATAGTCTTTTGTTCTTCTTTTCCAAAAGAGGGATTTTTATAGACATTTTCTTCACCTGCTCCTTTCCCACCTCCCGCTGAAACAGTGGTTGCAAAGTCTGTTGTTATGGGGTAGGGGTGCTCCCTGCTGTTGAAAGCTTCACAAGGCCTTGATTCAGCTCTTTGCAGGAGCTGTCACTCCCACAGGCTGACACTCCTGCCTGTGTGTTTTCTGTGGGAGGGGCCTGGGAGAGCCATTAGTAATCATTAGGAATTTCTGTGCTAGAGCTGAAGTATCCGTTGATGTATGATGAGATCCATTGTCCTGTGAGACAAGCAGACAAAATGCTGAGCAGGTTGCTTGGCCCTCTCTAGGATCCTTCTGAAATACAATACAGTCCAGAAAAAACAATGCCTGACAGCGTTTGTGTTGAAATCAGTACTTGGTGTTCCCTGACCTTTTCCAGAAATTATAGAAGAGGAGTGATGTGACATCTTCCAAATCTTGAGATGGGAGGGGCGTCCTGTGCAGTGCACACCAACACAATTCCCACATACACAAGGTGTTAGTCTTTGGTGGGAGCAAACTATACAAAGTCAAGCAGTCTTAGACTGTGTGGCTCTAGATTGAGATGCAGAGGAGCACATGAAGCATTTTGAGTTAAAAAAAAAATAAAGAAACCTGGCCTTTAAATCCATTTCTCATGGAATTAAATGGGATTGTTCTTGCCAAAATTAAATTCACTGGAGAAACCTAAGGTGACTTGATGTAAGTCAGGGTGGCTTTTGCGTCTGCTGCTCTGATTTACTTGAACAGTGGTTTTCAGCTCACTTGGTGCAGTTTGTGATTGCTTCCAGCTAATCATCATCAGTAAGGGGACAGCCCTCTTTTGGCTCCTGTAGCTGAGTAGGGGATTTACCACTTTATTCAAAATGTTCCTGCTGTGGTGGCTTACTCTGTGTTTATTGTAGGTTTTTGGTGTCCACATGAACAAATGGAAACTGGATAAGAAGCTAGGGTGTGTGTGCCTTTCCCTTTATGGCATCTTCCTGTGTTTCTCCATCATGACGGAATTCAATGTTTTCACTTTTGTGAACTTGCCAATGTGCAGAGATCACTAACAGAGGTGGCAGACTGTCAGGAGGAGCTTCCTTTTTACCTGTGCAATACAAGCCACGGCTGGCATTTCCTGGATGCAGTGCACCTCCAAGTCGTGACTGTTCAGTGTTCGTAGGACACGTGGCCCCGTCTAGGTTTGCCCTCTCCCTGGCCCCCACAACCTGGAACAATCCTTCATCAATGTGAAGAGCTTTTTTCAACATCCATGTGATTTCCTAGCTCAGTTTTTGAACAGTGTGACTGAGACTCAAGATGAACTGGCTGCTAACTGGCGTTAAGCCAGTCAAAACTGGTCTGCTACAATTCCTTCTTTTTTAAGTTATTTGATGGAAGACTAATTAATTTATGACTTAAGACTATTGCTACAATGCAGAAGAGGGTATGTCATATGGAGGTTGACTTTCAAGGAGAATCTTGGGAATTTTTTTTTGTTGTGAGGGGTGTTTTTTGTTTGTTTTTTTTTTAGTTTCGGGTTTGCAGGTTTTTTGTTTGTTTGGGGGTGGGGGTGTTGCTTTTGTTCTTTTTTTTTTACTTGCCAGAGATCAACGTCATCTCTTGCATCTTCTCCTCCTGAATGCTGGGTCTCCTGTAACAATCCAAAGGCCACAGGGTGGTGTAAAATGGAAATGCAATTCTAGGTACTCAGCATAAGAATGGATAAAAGAAGATTGTCAAGGAAAAAACTGATGACTTTTTACTATAAATAGTTAACCTTGTATAGGTTTGTTAAAGAATGCAAGCTAAATGTGGATTCAAAGGGTAAACACTGCTACCATTTTACTATGAATGTTGGAGTTTTATTACTAGGGTGTTTGTTATTTCCAAGCAATAGTTCAATTGCCAGCCCAGAAGGGCTACCAAGGAGGTGTCTTGGTTTTTGATGGTCGGCACATGAAAATGGAAAGTCAGAACTTTCTCTGCTTCATCAGATTTCTTGTTTTGGGGGGATTCAATAGTTCATGTCTTATTAGTTCTGAGAAAAACATAAGTACATGTGAAAACTTTTCTAAATGAGTTACAGACACTGGTTTCTTTACGAGGAAAGAGGCATATTTTGCACATAGTTACTGAAGTCATAATTTGCTATTCTTTAAAGAATACACTGGACCTGCCCAGATATTTTTCATCTTAAGCAGTTGAACTTACCTGATAACAGATCATGTGGATTCATCACCCCTCTTTTTGGGAGAGAGGAAGACACAGACAAGATGGCACATTTTAAAATGTGGAATATCTTCAATGCAGACTTGCTCACAGATCTTAAGTTATCGTGAAAGTTTAGGTATTCATTGTTCCAATATCTCTGCTAGATTTTGTATAATTCTGTATTAATATGCAGGCAGATTCCACCCCTGAGAAACACCATCACTGCTTCATTTATATGTATTGATACTGTGGGCTCTTGCCACCGCAGCTCTTTTATTTACTTTAAGCACTGATCACTTCTGATCCTCTTGTATCTGTTCTGCTATGAAGTGTATTAAGAGACTACTAGTTAGGTGAATGTTTTTATCTATGGTACAAACAGTGGCAAATAATAGTAAAAGTACAGAAAGAAAGGAAAAAAACCTGAAACACCAAACCCTAAACTATAGTAGGAAAAAAAAGAGCTCCAGTTTAAAAGAAACAAGAAGAGAGCCATGTTCTGTTCACAAAAAGCCAATTTTTATTTCATTTGCACTTTTGGAATTGATTTTTTCAGTCTGATTGTCTTTGGGCAAAATATTGTAAATGAAAATATTTATACCTTGTGGTTTCCCTTCAGCTCAGCAGCTGGTTTTCTTTCTTTGTTACACCAAACACGTGGAGGTATTGGCAGCTCTTGCACTGTGCGTGGCAGCAAACTCCTGTGGAAAAAGCCACATCCCGCTGGCCTCGCTCAGGGAACAACATGTGCCGGTGGATCCCTGGCAAGAAGAAGGAAGGGTCCAGAGACAGACAGCAGAGGGAGTGGATGACATGCCTGACATGCCAGTTTTCATCCTGGAAAGCAATTGTGTTGCTGCTTGTTGAGTTCTGCAGCTGAAGTTTAAGCAGCCTTCTCGTACCTGTGCGGGACAGGTACGAGACATCCTCTTGCATTAGGAAGCCCACTGTACCTTCCTGTTGTTGTGTTTTTGTTTCTTTTGTTGTTGTTATTAATGAGATGAAGAATAATAATAGCAACTGCTAAAATGCCTAAAATACTTTTATAAGTCAAATTATGTTTGCAACAATGTGGCACATGTCACTAAAGCCACTCCACAAACATGCAGCTTCACTTCAGAGGGAGATGCAGTTGCTCCTGAGCAGAGTGTGTCCTTGCTGATAAGGGGAAGGAAAAAAAGAAGAGAAGTTTCATATCAGGGCCTATTCTTTCTTCTATTTTGAATATTTGTACTGCTGCTCCAATGGAGCCAGTTGGATCTATTTCTGCGAAATAGGCATTACCTATCCCATGGCACAAAAACTACGCATGTATTTCTTAGGAACTTCTCCTACTGGTGTTTGTTAAATACTGTAGTAATTGTAGTTTTGTGTTGTGTGTAAAATCTGAAACACCTTGCTTTGATACTTGCATGTGTTGCCAGAATGGTCTGCAAGCAGCTTGTTCTAAGCAGAAGCAAAAGGTACCTTGAATTGCCATTACTTGTGCCATAGATGGCTCGATAAGCACGTCCTAAAGAGATTCTTTCTGACAGATGTGCTGATGATTTACAGCTAAATTGTTAGGTCCAGGCCTAGTTTGGAACAGAGCAGACCGACTGAACGTGCAGGAGAGAGTGCGTCTTTCATGCTCGTTAGCACAGTCATGGCCTGTGTAGAAGGCCCCACAGCAAAAAATGGCAATTTTTGGTACTCCTTCCTGTACGCTGTCTCCAAAAGTGGCTTGGACAGTTCTATTCCATTGCAGGGCATACTCAGAGCTTTACTAGGCTTTGCAGAGGACTGAGTCTCCCAGGGGTTCTCTCCTCCCGGGGATGTTCTCCCCTCCCGAGGTCAGACTCTGGAGGACAGCCAGTGCCTGGCTTCAGTGTCCACATGGGAGGCTCTGCTTTGCCCATGGCTGTATGAACCACGAGCTGTCACCCGACGCAGAGCCTCAGGAGCCAGCCAGGCTGGCACAGCCACTGGGGTTGGCGGTGGCTGCTTGGGGGTGGAAAGAGGGAATTGAGTGGCTCTGAGGCTCAGGGTTGGGGGGCTGCAGGGAGCCACCAGGGAAGCTGGGTTGTGTTGGGTATTTTTTAGCATGACTGTGATTAATTTGAAGTTTTCATCTTCTGAAAACAAGGGTCACCTTCGCGTCCAAGGCTGCTCTGGTTCTTGGACCAGTCAACTGTTTTTGTTTCCATTCCTAGCAATTTCAGATGATCTTAAATGAGTATTTCAAAGGGAGATTAAAGAGCCTTTTCCTCTATGGAGAGACTTCACTGCAGTTTTTACTTTGACTTACGTATGTGACCCTTGGCTGGCTTCAGATCTGCTTGACATGGATGGCCTTCCTTTGACAGTGGTTCACAAGCAGAATGATAGGAGAGGATATAATAAGAGATGGTCTTAACACAGGCTGGGAAAACTGCTTTTGTCCCTACCAAAGGTGAACTTCTACTTGCCTTTTTTTTTTACCCTTTGTTTTGTTTTGTTTTTTTGTTTTTTTGGTTTTTTTTTGTTTTTCATGTGCTGCACATTTTAATAGAATTTTTCTGTGAGAGGAACACCAATATGAACTATGTGCATGGGTGATTTTCACTTGCATAATTTGTTGGTTTTGTTCTGATGCCACTTGCATGCTTAGTTTCCAGCTCTCCGTCCTCAGCTATGTCGTTGAAATAAATTGATTAGCTTTGGATTTGTGATGGTCATGCTTATGGAGAATGAGGTACAGGACTGGGTTTTTTTCTTGACAAAACAAATCAGGTACAACAGCAGACATGTTTTAGAAAAAACAACATTCAGGGTAGGTGGAGCAACCTGAAGGTAACATTTAATGTCCTGCCGTCAAAACAGGGATTTTTATGTCTTTTCCAGTTGATGCTTGTGAGATAAAATGCACATTCAGTATTGTTGAATAACTTTTTAGAAAACCATTGCTTTCTGCTGACTGACAAATATTTCTTATATTAAGATTTTTTGGAAACCCTAATCCTTTCAATTAAAGTTCACAGAGATGCAATTGTGCGAGGCTTGTCTCTTCAAAAGTTACACCACTGGCACTTTAAACTTCTTCTAAAATATGTTTTAAAAATCAATCTCAGTGGACCATTCTTACCCTAATTTAATTCTGCCTTGTACTTTCAAAGTTTCACTTGATCAGAAGCCACTGCAAGTTAGTCTAAAAGAGACTTAAATCTTGGTAAGAATGTCCCTTTTAGATTGGTATAACTTTAACTGAATCATGCCATGGTTTTAAGGAAAGCAGTGGAAGTTTGAATATTTGGAAGACCTCAGCCACTTCAGATTTAAGGAGCTGCAGAGTCTGAGTGTGCTGAATGGATGTACCAAGCAGAATGCAAGGCTTAGTTTCAGGAAGAGAGTTTTCAGTATTCAAGGACTTGAGTGAAATCTGACCTTTGTGAAATCAGGGGCAGAACCTCTGTGACTGTCATAGGGTCAGTGATGTGTTTGTAGCAGTGAGTCCTGGAAGGGATGGGGACACTGCGTGGTTTTGGGTGAGCAGCCTTTTTATTTTTTTACCTGAATAGATCAATGACTATTAATTAATAAGACCAAGCACCTTTAAGGGAATTTACATGAATACTCTGTTACCACTTAGTGGCCTCAAATCTGAAGCACAATTCCAAAAAGCATCTAATTCTGCCCAAACTGCTTGCACTTGTCTGGCTGAATCTGCAGAATCAAGCTCTGGTGAGGACTTGATCCCTGTGTTTTGGAGAAGTTCACTTAATTCTGGGAAAGCAATAGGGTAAGAAATGGCAGTCTGTTTCATTGTGCCCCGCTATGAAATCAATTATTTGCTGGCCTGAAACAGTCTGACATCTAGGCCAAGTTATCCAAGTTTAGGTAGAAGCACCTAATTTCAGGAAGGTTTCCAAAAAAAGCACAGATTGTTTAAAGCAACATATTTTTAAACCTATTTATGTAGCGAAAATTACATTATCGTGGTATTTTTTAGATAGGTTTCTGTTTTTCTAATAGACTTGCAGAACAAGTTTGAAACTTTCCACACCAGAATGTGACAGAAATCTTACCAGTGTAATCTTTGTCTGCCAGGTAGGATTTGAATGGTGCTAAAAGTCAACATGATAATTTTATAGCAGCAATTCAACATAACATTTTTATTGCCAGCTGAGGAAAAACATGCCACTGTATGCCTGACCCTGTGAGGATATTTGTAGTTGGTTACAGATCTGCTCCAGTGCTGAGCATTTGTCACTGAGGTTTTCCATTGGCGTGCCTGACAAACAAAGCGAGACCTTGGGTTCCTGGAGGAGCTATGCCTACTGCTGAACATTTTGTCCTGTTTGGAGAGGAGAGGGCTGCTGGGGCATAGCCCCTGGGCTACTGGTTACTGCTGCCAGACTGGGATTACACTTGCTCCTTTTTCAGAGCAGGGACATGTGTTTTCCTGAGGACTAAGTCTTTCCTTAGCTCTTGTCAGGGTTGCTTTTGGCTGATAAATGGCTGGAGCAGGGGAGGGAACAAGGGCTCCATTCACTTTATGTGTGTAGAGAAGGATGTTACATGTGTAGAGGAGGATGTTGAGTGGCAGATGGTGTGTCACAGGAGGACTTTGGATGGAGCCTGTATAAATATTGGGATGTTCCATGAAATCTCTCCCAGGGCCAGACATCCCTGTACACTCAGCAGCCACCGGCTTTGCTTCCTTGTTTTATCTTACTCCTTGTGTTGCCAGGATTCAGAATTTTGCTTCCACTTTCTCATAATCTGTATCCCTCTGGCTTTGAAGGCTGGCCCACATCCTGCTTTCTGTAACACAGAATTAATACATTGAGCTAGCACAAATAGTGTGCAGGTTTTGATCCAGTAAGCTGATGGGAGAAAATGCAAGGAGATCCTTGCTTGGCACACCAGCTGACTCCAAACAGCACAAACTGCCTGCCTGGAAACTGCCCCAGGCCACTGGGTTAATCAGTTACTGCACAGGATATGGGAACACCTCTCATGTGTTTTCAGAGACTCCCTCAAGGAAATTTTGCACCCTGTGCAAAGACAAGCATTATACAATAAATATAATTGATCTATTTAAGGGATTCTAGATCTGACCTGGGCCTTTTACACTTTGTGAAGCCAGATTATACTATGGGAGTTTTACTGAGAGACTCGGTCACAAGTTCATGTTGACAGATTTTTAGTGTTTTTTTTTAAATGTATGAACATAGGTTTGTATTCAAGCAAAATACAATATTTATACATATATGTACACTTTACCTAGTAATGTATATGTGTTAACTGTTGTTAAATTGAAGCCCTGTGGTAACCAGCTGTTTCTGCATAGGAATAAATTCTTATCATGGTGAGTGCTAAGATGCTATAAGTGTATGAGTATTTAAGAGAGTCTTACACATACCTATTTATAAACTCAAGCAAAGTTTTTTATTTGTTTTAGCAAAGTATTGTGAGTGGTGCATGGCAGTTGCCTATCTGTAATACATCTGTGTACATTCAGTAATATTTTTAATTGTTGTTAGTCATTTGAAATTCCAGTTCTATTGCTGAATATAAAGTCAGCTTCAGGGAAAAAAGAAGAGCATGTGTGAGACATTGAGGAGGTCAGAAAGTTCTGCACTGCAGTATTTATGCATTTTATTTATTTATTCATCAAACACAGAGTGCTGAGCCCCTGGTTCAAGAAAACATTTCCCCATGCTGGCAGAAGATTTAGGAACCTAATTTTGGTCCCCTCCTAAAGCTAGTGCCAGGTTTCCCTGGATCAGTGGCCAAGCAGACTAAGCTATTTAAATCATCATTCTATTCTTTTAAGTGGCCATAAAAAGAGGTGAGACCTTCTCAAATTGTTCTTGTAACTTCTATTAGTAGAGAAGCTGAGAAATGATGAGAGATCCAAAGATGCTTCTGCAGGTGATCTATAAGAGTAGAAATAGGTAAATAGTAGACACTCCTTGCATTTTTAACACTTGTAGTATCACTGTCATGAGGTACCATTTGCAATAACCAAAATTCACATTTCATAAGCTACCCACAAGTCGATTTTTTTATTATTATTTTTAGAGGTTTTTTTGTTCTCCCTTCTCATTAAGGAAGTAATCTTCCTTTGACTCGTTTTCCCCAGTTCTTTTCAACAGTAAGTGATTGGCTCTGGTTAAATGTGAAGATTCCCCCTAAACCAAGTGTTGTGCCAGCTAATGCTTGGGGGAAGCCGACGTTTATTGTCCCAGTTTTATGACAGGCTTGTTCTCATTTACAGCAGGCAAGGACCTCCCGCCTTGAAATCCTGCAGTAAAAACAGTCCTACTACTCACAAACACAATGCTCCCCTATTTCCACCACACTGGTTTGGTTTCAGGGCGGTCAGCAGATCTCCCGTGTAGAAAAATCTGTCGCATCATCGCTATCAGCGGGGACACAGTCGGGCTTCCTGGGGGAAAATACAACAGCAACAATGGAGTCCTTTTACAGACAGTGTATTGGAGGGGAATTTATATTGCCAGCTTTTAAAGACATGGGGCAATTTTAGATCAGGAAGAAAAAAAAATTGAAGATAAAGGCTGATTGCACACAATACAGCCTCAGTCTTTCATGAAGGGTTGTAATAATGTTCAAGTTTTGCATAGAGTGAGCTTCCATATTCTGTCAAGCATAGAGCTTAGCTGAGTTGTTCATCCTTGATTCACAGAAACAACTTTTTTCTCTCATGTTTCTCACTGCAGTCAGGACCTTTGAATATAACATGCATTTCTGTATCATGGGATGCCTTGTGAAATTGCTTATAGGTGAAGTAAGCAAGCACAGAGATTGAACCACAACAGGTTTTTGAAAGAAGCGAAAGCAAGCATGTTTGTGTAGTAATTTCATTCTGAAGTAATTTTTTTTAAGAGGTGCCAGAAGCAAAGGACACAAAGTGGGACTCTGTAATCATGCAGCACCAGTGGAGAGCCAAGTGCAAGCGAAAATACTGTGACAAAAAGTTGTCTGTCATTCAGATACTGACAAGTTTCACAGGGGTCCCATTTACATGAAGATTTTTTCTGGTTGCTACTTGATCTTTGCAACCCTTGGTCTTTGGTCAGGAAAGGTGAGAAGTACTTTGTCCTTTTCTGAGGGAGAAGGGAGAGAGATGCCTAACCCAATGTCTCCAACTTTTACCCTGGCTGCACAGGTGTGCCAGTCGCAGTCTGTGTACCCTAGAGTTCTCTGGTGTGCAGTGAACTTTGCAGTATATTGAAGATTTAGGAATAAATTTTAGTTAGCATTCCCTTGAGAAGCAGTGTGATTGACTTCACTGTCCCTCCTTGTAAAAGCTGAGAATCCCTACTATGCAGGCAGTATTGTGTGAGATTACTAATGGAATGTTACCTTCATCCTTGCATTGAATCTTTGCTTTCAAGACTGAAACCGTACTAGGAAGATGTTTGTAACAGTTTAGGGGATTTGGGGGGGTTTTTTTTGTTGGGTTTTTTTTTTTTTTCGGTTCGTTGTTTTTTGGGGTTTTTTTTGTGGGTTTTTTTTTGTTTTGTTTTGTTTTTGGTTTGGTTTGGTTTGGTTTGGTTTTGTTTTGGTTTTTTTGGGTTTTTGTTTGGTTTGGTTTTTTGGAGGTTTGGTTTTTTTTGGTTTTTTTTTTTGGTTTGGGGTTTTTTTGCTGTCTGTCAAAGTCCTGTGCAATTTGAATCCTCCTGGCAAGGTCTGGCAATAGTTTGGGTGTTCCTCTTGCTGGTGCATTCATCAGAGCTTTAGCCAGTGGGATGTGTGGGAGGGTAAGAGTGCTGCTTCTTCTGGGCCCAGAGGCGGGTGTGTGACAAGCAGCGGAAGGGGCACTTCTGCCAAGCACTCCAGCACAGGCCTGGCAGTGGGGGTTGAGACTCAGGTAAATCAGGATTCCACTCAACAAAAAGGTGAGCAGACAGACCTGTTAATCCTCAAGTGTGCTGTGCAAGTTTTAGCCCCTTGCAGTGTTTTTTCCAAGCCAAACTCAAACTGATGTGTGTACATGGTACCAAGCCAAAGGCAGCCAAACTCAGCACCCACGGTCAGCCTGGCATAATCAAGGCATATGGGGACAGCTCCACAACTCCGTCTGTGGGGGGTGTTTAAATCATTTCAGGGCCCAGCAGTCAGCTGTTCAAGATATGCTAGTTTCACAGAGCTATAATGGAAAATTTGGGTTTGTACTGTTGCTGAAGTCTTAGGCTGCTGAACGCGATCCCTGCTGTGGCTTGTTCTAAAACAGAGGGCTGAGGCTGTACTAGTCTCTGAATCGTGGGGGTGGTGAGGTCTCTGCTTTGTGATACAGTCAAAGCATCCAAGCTGCAGGAAGCAGAGTAATAAAAGTGACTGATAGGAGCACTTTCTATCTGCTTGGGGATCAAATTACAGTGTCTGGATCGCTTATCTCTGGGCAACTCTGTGATGCTTCTAATCATAAGGAAGAAAATGTAGGTGGAACTGAGTGCAAATGTACATATAATGTATGTTCATTTACAACCAGCCAGAAAGCAAAACAAGCCGTGGTTTCTAGTAATATAATTCTGCTCAAAGTAGGTTTCTGTTAAGTCACCGTGAAAGTGTTAAAATGGTGGAGCCACAGACAAACATTTGTTACTTTTTGAAATGAGTTGCAATGGTTTTGTCATACTTGTACAAGTGTTATAAGGTCAGCCTTTCCACATGTTTTACAACTTACTGTAGAGTAGTCTTCTATGCATAGCTGTTCCACTTGCTTGTGTAAGTTACAAATCTAACAGAAATGAAAGCATGCATTTTTCTCTGTTTGCTGGTAACCTATGAAATTAGAAACTTGTATTTCTGTGTTTTTCATGTGTTATACTATAAACAAAATTCACAGCACTATTGTCTATGGAATATCAAAAGGTTTTATTAGAATTAATTACTTTAAATGTTTTGTTGGTTGATTTAGTAATGTGTCAGACATCTACACTAAGACAATATAATGTTTATCAATAAAAATATCCTCTCTTTGTACTAACTTAACATTTCAGGGTGTGCTTGGACATAGGACTAGGGCACCCCTTTGGGTTCCAATCCCAATGATTTATTAATTTTGGCTTAATTTTGAGAGTACTTGATACCCCTTGTTTGACCTGAACACTGGAGTAGGGAGTGAAGGAAGAAGAAAAAAGAGTTTTTATACTTTGTATTACCTGTGCCACTGAATGTGTGTTTGCTGTAAAGGTGTGTACACCACAGCAGTTCCTTTAGAAGTCATCCAGTACACATACAAATCTGTGCAGGAACAAACACTCTGGGAACTTCATGTGTTATTATATAAAGAGTCAAATTCTGTTCTTTTACAACACTACAGGTCTGAAATTACTGCACTGGTATTAGTTAAATCTCTTCTAGCACAGGGAAGCAGGTGTTGATTGTCACTCTCTCGGCTGGAGGAACCCGTGCCTGTGCCTGCTCAGCCATTGACAGCCCTGGTGATGAGAGCCAGTCCTCCCTCGGAAGCAGTTCCTGGAGTGATGTTTTCAGTAATGCTTGGAATAATAATGAGGGGGCAGGCAACTTCCCTTGGAGTGCTGCAGGGCTGGTCAGAAGCCCCTGCTTTGAGAGTGGGAAATACTTGTGCTGCTTTTCTACTCTGCAGCAGCTAGGGAGCTGCAGTTGCCGCCCCCCCCGCCCCCCGCCCCTGGCCCAGCTCAGCCTGCCCTGGTCACAGGATGCTTCTTCCTCCTACCTCATCCCATGGGACACTTCAGCAGGCCCCCCCCTCCCATTGTACTTTCCCTGAAGGAAGAGCGTGAGATCCTGGAATGAAAAGGCATATAACTAGGTTTGGCTGCCTCACCTTAACCACCTTTACTTGTGTCTTTGTAACATCTGCTGACAAAAGGATCTGTTCTTTCTGAAGTACTCACCATGTCTCCAAGAGGCAGTGCTGTGTCTTAGGCAGGTTATGTACACATCCAAGCTCATTCCAGGTACAGAAAAGTCCTGCAGTGCAGAAAAGGCACACATGCTGATCCTACGCCTCTGTCCACGGGTGTTGGGATGATGTGCAGCTTTTGATGTTAGTGCAAAAAATGTCTTAGATCATTGCCAGCCCAGCAGTTGTCTTGAAAATATTTTCCATTGGTGTGATTGTTTGCTTTCCATCTCTGTGTGCTTGCAACCCAAAGCATATGTTGGAATCCATACAGAAGCTCCATCTCTGTAGATATTTCCCCATGACTGGTCTTTCTGGTTCAAAGATAATTTTGCTTCTCATCACAGTTTGGTGCAGCTCCAGTTGGCTGTTGGTCTCTGAAGATACTCTCACTTCCTACCCCATGCCATGGTGATATGCCAAATATGCATCTTTTTTGATTGTGCCTTGTGATTGCTTCACTTCAGAAAATTTTTATGTAGCTTACAGCCCGAAAAATTAGAAATTGGTTTTCAGAGATCAGGTGAGTAATTGAATTTCTAACCACTTTCATTGAAATTAGGAAAATCAGAGTGCGAAGGCAAGCCATCATTTGTCGCTGTAAAGCCTAGAATGAGGAGAGAAGACTCTGAATTCCAAAGAATCAGAAGGCTAAGCTTTATTGTAACAAGGTGACTTTTATAGAGTCTTTCGCTAACAATTATGTGATTGGTTAAATGGAACAATGCCTCTCTACCAGCACTGGACAAGGCAGAGAGAGCATGTTTTGAGAACAGACACAAAGAGAAAGTAAACTTACAGTGACAAACAACATCTGTTATTCTGAGAACAAGAGATGCTTGCAAAATTCTCTATCAATCCTTTTCTGAGAACATGAAATTCTTCACAGAGCTGTCCTTGGGAAGGAGAGCTGCTTTGCCTTGGGAAACCAGGGCTTACTTGTGAATTTCTCTAAGTCCCACTGAGAGTCAGCCCCACATCTCCCCCTCTTATTNATTGCCTCCAGCGAAATAAACTGTATATAAACCCACCGTTCGGAGGCCTCGGTGTGAACAGAGCTACTCTGACACTCTGTCAGTTAGCCTGTCGCCCAGCTGCCGATTCCCGGGGTCGAAGCTGTTTCTCTGCATTGTGGCTTTTTGTCCAGAATTTCCGCCAAATTTGCTATCCAATAAATTGATTATATTTTAATTGGAAAATTGGCTCCGTACATTTATAACAGACTTGGTGACCGCCGAGGTGATCTGATCGGGAGGTCCAAGGGGGTTCCCCCTTACCCGACCGGGAGGCGCCCCGCTGAGTTCAGCGGCCCGGCAGGGTTTGGGTCGCTCTGCTGGACCGATGAGATTATGAACCAACGGACAAGGGCCACAATCCAGAGGGTGGGGGGGGGGATAAAAGGCGCCTCAAACGAGCTCTCCGGTAAACGGAGAAAAGTCTCCAAACCACAGAAAAGGTTTCTCACTTGCAAAAATAAACCAACGTGCACGAAGATTCCACACAGGAAAGGGACCGTAAGTATCGTGTGGTTGAGTGAGGGGTGGCTGAGCGTGTGTTTGTGACGTGATTTTATCACGGGGCGAGTGCGGACCCCACGATCACAGTTCCACTCTCCCACAAGGGAAGTGGTTGGTCAAGGGGGAAGCGGGAGAAGTTGGCAAACATATGTCAAAACCAAAACTCTAGGAAGGGTTTCAAGGATCGGTCACTGGAGAGTCAGGAGGGTCCCTTGGAGCGAAACAACCCACCTGGCTTGGGGCTCAAGGGAGTCCCGGGGGACTCGAAGGAGTCCAGGTAAGTACGAGAGCGAAAGCATCTTCCAGCCGAAAATCCCAGCGCGGTCCGCTGCGTGATCGGTAGGCTGGTGGAAAACCTCCCCCCCCAGGGGAAAGGAAATGGAGAATCAAGAAACCGCAGTTGACATCTAGCCTCAAAAAACTAAAGGTAAGAGAAATGGGTCAGAAAAAGAGTAAAGTCCAGGGAGATGGACAGGGAAAACGAGGGCGAGGGAAGAAGGAGGGGTTGCCCGAAATACCCAGGGAGAGCCCCTTGGGTTGGATATTAGAACATTGGAAAGACAACCCCGAAAGGAGGTGGAAGTCTAAGGAGAAAATGATTCACTATTGTGTTGAAAAATGGGGAGGAAAAGAAGTCAGGTGGAATTTGGTTTGGCCCGCGTTTGGGACCTTTGATAGAAGGACCTGCCGAGCCTTGTACAATTACGTATATGACTCTTATACGCCGGACAGCGAGGAAAGAGAGTATGCCAGATTGTGAGAATACACGGGGTCCGGGTTGTTTCCAGTGAAAACGTGTGGGAGTGGGTCGGCGCAAGTTGAGACATGGGAACCACTGCGTAACTTGCCTCCCCCGTACCCCCCGCAAGACCAGGACCCCTTACCTGGTCCAGCGGGACCCCCTAATGGACCGGCGCCGGTGCAGGCATTGGCGCTGTCCCCTAGCGCCTCGCCGCTTCCAGACCACGCGGCGGACATGCAGAGCGGCACCCTCCC